>NW_019167838.1:9981987-10514572 GCF_002303985.1 Durio zibethinus
ATTGCTTTATTTAATGGCTTTGGATCGCAGGATAATCTTTTTCCCACTTTGGATGTTTCATGGAGTTGTTGCGGGTGGAAGGTTTTCCTTACCTGCTCCATCTGTCCCCCATAATCGCCAAGTATGTCTAGTTGTTACTATGACCCTCATTTTACTTGAATTAAACTTTGACAAACTAAAACACAAATTTTGTATTTCTGATGTGAATGTTTCAAATTCATAATCAAGTTTTATGGCAATAATTGTTGAGGTTTTTTTGCTTGGACAGTGGGCACCATGTCATGCCATTGTTGCGATACCACTACTCATTGCATTTGAACTGCTTCTCTGTATATATCTTGAGAGTGTAAATGGTATAAAGCCAACACTTTTTTTCCCTTGTTTTCATGTTTATGGGGTTTGAATTTTTTTTTTCATCTCTCTTAGTTAGGTTACTTCACTTCTATGATCAATATTTCAAAATTTTAATTCTTAGTCATAGGTAAAGTAAAACATTAAATTGTTAAGAATGTTTAATTCCTTCTTTGATGGGGCTTGTTCATGAACTTTATTAATTCTTTTGTCACAGTTCATGGCGTTGCTGCTATAAACTTGAAGACTGTCTTTCTTCCATTGTTGGCTTTTGAAATACTTATTCTAATTGACAATATCAGGTACTTTAATGTAAAAAACTTTGTAAACTTTTCATTAATAGTCTGAAAAATCATGGACTTTACTTATTTAACTGAACATCATTGCTTGTTAACTCTTTCTTATGCATTTTCTCATTGTTATTGTGGAACAATATAAGGCTCTGATAAATAATGCAGGGAGTCAGATAGTGTTCTCTATCTGTGGATTTGACAGATTGGGTTCCAAGGTACCAATCTGAAATTTTGGAATGTGTCTGTCCTCGTCAACAGTTGATTTGGTCATTTAGGTTTGGCTAAATGCTAATTTAAGACCAAGTGTTTGGCCTCTTGCTCATATCAGGATCAAATCTATTATTTGTTACAAATTAGTATCTTAATATTTTGAGATTGACATATTAGGACTTTTTGATCGAAATGACCTGTGAAAGACACACTCTGTGAAAACGCATGAACCATTGAAATAATAAGCTGACATGTTAAATTTTAGCCACATGGCATGACACATGGCAAAATTAATTTTTTAAATATAATATGCAAGTTTCTAACTTCAAGTTGAATTTTTTTTGTCATCAGGTGTAAAATCTTCAATAGTAATCTTCAATCTCCAAACCTAACCTCTAAGTAAAATCTTCAATAGACAAAAAAATAACCACAAATATTTTTTTTGTGTGTTCCAAACAAGAAGTTTAACCTTTAGACTAAAAAAGGAGGGTGATTACTGACCTCCAGCTCGACAATGCCAACACCGAGGTTACCTTTAATACCCCTTTTAGTCTTCTTCTTCCTTGGCTTCTGCTGCTGGTTACTATTCTTCATTATAGCCATATCTTGATCTGTTGGAGGTAGTATATACTTCTAGACCCATTGGTAAAGGAAGACTCCCCAATTTGAAGTTAGGGAATTTGAAGGTGAAGGGAGGAGCTTAGCCGGGACCCTTGACCAAAATAGAGGTTAGGTCTTGACTCTTGAGTATGGTTTGCAACTCAAAAATCAATTGCTTGCCTTAAGAGCCCAACATCAAAGGCAAAACATGTCTGGAAATAAATCCAAAGAAACCCAAGAGAAAAAGGGACTATATTTGCTTGTATGGAATCTATTACATCGGATGAAGCAAGGTGTTCTTCAACTCCGGATTTGGTGTTGCTGGGATTTGAGATCAAATAAGCCTATAAATCAGGCGTGTTAAGAATTAAGCTTAGCTGCCCTTTGTCCACTGATTTTCTAATATTAAGCCTTTCTCCATGGATAAAGGGATGATGGTACGAAAATTTTGGGGATTTCTGTTTTGGACAGTAAAGCTTTTGAGAAGAGATTTGGGGTTTCTATTTGGTGAGGAAATGAATTTCTTTTTAAATTTTGAACAAAATTTTAAAGAAATATGAAGTCAAGAGGAGCTGAACTATGAAGAACCATCTGAAGAATTTTTAAAGGAATTTGCAGCAAATTTTGTAGAACAAGCTGAAAATTTTTCTTTTTTTTGTTGTATGTTCTTTTTAATTAATTTTTTTTAATTTCGACTTCCTGTTTTCATTTAAAAAATAAGTATTTTTGTTGTATTTTCCCTTTAATTAAATTTCTTAATTTTTAACTTTTTTATTGACAAAAAGCAGCATTTTCCATGTATGATTACTCTTTAGCATCATGGTGCCATGTTCCATTAACATCTGTCACAGTTAACAAATTAACGGTGCATGTGGTTCAAACTTGAGTTTCCATAAAAAAGTCCTAATATGTCAATCTGAAAAAATTAAGATACTAATTTGTAACAAATAATAGATTTGGTCCTGATGTGAGCAGCAAATCAAACGTTTGATCTTAAATTGAGCATTTAGCCTTTAGGATTTAGCCAAGAAGTGGCGTCACTCGGTCATCAAGAAACAATGTTTACTGGCGTTCTCCATGTCGTTAGACTTGTCTATTTTAAAACTTGATTTCATGTTAGGAAAGGAACGCATCCAAGTTTTTTATTTAATTTTTTTACTATTTAGTTTTATTCAGGGATCAATAACAAATATAGAAGGCTGAGAACAGTAGCATTATCGTCTCATAGGACATAGGCAAATATCCACGTTCACCTTTACCTTATTGTGTATTATAATCATGGGATTACGTGGGCTGTTAGAATTCTGTTTCACACCTTCTGCATTAATTGCATTAGCTCAATTTGTCAGTAGCTTTGGTGAAAAGCCTTAGGCAAGATGGTGAAAAGTTTACATAAGGGAAAAAAAAAAACTTTCAAAGTAAAGAATACAAACTATTGCATTAGCTCAATAGTCAGTTGCTTCTAAAAGGTGAAATGCCCTAGGCGAGATGGTGACTTTTAATGTAAACTTTTCAGAGTAAAAAAAGGTATAGATTGAAGTATATAAATTCATGTTAGACAAAAAAAATATTTGCTTCATTTATAAGTAACATCTGACGAACATTATCCTGTTAGTCAGCCAAAGAGTATGACAGCCAAACCGGAAACTAGCTAGTAATAGTGATGAATGGTTGATAAGTTTCCTGAGAGTTACGTAAGAAGAAGATTTACTGTTTCTGCTAGGCATCCCAGCTCTCATCATTCTTTGTCATTACTGGTTTTACTTTTATATAAGGACCAAAAAAAATTTAGTATGATATCATCATCATCAGGGGATGAAGCCTGCTGAATTGAATTGTTTGTGCAGTCCCTTCTAGACTGAGACCATTATATTTCAGAAAAATGTAAAAGCGAGAAAAGTATAAGTTTCTGGTGGCTTCGTGACTTCTGAATGAACGGAAATAGCTAAGTAGTTAGTATTTTATGGATATTATATTTTTTTGCCTTTTGTAGTAACAAGTGCAAATGGAGCCTGCGATGTCTTAGGTATGTGCCATAGGAATATATCAGATTTGCCTTTCTCCTTCTCTTTGTTATGCTTCTCACTTTAGCACTGCATACTGAAAATTTGGATTAGGATTAGCTTCAGCATTAAATGATTGAAATTTGAAGCTTTTTTTTCCTGTCCTTCCCTTGTTTCCTGGTAATTCAATTTTCTCTCATGTTCTAAGCCATTATGTTAGTTATTGATGTTATTTTTTTTTCTTCAGAATGTGCAGGGCTTTGATGCCAGGAGATGATGAAAGCATTAGTGATGAAACAATTTGGGAAACACTACCCGTAAGTTCTACTGAACTCACCAAAATGGTGGTCCTCTTTTTATGGGGTTCTTTACTGAATTACATATTAAGTATTCTAAGAGAATTGAGAATAAAAAAATGAAGATTCTCTTCACATATTTGATCCTGTGGATTCGTTTTGAACCTTAAGCACTTTCAAGCTATCCATAACGTTCAGATTTAAGTATTTTCATGGACAAAGTGGATAGCCCTGCTATTCTTTCTTTTTTTTTCTTTTGGTTATTTTCTTCTTGTTTTTATTAAATATCATGCAGACAATCAAGAAAAACTATAAAAGGCTTTGAATAGAAGGGACTTTGGGGAATGGTGAAATGGATATTAATAAATTGAGTCTATGAATTAGTGGATAAGATTGGAAGTTGTAACCCCTTAGTGCCTTTACTGTTTTTGTTCTCACTTATCAAAAAAAGAAATATTTAGAATACCTTATGATTTTTTTTATGTGTGGCTACTGTGTTATGTTTATGTATAAAGGCAAACATCTGGAGCATTTTGAGAAACTTGGTACTTGTAATAAAATACTTTTATTATTATTTGGGATGTAAGCCTGTCAAGTAGATATAAGATTGACTGTTAATTAAGCTCCCTATTTATGATATGTAGCACTTCTGGGTTGCAATTTCTATGGTCTTCTTTGTTGCTGCTACGGTCTTCACCCCTCTGAAGTTATGTGGTAATTTCTTTAGTCTGTTAACTTTAATACAATTATGAGCAGTTGCACACAAACTAACAAGGAATATTATGCTTGTCTATTTGAGGTTTATATTCTATTTCTTCATCCAGTTACCTATATCATTCCAGAAAAACACATCACTCTTGTATAGGCAAAGTGACAAATTACTTAATACCATTTTCTGATTCTTTAAAGGTATATGGATTGGTAAAGTTCATGTGGTTCATGACTAGTATTGGATAAACTGGAGTGATCTGTGTAGTTTCTAACTTTCTATAAGAGAGAAACAAAAACAAGAACATTTTAGTCCTGGAGTTTTCAGAAGCTTGAGTGTTTTTCTTCGTAGATTGGATAGTGTATTTTGCTTGAGACCAAATGAAATTCTCAACCCTTTAGGGCAATTTGATACAGGTGATCATTAGTGTGTTTTTCAGTTTCAGAAGCTGTTAATTTTGATACCATCATGTAGACCTAGTTTGCTGAGTTGTCACCTTAGGAGTCATTTAGTCTGTTGTTATTATTGTTATTGTTGTTGTTGTTGTTGTTGTTGTTGTTATTATGGGATATAAGGCTTAGTTTGTTGTTGTTGTTGTTGTTGTTGTTATCATGGGATAGAAGGCTTAGTTTTTTGTTGTTGTTATTATTATGAGATATAAAGCTTAGTTTGTTGTTATTGTTGTATTATTTTATTATTATTATTATTATTATTATTATTATATAAGGAATAATCTTGTGGTATTATAAAGGCCTTTGGTTGTCGGTACTTACTGTATTAGGTCAATCATTTAGAGTGATCTCTTTATCAAATCACCATCTTAACTATCCTATTAATGCAGAGTTGGCATGGGTTGTTGGCTAAATTGCTCTATATCATATCAATAAAATTATAAATCCGCCTCCATTATAGAATGGTGTACTTCCTTGCATACTGATCCTTGATTTGCAGTGGTTTTCTTATTGAGATGTTTCTCTAGCCACAACTTCTGTTTCTTTAATCTTCAAAAATTCTATGAAGTCTTGGCCTTTATGAGAGAGAAGGGGGAAGGGAAAAGTAGAAGGTATTTCTTCATATAAAGTGGTGCAAACAAAGGGATTCATGAAGATCCTGTTTTCTTGGGGCAATAGCATGTTTGAGTGTGTTTATGGTTGGTACTAGTATACTTCAGAATCAAGTTGTAATATCTTTTTTTTTTTTTGGTACATCTAATCTTTCTCTTATCACTCACATGTATGTGTGTGCTTGCATGCATGCATTTTGTGCTTGCATGTTTCCATGCTCACAGAAAATCTGGAAAATTGGGGTCCCAGAATTACAGTTTGGAATCTGCATCACTTCTGAAGCCCCAAAATTTGATTAATCTAACTGCATGAATGGGTGCTTTGGTTCCTTTTTTTTGTTATGACTATTGAAAATTTAGTTGCTAGACTTGTAGTTTGGAGTTTGCAGAACTTTTTGAGGCCATAAATTGATTGATCTAACTTTATTTTTTGGTTAAAATTTCCTTCTTGATTACTGTTTGTGGTTTGCCTCTACAAATATTACAGGTGATTTTGGTGCTCTTGGCTGGTGGGTCTTGTTCATAAATTTTGGGTACAGCTTTGTTGCTTTTAATTTCACTCTTTTTTTTTTTTTTTGAGTATTATTTACCTGTGTTCCTGGAAATAGCACCATGATAGTCTGCTTGAGCTTGAGTGACTAGAAAAAGGTGATGAATGCTAACACATTTTTTTCATGCAGTACTGCTGAGAGCTTTGCTTTTCTTGTCTGTACAAAGTGGTCCAATCCAGTAATTCATAGAGAATCCCCAGTATTAGAATCTGGTTCACCTAGCACAACTATCGGATATATTGACTGGAACAGTGGCTTAGCAGGTATGCCAGAGGAAGATCAGCATCTGGATACAACGTGTAGCCTGCAAGAAGTTGGGGGTCACATCATGAAAATTCCAATAATTGGTTTTCAAGTCCTTCTTTGCATGCATTTAGAGGTATGTGTGTTATTGGTGGTCTTGGCTGTGATTGGTATATGTTATCAATAAATCTAAGATTGTTTCAAATTTTAGGGAACACCTCCTGGTGCTAGACATATACCGCTTCCTATTTTGTTCTCTCCTCTTTTCCTACTGCAAGGTGCTGGTGTGCTGTTTGCTGCGTCAACGTTAATAGAGAAAATTGTACTTTTACAACGGTGTGGGGCTGGCACAGGATTATACTTAAGAATTTCATCAAGAGCCCATGATTGCTTGGGATTCTTGCACCATGGTTCTAGGTACTGATTATTTAGTTTCTAAATAGGCAGACAATTTTGGTAGGCTAGATCTTGCTGTTTATGAAGTGACACAACTTAATCTCTGTCTGTCTGTAAATCAGGTTATTGGGTTGGTGGTCGATTGATGAAGGAAGTCAAGAGGAACAGGCACAGCTTTACCATGATGGGGCTTCTGGGTAAGTATAGTTTTAGCTTCTTCTACCTTTTGTAGATGCATAAATTGTATGTAGGTTTTCTTTTTGATTGCTTTTTAACTCTCCCTACATCTCTGAGTGGTGTACATGCCTGTGTCTGAAAAAAAAAAAGGTGAATTCTGTTGCATAATATTCAAGATGATAATGACGAGGCTATCGTAGTAATTAAGAAAATTAATAAAAAAAAAAAAAAAACTGACCTTTTGACATTGTTGAACCCTATTGAATAAAACTGAACCACGCTGCATTGAACATCAAGGTTTTTGGCCTTTTAGTTTGTTTTTATTTTTGGGCAATTCTAGTTTGAGTGAGTTTTGCACCTTGATTGAGGACTCAAAAAGATGCAAACCAAGGAATTGAACATGTTGTTCATTTGAGTTTTATTTGATTTTCTTTTATTTTTAGGGGGCACTGGAGCTTCCAAAACATGCTTATGGTTTAAAGAAACTAAAACTCAAGAAAAGACTGTAAGAGAACGGCGCAGATGACATAATTTCATGGCGTGGCAAAACTTCTTTTCAGTGTTGTTCATTGTTATTAATATTTTTTTTTCCATTTTTAACTGATCGTAGATTCTGATTGCTTTTTTGAGTTTACTCTTAGTAGTCTGGCTGTTGGATTATTCTTTAGGCTCTCTCACTAGTCACTACCTTTTTTCCTAACCTTTTTCATTGGACTGCTCCATGCAGGTATAACACCTTCTCTGGTTATCCACCTGAGATAGTTAAGAAAATGCCTAAAAAGGATCTAGCTGAGGAGGTGATTATAGTTTTCATACTTTGTAGTTTGTACCACATTTTCTTACATGTTTCTCTTCTCTTTCATGTGATGTTATGGTTTTTCTTTTGACCTTGTGTCAGTATGATATGCTTGCAATTCCAAGAATTTTAATGATCCTGCTCCTGCCTGTACATATATTTTATATGGTATGTTTCATTTCAGGTATGGAGGCTTCAGGCAGCTCTTGGTGAGCAAACAGAAATCACAAACTTTAGTCAGCAGGAGTTTGAGAGACTTCAAAATGTAAATTATCAACTTACCAATGTGACTATGTAGTGTGAAATAGTTAATTGTCAAATTCTGCATTATAAGCCTAATGAAGGTGGATTGAGTTTGTTCTATTGTGCATTGCTGATGTGTGCGTATTCTTGATGTAATGTACAGGAGAAAGTGTTATGTAGGGTTTGCTTTGAGAGAGAGATTAGTATGGTTTTGCTTCCCTGTAGGCATCGTGTTCTTTGCAGGTATAATACGGTCATTCTGTTAATGTGATTGCATTTTCAGATGTATCTGTGGGAAAACACTTATTTACTGGTTGTAATCTTATAATCTGTATATTGATATTTGTATATCTTGAATTAAAGTATTTGTATCCCTAGAATTAAGGATAGAAAATTAGAATAGACAATCCTTCTATTATAGGATTAGTTTTAGGAAGATTTAGTTTTCTAGTTTATCCAGTAGTTAGTTTTTGTATATAAATTTAAGGTCTTTGTATAATTCTTTAATGAGCAGTTTTTTAATATACATTCAGTTTTACTTTTAGTTTTTCACACAGTTTTATTTCTTAGTTTGTTCACATGGTATCAGAGCTTTAGGCACTTCTTGGGAAGAAATTTTTTTTCAGCCTTCATTGCTAAAGTCTATTTCAAGCTTTCATGGCCAAATCTTGTGAAATCTTTCAGTCTTATTTTTTCCTTCTTTGGCTTTCATTGCCTAGAATCATCTCTAGTTAAATCTTTACTATCAAAACTCATCTTAGTCCTGAGAAAGATAATCATGCTAGAGGCAGTAGAATTTGCCACTACTACCCGAGTTGACGAAGTGACAACTAGTAAAACCACTGGAGTACTACAGAAGTCTCTGGAACAAAGAGAGTTGGACAGAGAAGAAATTGAGAAACCAAGAAGCCTATTGAAAACTCTTGAAAAAATATGTTCTTTGGGTAAGGTCTTTAGTTCAGGTAAAGCTTATGGTTTTTATGGATTAAATGTCTCTGTTAAGTTTATTATGAATTCTTGGGTCATTAACTCAGGAGCCACAAACCATATGACACATTTTTCATAGAAGTTTAGTACATATATCGTGTGTCCGAGGAATAAAAAAATTATTGTTGTAGATAATTCACTTACTACAGTGGCAAGATTAGAAGATTTTTAAATTAATCCCTCATTTGTTTTTTAAAAATGTTCATGTTCTTGGATTGTTTGCTAATCTTATATCTATACAAAAATTTATCAGAGACATGAACTGCAATAGTGATTTTTTATCTCTCATAATGTGAATTTCAGGACCAGAGTTCAAGGAAAAGGATTGGACTTGCCAAGGAAAATGATGGCTATACTATTTTAAGACATCAAACAACACAAGTAATATCAAGAATAGTTTACCTTTTTCATTTCTTTTTGAAAAATCTCATAAATAAAGGCAAAATCTGGTTTTTATCATTTTTGTCTTGGACATCTTTCTTTTGGAATTTTGAAAAACATGTTTCCTTCTTTGTTCAAAAGATTAAATGTAAAAAATTTTCATTGTGATGTTTGTGAACTTGCAAAGCATACACGTGTTTTTTTCAATTTGCAATAAAAGTTCTATTCCTCTTTACTTGATTTATAGTGACATGGGGTCCCTCTACAATTCTTAATATTTCTGGTGCAAGGCGGTTTGTTTCTTACATAGATGATTGTACCAGGCTCTCTTGGATATTTTTACTTAAATCCAAATAGATGTGAATAGTGTGTTTTTAAGTGTCCAAAACATGATCCAGAATCAATTTGGAGTGAAAATCAAGAGATTTAGGTTTGATAATGCAAGAAATTATTTCAACGAGAGTTTATCTACTTATTTTCAAAATGAGGGGATTATCCATGAGTCAACTTGTGTTAATACTCCAGAGCAGAATAGAGTGACAGAGAGAAGAAACAACCATATACTGGTCACAACCTGAGCTTTACTTTTTAAAGCAAATGTACCTAATATTGAGGGAAGTTGTTCTCACTACCACACATTATAAATAGGTTACCTTCAAGGGTTTTGGGATTTAAAACTCCTATGGAACTAGTCTCACAATTCTATCCTAACTTTAATATCACAAACAACTTCACACCTAGGATATTTGATTGTACATCATTTATTCATATTCACAGTCATAATAGGGAGAAGTTGGATCCTAGAGTAATTAAGTGCATTTTTATGGGGTATTCATCAACTTAGAAAGGGTATAAGTGCTATCATCTTTCTGCCAAAAAATTATGTCTGCAGATATTACTTTTGAAGAAAGTAAACCATTTTTTACTCAACCTTATCTTCAGGAGTAGACTTTATTCATGAAAGATAAGTATAAAGACTTCTTTTTGCTTGACTTGTCCTCTTCTTCAACATTTTCACCCATTAATTCTTCTTAGTCTAAACCTGTCTTTTCTGAGTCCAAGTCAAACACTGAATTTGAATCCAAACCCATTCCAAACATAGAAGATGTGATAAAAGATGATATTGTTCTTGATTCTATGAAGGAATTACAAGTGTACTCAAGAAGGAAAATTTCAGATCCTGAACTAGTGCAAGTCCAAGAACCTGATCCTAACTCTGGAAATGAGGTAACTACAGTCTTTGACTTTGTTTCTCAAAATAAGTATGAATCTCCTAAAACTATAATTAGTGATTATGATCTAACTATTGTCATTAGGAAAGGAACCGAAGAATGACCAAACAATCACTATACCCAATCTCTAATTTTGTGTCATTTGAAAAATTCTCACTATCCCATAAAAATTTTCTTATGAGCCTAAGCACTATTTCTATTCCAACTACATTATCTAAAGCATTATCTAGTGAGAAATGGAGGCAAGCCATGAAAATAGAAATAGAGGCCTTAGAGAAAAATAAAACATGAGAACTAGTAGAGTTGCCAGGAAAAAATCCAGTTGAGTGTAAATAGGTTTTCACTGTAAAATGCAAGGTAGATAGTATTGTTGAAAGGTATAAGGCCAGGTTGGTGGCTAAGGGCTACACTCAAACTTATGACGTGGATTACCAAGAAACTTTTGCTCCAGTTGCCAAGATGAATACAGCTAGGATTTTGTTATCATTGGCTGCAAATTACAATTGATAGCTTCAACAATTTGATATAAAGAATGCTTTTTTACATGGGGATTTGGAAGAAAAAATATATATGAAGGTTCTACTGAGATTTGGAGGTTATCTAAAGGCAAACAAAGTATGCAAGCTGAAAAGGGCTTTATATGGCCTTAAACAGTCTCCTAGGGCCTGGTTTGGGAGATTTGCCAAAGTGATGTTAGTAATGGGATATAAGTAGAGTCAAGAGGATCATACATTGTTTATCAAGCAGTTGGATTCGGGGAAAGTTACAGTTCTGTTAGCATACGTTGATATAATTGCAACTGGAAATGATGAAAAGAGAGAGCCAGAGAATTTGAGATAAAAGAGCTAGGGAGATTGAAATACTTCTTAGAAATTGAAGTAGCTCACTCACGACATAGTATTTTCATCTCATAATAGAAATATGTGATGGATCTTTTGAAGGGAATTGGGAAGCTATCATGTAAACTTGCAAGTACCGTTGTAGATCCTTATCTTAAACTTGGAAAAGCTAATGAAGATGCTGCTGAAGATAGAGAGATATACCATAGATTAGCTGGAAGACTTATTTTTCTCTTACATACTAGACCTGACATAGCATATTTTGTGAGTGTGATAAGTCAATTTATGCATAGTCCTAAAGAAATGCACCTACAAACTCTCTATCATGTACTATACTATTTGAAAAATAATCCATGGAGAGGTATCTTGTTCAAAAGAAATTTGGGATTGGTACTAGAGGCATATACAAATGTGGATTATGCAAACTCGGTAATTGATAGAAGATCCACTTTTCTTAGGTGGTAATCTTGTGACTTGAAAGAGTAAAAAATAGAATGTGGTGGCAAGATCAAGTGCTGAAGTAGAGTTCAGAACAATGGCTCAAGGAATTTGTAAACTACCATAGTTAAAGATTATCCTAGAAGACTTGAAGCTCAAGTGGGATGGACCAATAAAACTCTGCTGTGATAACAAGACTGCAATAAGTATTGCACACAATTCTATGCAACATGAAACACATTGAAGTGGACCGGCATTTCATAAAGGAGAAACTAAACAATGGGTTGATTTGTACGCCGTATGTATCAACCAAAGGTCAATTTGCAGATGTGTTGACTAAAGGTCTCAACAATGCAACATTTCAAAAAACTATTTTCAAACTGGGAATGGAAAACACCTATTCACTAGCTTGAGGGGGAAGTGTGAGAAATCACTTATTTATAGTTGGTTGTAATATTGTAATTTATATATTTATATTTGTTTCTCTAGAATTAAAGTATTTGTATCCTTAGAATTAAGGATAGAAAATTAGGATAGACAATCTCTCAAGTATAACATCAGTTTTAGGAAGATTTAGTTTCGTAATTTACCCACTAGTTAGTTGTATATAAACCTAAGATGTTTGTATAATTCTTTAATGAGCAGTTTTTCAGTATACATTCAGTTTTACTCTTAGTTTTTTACGTAGTTTTATTTCTTAGTTTTTCCATAGTATCCAAATAAAGTTCGATCCTTTTTGCTCTTAATTTTCATATTTGTTTTATTCTTTGGTGTTATGCTAACCAGTTCCTTTGCATTGCAGTACCTGCTGCGAGAAGTGTAGAAAATGCCCAATTTGTTGTGTCTCCATTGAGGAATGCTTACCTGTATACAATGTTTAATTTCCAAGTTGGCAACCTTTCTGCAAAAATGGTAGTGCATGGCAAATATCAATTAACTTAACAGGTCAGTTGTTTTTATAAAGTTTTCACACTGGAGAGTGTTGCTTGTATGAATTGACATGAGCCAGTATAGAGATTTAGAGAATGAACATGCTATAATTACCACAAGATTTTCTCCCCTTATTTTCTTTTTAACCTTAGGAAATGTAAATATATTTCCTGATAGGAATGGTCTTCTGACCTGGGGTTGTAAGACATGTCTGTTAACTGGATTAATAGTGCAGATGACTTGTTTTCATGCTTTTTTCTTTTTTGGGGAAAAACTGTAGAATTAATTCCACTCTCCAGTATAGTCATTATATTTCCTTTAGTTAGTTCTTTTGCAAATAACTTTTTCCATGCATTAATAAACAGGTTAGAAATTTTGTTTTAGTAGGCTTATATGGTAAGCACCATATAAAAACACAAATATTATTAAAATAAAGTTTTAACAAAATTTAAATTGTTTAAAATATAAATGTTAAAGAAAAAGAACCTCGGCAGACTGTCTAATTACTGTAACATAATATTATTATGATGATGGGATATTATTATTATTTCATAATCATCCATATTAACATAAAATATGAATATATACTGAATAGCCTCATATCTAATTGATATCTTCAAGAAAATATTTCTCAACATATGTAACTAGACATATATTTAACCATTTATTAACCATTCAATTATGCACTCAGGTATTAATAATTAGTTTTGTTATAAAGAAGACCTTTATCTACAATTGCAGTTTCATGTGGTAGAATCAATTTTAATATTAGAAGCAATTAACTAAATGTAAACATAGAAATTATTCAGACATGTCAACAAGTAATTTAATTACAGAGAATATTCTATAAAATTCAATACTAAAAGTTACTTAACCAAAATTATTTTGACTAGTATCAAGTCAAATTGTTTTTGTTGCCTCAAAATTGAATACAGTTCAATTATTAATCTTGTAAAAGCTATTTCAAAATATAGAAACTTCAAATATGTAATGGTACTTTAACTGAAAACAAACTTTTTGGGTATTATTTAATTGAAGAACAAAGAGAGTTTGAGGGTCCCTGAGTAGTGGTTTAGAAAAGGCAAAGAACAGGCAAATAGGTAAACATGGTTTTGAAAGTGCTGTCAATAGGGCAAATGAATGCCAATATTGACCTATTCAAATTTCCCAGTGAAGATTTTAAATGGTTAGAATTTGAAGTGATCGTGGATATGACTTAATTTTTTTATTTAATTTTTTTATTTAAATTTTGATGGAGTCAACGTGAACTATCTATTCTTTAAAACTTAATGCAGTTAGTTGACTCCAGAAAGTGGCTTAGCTCTACATCTGATGACATTTGGCTTGCCTTAATTGGTTCTTCTCCACTCTATCTGATTTTGTGGAATATTTAACTCTATTAGCATGGACAATTCTAAAGATTTATATTAGCCTCAACACAAAATTATTAAATGGTCTACTTACACAACACCAACAATAGTTCACTTGAAATTCTTTTAATTCTTTCCATTCCACCCAAATCCTGTCCATAGTCTCAATCCAAGCAACTCTGCTCAGAACCTCTCCTAGGGATTTCCTTCTCATGTATTTGTCTTTCAACAATTTGGTTTTGTCAGGGGCCACTCAACATAAAACCTTTAAGTTATTAGGTGAGAATTCAAAAATAAATTTTAGTCATTAACATGCTGCCCTCTTGCACATGCCCCATTGGGTTAAAAACTCATATGTTGTTCTGAAATTTAATATTTGGTTGCATATAGATAGTTGAGGTTCTAACTTTTGATCACTTTGGTGAGAAAGACTAATACCATGAGAAGAATCAAAGGACTTAAAAGCCTAAGCTGTTACTGTTAGGTGAGTTGAAAATAATTTTATTCACCAAAAGTTTTGAGTTGGCAAATGTGTCCTACCTTATCATGTCATCCAGAATTTCACACATCAATTTCAGATTGTATATTATTCACACAGGCAGTGTTAACTATGTTCTTGCATTGCGGGGCCAATCCCTAAAAATTTTAGTTTGTGGATCTCTTGATTTAATTTTGCCTACTGGACCAAGTAGATCAATGTCCTTGGATAAATTTCGAAGTGCTTGATGGTTTGATGGATGCTTTTGACTATCTTCAATTGCCATATATTTTCAATCTGCTTTTTATATCAAAATCAAACGGAATTGTCTTGTTTATAGTGATAATAACTCTGGTTTGCACTGGAAACTTAGCGCATCAAATATCCCAAAAACATTTCATTCACATGCTCGAGGCATAGGGGATTTGGAAGAGTGGTCAGACGTTCCTTTCCTTGTTAAAGGGAGCTAATAAATGGATGAAAATGAACATAACACTAACCAGATTGTGCTGATATGAGATTACTTCAAACATTTGTTGCTAAATATGAGATTACTAAAATTGAAATTAGCAAGATACCATAGAAGTCATAAAAGAATTATTGATATGAAAACGGATAGTGAGATCTCTCACGTGCATATCGTCGTGATAGCCATATGCTTCGGGTTTAGCAGCGGGCACAATTATGGCATTGTTGCTCGCTGGCGTGGCTCATTGCTTTGGCATTATCGAATAGCTTCTTGGCAAAGTCGTCGAAGCACTCAGAGATAGTTCGAAAAGGAGTGTCTGGATAGAGAGCGGACTTCAACATCAGTAGGCTTGTCCAAGCTCAAGGTTTATTTGGCAGCCTTTTTTGAAAAATATCACGAGTTAGCGCAGCAACCACGCTCTGTGGAATCCGCATTTCTGCACTGTTAGGCCAGAAAATTAATGCTTAATGGGGCCATCCTTGAAGAAATCGGGTTACGTGTACCAAAACTAATAAGAAATGTGAAATTAAGATAAAACCTTCGGCCCTGTGGAGCAGAACTTCTGTAATGGTGACCCTAGGAAGCATGCAGACGATCTTCTCCTCCAATAGTGAAGCCATCTCGTTCATGTTTAGTAGGATGCTTGGAGGCTGAAAATGGACAATTTTGTTGAGTGTTCGATCATCGTTTATGGACATCATAGTGAACTTTCCGATATCAGTTCCCGCCACAAAGTATGCTTTTCATTCAACACAATATGGTTGAATTAATGCTTATTTAGATAATGTAGACGAAAATGATGAACAAACGAGAACAATATTTATTCAAAATTCTAAAAATCATGGTGAATTGCACAATCAAGTTTCCTTCATTAAAACTTTTGGTCATAGACTTTATTTTTACTACTACTTAGATTTAACGCAAAGATGCTGCCAAGTATGTGCATGCAAAACTCAATTAATTCTTTTTCGTTTGTTTGTTTTTCATTTTAAAAATAGCAAACTGTTGAGGAGTAGGTTGGAACTGGGCAGTGCCGCTCTCAATGACTGGTTTACTCAATTATTAGAAGGGTAGTGCTATTTCTTTGACCAGTCCAACGTCAGAAAAATCAAGAGCAACATCCCAAGTCCAATATCTTTGTTCTAATAAACCAGTAAATCTATTTGGAGGCAATAAATCTGACGGTGGTCGTGTCTTGAGAATAAACTTTATATACCAATTAGTTGGGATTTCTTCTCTTTCCGATTAGTTTTTAAGAAAGAATTATAAGTATTAGGATTTGAATTTAGATTTATTGAATTATTTTTTAAAAGAGATTATATGAATTAATTGAATTATGTTCCACACTATTTAAAAAAAAAAACAAATGAAAATTGTAAATATTTGTCATTTATTTTTTAATTTATTAAATCATACTCAGTTTCAAAACCAAAAATCATAATTGACAGGATCAAATGTTTAAATTTACCAAACTCAAACATGACAATTTCAGTTCTGAAAATTTGTATTAACTCTGTTTTAATGTGATGTTTCAAGCAGCTAATAAATGCCAACTCTTTGCGTTGGGGGTTGAAAGGAAGCAGAGGTTTAGATAAGTGTTAGGAGAGGATGCTCATGTGATAATGTGCTACCTAACCCAACATATCAGTCAATTGCCTCTTTGCTACACTTGACAATTAAACTGAGTAACTGACTAGTGGCTGAACAACAACAAAGAAGAAGCAAAATATCATTCTATCAGCTTGGGAATGTAAGGGAGAGGTTGATTGATTCTTACGACTTTTCCTCTTAATTGGGCCATTAAAATTAGATCCCTCAAACACTCACAAATTTTCCAAGTAGCCAAGCTGCAAATCCTATGAAGAAGTGGGTTAAACTCCTACAAATTTATTAATGTAAATCATTAAACATATTCTTTACCTATTTCTTTTCGGCATTTAAGAAAAAAAGTGTGGTGCATATATTTATGGTATTTACATTTTGACTAAAACTTTTTACCGATAAATGATACTATGATCATTGATTTTTATAATATCATACTGTTTATGCATGGTAGAATTTTTTTTTCTTTTTTCGGCTATGTATCCGTTCCTTCAAATTTAGTAGAAATATCCATTATGGCTATCCAAGAAGGTTCAAAGCAAATTTTGGAGGAAAAGTCACTGAGGGAGATATGCTTTGAATGAAATAATTGCATTAAGCAAATTAAAAGTAGATATCATTATATTGACTACTAAAAGGGTTGGGAAAATATTACTTGGGCAGATTTTTAGGTTTGTTTTAGGCTATTTTGAGGAGAAAAACGGCTCAAGATTTTTAAGTAGAAATACTTAGGTAAAATTAGTTGTTTTTTAGCTAGATTTCTTCAAGATTTGTGGCGCTTGACTTAAATTAAGACTGTTAATACGGAAAACCGTGACCGATGGCAAGTGTCAACCAGCAGCCAACAGCAAATAAATTATGTGAGCTGCTGGGCTAGGACCATTTTCAATATGTTTTCTTTTTTCACTTTATAACACTTTGACTAAGTGCCCTTTTTTATCATTGTTTATCCATTTATTTACTTACTGTGTTTCGGGATTTGCAATATTTCAAAACTCATGTCCCTATTTCCTGTGACCCAAACTCTCACAGTCTCTTCCTCTATCAGAAAAAGCCAGCAAAATGGCAAGGGAGTTGTAGGTAGGCACAGAATGCACTAATTTACTTTTAAAAATATAAGATTGCTAAGGAGATCTGCCACCCAAACTAAGAAAATTCACCAGTATTTATCTTTTTCAACAACCCAGAAAAACCACTAATTAACTCAAATTGTTTGCTTTGCCAAACTCAACCAATGACAAGAATTATATAAGTTGCAGGCAACATTTATTTCAACCATTCAAAACATTTCCCATGTTCTCAACTCTAAATGAAAAATAGATTAAACTCAAGTAAACAAATACAAGCAATCTATATATGCCTTTGATACGATAAGATAAAGTGTTATAAAGAGTGTATATATATATATATATATATATATACACACACATTCATATACATATATATCATATATATACATATATACTTTTATATCAGAGACATTAGCTTCAAAAAGACACCCATGTGGGGGGTTAATTATTTAATTACTCAAATGAAAGATTAGGGGACATTGAATTTCTTGAGAAAACTAAAGTCTCAGGGTCAAGGCATCGATCCTTCTTATACCATTTGTCTATACTATATTGTTTTCAATTACCAACCACATTAAAGTCAAGATAAAAAAATAACAAAAAAGAAAGAAAAGCAAGCTGAGGTACCTTTCACAGCGCCATCACCATAGATTTGGAACCTATCAAGGGGTGGGAGCACATCTGCTGGGTAAGTGTTGTCATGGTAAGGCCAGGCAGCAATGGTATTGTAGCATATGTAAGTGTCAGGAATCCAGACATATCTATCTGCCTCCTAATCCTCCTCTTTTGGTCATACATCGTTAGTAGAGATTCAAAAAACGGGTTGATAGCGGAATAGCGGCCGCAAAATTGCGGTAGCGCTGCCTTCCGTCACCGTTAATAGATAGAAAACGGTTGAAAAATTCATTCACAGCAAAAACAGAGAATAACGGCCGTAAATACGACGTAACAGGGCATAGCGGGCAATAACTGGATCATTATTGTCAGTTATTCCGTTTTTCTACTCACGGATCTATAGTTCTAAACAAAAAAATACAAAATTTTACGTCTGTAAAATAAATCAACAAAACCTACAAAAGTAAAAAGTAAAAGTCAAATCAAAAAATAAAAGTTCACAGCCTCACAATCTCAGATCTTTATCACCTCAAAAAGAAATTTTAAAACGAGCTAGAAAAACAGAATTTCAAGTTCAATCTATTCAACTGATATTTTCAGGTCATTCAAATTCCAAATCAACCTCAGTTTTCAATCAACATTCAGATCAACAAGGTAAGAAAGAAAGTTAAAATTACCTTTTTTTTTTGTAAAATTTCTGTAAAATGATCGATCTGTTGTGTCTTGTGAAAGTTTGAAAGACGAATGAGATATCCGTAGATACTAGGTAAGTCAGCAAGTGATAGTAACAAAAAGATGTGAGAGAAAATGAGAGATGAAAAAAAAAATTTTCTGGAAAGTTAGAGAAAGTAAAATGTAAGACGAAGAAGAAGATGAACAGAAGAATGGAATGTTTCTAAAAGGGTCTCGGCTCGGGTTGTTAGAAAGAATTAAACAATTTGATATATTAGGCACGTGAAGAGATTGAATGGGGTGGGGAGGATTGGGTGTGGGGGGGCGTTGGGGAGAAGGTGGGGGAGGATTGGGTGTGGTGGGTGTTGGGGGGGGGGAAGGTGGAGAGGGATTGATGGGGGTGGGGAGGGATTGTGTGTGGTAGGGTGTATGGAGGGTGGGATTGAATTTTTTTATTTAATTTTATAATTAATTTTTGAAAACTTTTTAGATAAAATTTAATTAGTGGTTTTGAAAATTTATAATTAATATAATATATAGATATTTTAAATGAAAATTTGATAAAATTTTTTGTATAAGTTAGATGAAAAATAATTAAAATTAAATATTATATTTTGATTGTGTTATATTTAATTTATAATTTTTATATGAATTTTAATTTTTTTTGTTGTTTTGATATTTATATTATTGTTAATTCTTTTGATATTATATTAATTCTTGTTATTTTTGTGTAATTATTGAAGATTGTGTTTATTATATAATTATTAAAAGTTGTTTGTGATAAAAAAAAACTTATATCAATTATTGTATCAAAAAAAATTAAGTTACTTAACCAATTTAGCATGTTATGATCTATTACTCTTATTAAGATTAAAAAACTAAAAAATAAAAAATATAGGTTTGAAAATTTTATTAAAATATAAGTTTGAAAACTTTTAATTTTTGAAATTTTTTTTAGATAAAATCTAATTAGAGGGATTGAAGATTTATAATTAAAAAAAAAATATTAATAATTTAATATGATATACATAGAGATTGTAGATGAAAATTATTGATAAAATTTTTTATATAAGTTAGACAAAAATTAATTAAAATTAAATATTATATTTTGATTGTGTTAGATATTAATTTATAATTTTGTATATGAAATTTAACAATTTTTTTTGTTGTTTGGATATTTATATGTTGTCAAATCTTTTGGATATTAATTAAATTCTTATTATTTTTCGTGTACTTTATATGAAGATTGTTATTTATGTATATTAATGGTGATTTGAAGTTTTTGTGGATAAAAAATTAATATCAATTAGTACATCTAAAAAGATTAAGTTATTTTAATAATATTCTTAAGATATAAAATCAAAAATTAAAAAATTTAGCCGTAAATCAAATTTTTAACGATTCATAAGTAAATTAATATTTTTAACCACCTATAAGTTTATTTTATTTTTATACAAATAGTATATCCACGACGTGAAGAGTTCCCAGAGTAAAGGAGTAGATGGGCGCGTCAAGTGATGATCATACGTTGGCATTTTGGAACACCTGTGCAAATCAAGAAAATGTTTCATGTAAACTTTGTGGTAAAATTGTAAAAGGAGGAATAACACGTTTCAAAGAACACATTGCCCATAAAACTGGCAATGTTGCACCATGCTCCAACGTTACTACTATGTTATGTTTTTTTAATTTCTTTGAAAATATTATTGTTAATTTCTTAATAAAAATTATAAAATTACATAAGCATGTGCAACTAATTTTCTTTTTTTTTTTTTTAAACTATATTATTAATAGGTATAGTAAGAGAAAGTATGATGAAACTCCTTCAAGAAAGCAAATCAAAAAAGGCTGACAACAAAAGAAGAAAAAATGAATTTTTATCACAGTTAAGAGGGGAAGATGATTATGAAGGATTTATTGATGAAGACATTGCTACTAGACAAGCCGTGCGAGATAATATCCAATCACAACATGAGTGGCATAGAAGACAAGAATTCAGACAAAGAACTAGTGGTTCGAGTAACATATATGAAGAAGGACGAAGCTCTCATGGTTCAGTCGCTGAATATTTTGAAGAAAGAACAAGAACTCCAAATGAGTCTGAATTTTCATTAAGGGAAGCTATTCCTGAATTGGTTAGAAGTAAAAGTTCAAGACAACCAAAAGTAAGTGATTTATTTCTAAAGACATTAAAAAGAAAAATGGGTGAATCAGTATCAAAATTTTTGATATATGATCGACTTCCTTTTCAATTAGCAAATTCCCCATGGTTGCATACTTTGATTTCTGTGGCAGCAGAAGTTGGCTAACATGTAAGACTTCTAACACCTTATGAGGTCTCAGATGTGTATTTAGAGTCTGAGTATCAACAAGTTCATGAATGGGTTAATAGATTAAAAGCTTATTGGAATGAATTGGGTGTCATTTTGATGTGTGATGGTTGGACCAATAGTTTGAATCAAATGCATATCATTAATTTTCTTTTTTACTGTAGTAAAGGGACTATTTTTTGAAAATCTGTAGATGTTTCAAGTGTTCGTAGTAGAGATACAAACTTTTACTACAGATTATTAGATGAAGTTGTGGAAGAAATTGGAGAAAAATACATTGTTCAAATAGCCACTGATAACGAGGCAGCACTTAAGGCCGCAGGAAAAAGACTAATGGAGAAGAGAAAACATTTGTATTGGACAGCATGTTCAGCTCATTGTTTGGACTTGTGCCTTGAAGATATTGGGAGGAAAAAAAATGTGGCAAAGGTTTTGGATGATGCAAAGAAAGTAACTTGTTTTATATACAATCACATTTGAACTGTTAATTTGATGAAGAAACATACATAAGGGAAGCAAATCTTCGTCCTGCTCTTACCCGATTTGCCACTCATTTCATACAATTAGAAGAAATAATGAGGTAAAAGCAAAGTTTGAAAGAGATGTTCAATTCAAAGGTTAGTACTTAGTAATTAGTACAATTATTTAAATCTAGCATCTTTTTATAATATTATTGTTTTAAAATATTAATTTAAAATATATTACTCTACAAATTTATTGATGAATATATAGGAGTTTAAAGATTCAAAATGGGGACAACAAAAATCAGGACCTGCTTATGAAGTCAAAAAAATCATTTTGGGAAAAAATTTTTGGAAAAAAACAGGTGATATAATAAAAGTTTATGAGCCTTTGGTAAAAGTGTTGCGCCTTGTGGATGGTAATGAAAAACTAACAATGGGCTTTATTTACGAGGCTGTGGATAGAGCTAAACAAGCAATTCAACAAACTTGTCGTTATTCTGCTGAATATGAAAAGATTATTGACAATAGATGGAGTTTCATGCACTCTGACTTGCATTCAGCTGGTAAGTAAATCAATAATATAGATGGTATTTAAAAAATATGTTTATTTTTTATACTTAAATTGCTTATATATTTATTTTTTATTACTTTAATATAATATTGTTATAAATTATGTTTAGGTTACTATCTAAATCCACAATTTCAATTTGGAGTGGAACATTCTACAAATGTATTTAAGGAAACATTAGAAGGTATAAAAGCAGTTATTAAAAGATTAGAACCTTCGATAGATACTCAAATCAGAATGATTAATCAGGTTAGTATTTAATACCATTTTATAACTTTAACATTTGTTTTATGTATTAAAAATTAAATTGTTTTTTATTTATTAATTTATTATTATATTTTCAATCGATGTAGTTGTTATTATTTCGAGACAAGCATGAAACATTTGGTAGTCCACAAGCACAAAGAGCTTGGAAGCAAATGAATCCAGGTAAATAGTAAGTTAAATAATTATAATTTATTTATATTATTTAATTGTATAGCCCATTGAAATTTAATTTAAATAATTTTACACAGCTGAGTGGTGGATGATATATGGCACTTGTGTTCCTGAATTACAAAAACTAGCAATCAAAGTGCTTAGTCAAACAACATCTGCATCAAATTGTGAACGTAATTGGAGCACATTTAGCTATATTCACACCAAAGCAAGAAACAGATTGAAGTTTGCAAAACTCCAGAAACTTGTATATACCTATTATAACATGAGGTTGAGGATGAGACATCAAAAAAGAATGAGCATTAATGAAATAAATAATAGTTTTAATCCTATTAGCCTTGACCATATTTTTTAAGATGATGATCCACTAACAGAATGGTTGCAAGAAAAAGAAAATCCTTTATTAGATGGTCAAAACTCTGATTGGTTGCCTGCAGATAATTCTGATAATGAAATGAATGTTGAACGATCACGTCAATCTCAAGAAAAGAATGTGTCTCATTCAAATTCAAGTCCAACACCAAGTCAGAGTGATGATGGTGGTGGTTTAAGTCTAGATGATGATGGTGATAGAGATGGTGATGGTGATGGTGTGAATTTTGGTGATAATATGGATGCAAATCGACCTTACAGCCCATTTGGAGGAGAATTTGGGCTTGCTGCTATTGGTGGACTTTTTATTAATATGGCAAAATACGGAGGAAATCCATATGCTTAATCTAGTGAGGATCAAAGTACACGTATAGCTCGATCAAAAGGAAAAGCAAAGAAGCACCACTATGAAATTTTTAGTGGTTCTTCATCTTCAAGTGAGAGACCAAATTCTAGTAACTTTGAGTATAGTGAATCATCTGCTAGTACTCAAAGACATTACTATCCACCAGAACAACATAATTTTCAACCTCCTCATGGTTATCCACCTCCATATGGTTATTATCCACCTCAAATGTATCCTCCACTTCCTCAAATATATCCTCCACCTCAAATGTATCAGTTACCACAAATGTACCCTCCACCACAAATGTATCATCCTCAAATATATCATCCACCTCAAATGTATCAAGAATAAAGGTCTCAGGGATGGAGATGGAGTCAACTTGGCTCTCAAAATGAAGATAGAGAATCTGATCCTTCTCGTCATTCTACCATGTGGTAAATTTGAAATATGTATCAATAATTGTAGTTGATGGAATTTGAAATTATTATATTTTTAAGTTTGTAATTTTATTAAATTAAATACTTGGTATTTAACATATTATGTTTTGTTAATATTTGATTTGTCTAGAATTAATATTGAATATGAACTTGGTCAAGAAAAATTTTATGGATAAACCAAATATGAATGCTTTTTATAATCTAAATAAAATTGTGAATAATTTTTTTAGAAAATAAAAAACATAGAGTGTCATAAACTATTTTTAAAATCATTGAATAAGAGTTTTTATAATTCTAATTATAATTATTACATTTTATAATAAATTGTGCAAAAAAAAAAAATTTCACGACCGTGATGATCGCAGTGACCGCAATTATTTCCGTTATATCTGAAAACGCGACAAATACTATGCGACCGAAAACGTGACCGTGACTGCTATTTAAATCCCTGATCGTTAGCGCTGGCTCCACTGGATCAGCCCAGTCTATGTCGTGCCCGAATTCTGACGGTAAAAACCTCTGCAAATATTTCAGGCTTTGATAAAAGATCACAAAGATAATGCTAGCTATAGCTTCAATTGACATTTCAAATGAGTTTTTATCTTTGGTCGGTTTATAGGATAACAAAGTATGAATGTTAGTTGTTTTTTCTAGCGTACACCTAGACAGTGTCAACATTCTTAATAGCCCCTGTCAGATTGAACTGGTCCAAGATGCTCTCCCCTCCCACTGTAGATATTACAACTTCTATCTTATATTCTCTCAAAACCTTCTCCATTAATTCTTTGCCCATTATAGAACCCTGTTACAACATTTTTGACGCTCACTTGTTTTTTACAAAGGATATAAGAGTTTGAGAATAAGGAAAAGTAACCGGTCGAATTTCTATATATATATATATATATATGTGTGTGTGTGTGTATGTATGTGGAAAAATGTATGAAAACATAAAGATAAGTATGCATGAAGAGATGTTGAGGGAGAATAGTACATACATAAACAATGGTGGCTCCTTTGTCTTGAAGAAACTTGATGGTGGATGCTTTGGAGGGAGAGTTCAAACTAGACTGGACCATGATGTATGTAGGACGGCTTGAGTCTAGGCCAGCTTCGGTAACGAACCGGCCTATAAACCCACCCAAACCAATAACTATGGTCCTACCGGTCTGCGATACATTTGGAGAGGAACCATTCAAGTTTTGTTAATTTCATAATGTTTGGTTTTATTTTAAGCTTACAAATTTAGGCGCATAAAGGCAAACGGAAATAAAAATTAATAATAATAACAATGGGAGAGCGAGGAAAGATGCGAGTAAAATTCATATCGACTTGTGTTTAAATAGAGGTAAGCACTATACAGCAGACAGCCAACGCAATGGCGCAAATTAATTGCAATTGTAATAACATCTGCCTACACATATAAATCCAATTTTTATTAGGTAGTTAGTAATTTGAAAAGAGAAAATAAAATTATAGATAATGAGATTTAAATTTTATACTTGTCAGATGTTTTAAACTTTATTTTCATTAAATTTAAGTAAAGGTGAGTGACATTTTTTTAATTAATGACAACCTTTCAAGTATTTATTTAACTCATTACTTCTAAATTGTTTCCTTTTTTAGTTTTAGAATTTGTTTTCGGAAACGTAATAAGAAGCAATTATACCATATAATTTTTTGGGAGCAATTAATTTATTTATACTGGTTATGTACTCATTGTACAGTATTATATATTTTTTATTATTTTATACAGTTAAATTTCGTGTATAAAAATATGGTTGTGTCTATTATTTTGTAGATTAAAAAATTAAGGTCCGTTTGGTTTTAAAAAATAGAACCATTTTCTATTTTTCTTTTCATGAAAAATAAAAAATATAAGTGAAAATATGTTCGGAAAATAATTTTTAAAAAATGAAAATTTTCTTAAGTCAAAATTAAAGAACACAAAAAAAGATGATTTCATTGTTTTCGATGAAAACACTTTGGAGAAACGGAGAAAGTGAAAACACGGGGATTTAAGAATTTTTGCCATTTTGAGACAAAAAAGCAAATGACATGGGTTTGAGTTGTGCCATCCACAAAAATGCCTTTTTAATTTCGTTTTGGTGTTGTCCCATCTTCTTCTTATATTGTTCTCTCTTCTTCTGCTCTCTATACTCGACTCAGAGCCCCCAACAGAGTTTGTTGCCATCTTTTGTCTTTTCTTTTTCACTGGTTTTCCATTGCCTTTTCCTCTTTGTTCTTTTAAAGTAAGTGGAAAAATTTAGTCATCTGAACGTTGAGAAGTTCTTTGACCAAGAGTTATGGACCAGGTATTTGGGGTTGGTAACTCATCTAGAAAATTTCTTATAAAGCAAAATACAATCCAAATCCAATGTCTGAAATAAGTAGTGAAAAGCTTCGGCATGAAATGAGATGAATTTCATTCAAAATTCCCATTTCAATGGAATATTAAAGCTTTTATTATTTAGTTGAATCCCCTATTTGGTAGGATGTTACTTCTTCATTTCTGTAAAGGGACCACACTCTTTCATTTATCTCTTTCATAACTGTGAATCTTATTTTATACAAAGCCATGACAATTCTGATAGTAAAAATGTACTATGGCTATTTAAAAACAACATAATAAGAAACAAACAGCTTACTCGTTTCAACATGCAGTTAAAAAAAGGCTTCACAATTTTAACAACTTATCCTGATCAACTAAAACATGTACAATATAAGTTTGGACTCGAGAACAAACATTTATTAGTGTTACTTATAAAAATAAAAATCTCTCTTTGCCACCATCTTTGCAACTCAAACTCACATGAAATGTAACTTTCGTAAGAAGAACCAAACCTATTTATTCAAACTCAATTCACTCTTCGTAACTCAGATAAACAAAGATTTCATAAACAATGGAAGGGCGGAAAAGAGAGATAAGTAAGAGAAGACAAAAGGAAGAGAGGCTCTGCTCACCAGCAACAAAGCTGGTACCTCTGCAGGAAGAAAATATATAGATTGAGATCTTTTTGAAAGTCAGGGAAAGAAAAAAGAAGGGGAGGGGTTTTGCATGGTTGAAAGCGTTCATTATGCTATCCAATATATTATATTTTATTTAGTTATCATTTTTTTTTTCAAAGTAAAGATACGAAACACATTTTCACAATTTTTATGTTTGAAAATAAATTTTCATTTTAATGTACCAAACATTTTTTTAAAAATTCAAAAAACAAAAAAATAAAAATTATTTTTTAAAAATAAAAATACAAATACAAAATATTTTCTATAACCAAACTGAGCCTTAATCTCTCATTTTTTGTAACACTATAAAAATAATAAAAATAACAAAATGAAAACAAGTAATAGTAGTCAGGGAAGAATGATTGTTAGGTATTGGTTAAGATGTAGTTTGACAGTGATCACGTCCTTAAAGGGTAGATAACACCTTTTCATTTCGGATTTTGGTTTCTTCTAGTCAACTTAGCAAACAACTAGGGTTTCTAGCTACTCAAAGAGTAATTATTAATTCAATATATCGATATTTTAAGTAAACAGTACAATTAGTCTATGAATTTTAAGTGAAATATCATTTAGATTCTCCTATTATCAGAAGTTACTTGTTGGTTTTTATATTTATAAAATCATGTCTTTTTGTCATTGTTTTCATCAATTGAAACATTAAGTGTCATTGGATGTTTGCCGTTGAAGGAAAGATGACCAATAAAGTTATTGCTCCATCTACAACTTAATAACCCTAAAGAAATAAAAAACACAGTGGAAAAGCACTTTTCGAAACACTTCAGGAAAGACCAGGGTCCATCTCTTGTATTCTTCTATGTATTCCCAAACATCGTTACCCCTAGCTAAGCTCTTCAATTAGAAGTATCATTTTCAGAGAAGGAAGTGTTGGATGCAATTATGTCTTGCGATGGGGATAAAGCTCTAGGTCCAAACGGTTTCAACATGAATTTTGTGAAAAAGTGGAACCTCCTAAAGTTGGAAATCATGGAGTTTTTTCAAGAGTTCTTCAACATTGAAAAGCTCACGAAACGGATTAACGGCTCCTTTATGGCTCTATTGGCAAAGAAATACTGTGTGGAATTTCTAAACGACTTTAAGCCAATATCATTAATAGGGAGCATTTACAAAATCCTATAAAACGCCTTGGCCAATAGATTGAAACAAGTAGTGGGTTCTCTCATAAGTCCCTCCCAATCAACCTTTTTGGAAAGTCGCCAAATTATTGACAACATCCTTATTGCTAATGAGATTATTGACAGTCTCAAAAGATTAGCTAATGGACGTGTTCTGCTCAAGTTAGACTTTGAGAAAGCTTTTGATAAAGTTAGCTGGAACTTCTTCCTGCACATTACGAGTCTTATAGGCTTCGGGAATAAATGGATTGGCTCGATTAAAAGTTATATCTCTTCAACATCAATATCAATTCTGATTAACGGATCCTCAACTAGTCCTATTGCAATGCAGAAGGGTCTTTAATAAGGTAATACCCTATATCCGTTCTTGTTTATAATGGTTGCAGAAGCGCTGAGTCTTCTTCTTAGTAGGGCTGTAGACTTGGAGCTTATTAGAGGAATAAGTGTAAAGAATAGCGGTCAACAGATATCTCATCTCCAATTCATAGATAACACAATTATTTTCTATCAATCCAATTTTGAGCATCTTTTTATGATCAAAAGGATCATCTGGTGTTTCCAGCTAGCAGGGCCTAAAGTCAATTTCTCAAAAAGTGCTCTGATCGAAGTTAACATTGATTCACAAACTCTACTGGAATGGCCTAGTAACATTCATTGCAAGATAGAACATTTACCCACAAAATACCTGGGGCTTCCTTTAGGCACCAATCCGAGGCTAATAACTACATGGCAACCAGACATTGAATCGTTCAGGAATAGGCTAAGTCAATAAAAGAGTAAGCTTTTATCTTTGGGTGGGAGAATTACTTTCATTAAGTCAATTATAGCTAACCTCCCAATATATTTATGTCCATTTTCAAAGCTTTAAGAGGGGTTCTATTAGAATTGGAGAAAATGGAAAGATAGTTTTTGTAAGGAGATTCAGAGAATAAAAAGAATATGAGACTGGTGAACTGGAACTTAATATGTAGAAGTAAGTATTATTGAGCGTTGGGTATCTCTAAAATGCTTCATTGTAACCAAGCCATGTTGTTGAAATGGCTTATGAGGTTTGGTAATGAGCAAAAAGCTTTATGAAAGGTTGTAATCTGTACAAATATAATTTCCCTGTTAATGATTTGTGGCTTGCATCCTGTCCTCCTCATTCACTTTCTCGGATATGTAGTAATATTTAAAACACATAGGATGGGGATATTTTACTAACATTACACAATCTAGTCTATGTTTCTATGCAGGTGATGGTGCAAATATTCATTTTTGGAGCGATAAATGGATTCAAGGACTATCATTGAAGTTGGTTTTCGGAAGGATGTACTATTTGCCATTAATAAAAATGGTTTCATTAAAGATTATGGTGAATGGGACAGGCACAAATGAAGATGGCAGATCCTCCTCCGACGGAACCTTTTTGATTGGGAAATAGAATTTTTGAGGCAGTTTACAGCTCTACTCAATTCTGTGACACTTTGTAACCAAGCTCAAGACTATCTCATATGGGCGTATACGACTAAGGGCGTTTATCAACCTAAATCCTTTCGCAAGTAGTTGGAGAAAGTCACATATATTACTGTCTTTACGGAAAAACACATTTGGAAAGGTATTGCCCCACCCAAAGTAGAAGTCTTTTGTTAGAAAGTTTTAAAAGGTGGCATTCCTATGATAAAAGTGTTGCATAAACGAGGATGCTTGATGAACATAAAAAATAAATGTTCCTTTTGTGGTGAAACGGAATCTATAGATCACCTTTTTGTCTTTTGTAACCTGACATATATTGGGCCTGAAACAATAATTACAACAATATAGAAGTAATATATCGCAATAAATTCATAGTAATAGATAATAATCAATAATCAACAACACAGGAAAAATAAAGTACATACCAAGATTTACATGAAAAACCTTTCAATGTAAAGAAAAAAAATCACAGACTATCAGAAAAATCTCTACTATCAACTAATAGATATACAAAGTTTTTCTCTAACTAAAACTAGAGTTAATCAACAACTAGAAAGATAATTAGAAAAATCTCACCAAATAAGTGACTCAACAAATACACCTTGAATTTGTTCATAGAGAATTTCAAATCCGATCTTCACTGTTCAAAACGTAGAACTCTGAGTTATAAATTTACTGACAAAATTTCAGCTCAATTGGATCACAGATCGATTTCTGTTCAACCAATTCTCTCTTCTCCTTTTTCTCTCTATTTTCCTGGCTTCTTTTTTCTCCTTTCTTTTCTTAGTTTACAACGCCACCTTTTTTTTTTCACCTTAAAATAGCCTCACCTCTTTTTATTAAGTAGCTAGGGCTCTCTTAAGGAAGCCTAAAAACACAAGGCCCATGGCCTTTGAATAGTCAAAAAACCCATGAAACTGGATCTCACTTTTCTAACAATCTCCCCTTCCAACCCCATTAGGAGGAGATTCATCACCATAATAGTTTTATTTAGAATTTACCTTGGCCAAGGAACCCATTCTAATCAAGTTACTATAAAGCTCAAGCTTCTTCTTGGGAAGTATCTTAGTCAATATATCTACTACATTCTCATCTGTATAGAATTTCTTTAATAACATCTGTTATTCCTCAATCACTGAACATAATCAATAATATCTAACATCAATATGCTTGGTTTTAAAATGGTACATAGCATTCTTACTCAAATCTAAAGCACTCTGGCTATCACAGAACACCATATACTCTTTCTGATTCAACCCCAATTCAAGAAAAAAAAATTTCATCTTAAGCATTTCTTTACCTGCTTCAGTTGCTACAATATACTCAACTTCTGTAATTGACAAAGTAACACATTCATGTAACTTAGACTGCCAAGACACAGCTCTTCCTACAAAAGTGAACAAATACCTTGAAGTGGATTTCCTACCATCAAGATCACCTGCCATGTTAGCATCAGTAAACCCTTCTAGAACTGATTATGAAACTTTATAACTCAAGCACAGTTTTGAAATGCCCCTCAAATATCTAAAAATCCATTTCACTGCTTTCCAATGAACCTTTTTTAGATTAAAAAGAAATTTGCTCACTACATTAATTGCATGAGCAATGTTAGACCGTATGCAAACCATAAGATACATCAAAGAACCGACTGCATAAAGAATACTAGACATAGCTAGTTGCTCTTCTTTAATTACCAGACAAGATTTTTTACTCAAATAAAAATGGTTGGTAAGTAGACTGCTAACTGATTTAGCATGTTGCATGTTAAATCTACTAAGCACTCATTCAACTTGTTTTTCCTATGACAACCACAGCTTTTCAACTCTCATATTCTAGATAATATCCATACCGAGAATCTACTTTGCTAGACCTAAATCTTTCATGTCAAAAGACTTAGACAATTATTCTTTCAACCTACAAACCATATTAGCATCTTGTCCGACAATTAATATATCATCAATATATAATAAGAGAATAATGAAGTTACCATTAGAAAATTTTTTGATATACACACAAGGATTTGCTACCATTCTTTTATAATTATGGTTCACCATAAAAGAATCAAACTTTTTGTACCACTATCACAAAGCTTGTTTCAAGCCATAAAAGCTTTTTTTTAGTTTGCAAACTAAGTGCTCTTTCTTTTTCACTTTAAAACCCTCAAGCTGATTCATATAAATATCTTTCTGCAAGTCACCATGCAAGAATACAGTCTTAATATCAAGTTGCTCAAGCTCAAGATTCAAACTAGCTGCTAATCTTAGTACCACTCGAATGGAACCCATCTTCATAACTGGAGAGAATATCTCATCAAAATCGATACCTGATTTCTGAAAAAAAAAATTTTCCCATCAATTGAGCTTTGTACCTCATTAGCTTGTCACCATCTTTTTCAACTTGAACACTCATTTATTTTTCAACGACCTCTTCTTTTTCGAAAGTTTAACAAGATTATAAGTACTATTTTTTTTGTAATGACTCCATCTTTTTTTCATTGCTTTTAACTAGTGCTCTTTATTCAGAGTAGCTTGCATATCTTGAAAGCTCTCTAGTTTTTCCTCACTAGTAACTAAAATAAAATCTAAATTTGGATACTTGATAGATGACATGTGCTCTCTAATGGATCTCTTAGGCTAAAACTCTACATCACCTAATGCCGAAAGTAGCTCCCCTTGCTCAACACTCTCAAGTGGAGAGGATTACTTTTCTTGCTCAAAACTGATTGCATCTGGCTCATCACTAACTGTGACTGGCTCATTCATATCCCCAAGTTCTGTTTCTTAGTCATTTTCATCATCTGTGACTCTTTCTTATGAAACCCTTATCGATGTTGAAACATCATACTTAATAATAACCCTTGTAGTTTTCTTATTTTTCTCGAGATCTGCTATGGTTTCTTTTTTATAGAAGACCACATCTTTACTTCTGATTATCTTTCTCTTCATTGGATCCCATACCTTATAGCTAAATTCTTCACTAGCATATCCTACAAACACACTATGTGACTTTACTGTTAAGCTTTGACTTCTATTTTTTTAGTATATACATGAATACTTTATACCCAAAAATTTTTAAGTGAGAATATGAAGTATCTTTCTCTGTCTACATTCTTTTTAGAATGTCAAAGCCCAAAGGAACTGATGGTGATATGTTAAACAAATAACAAGCTATATTGACTACTTCACCCCATAATGGCTTTGGCAATTTTACCATTCTTAACATACATCTAACTTTTTTCACAATGGTGCAGTTCATACTTTCAACTACACCATTATGCTACAATGTTTCAAGTTCTATCATCTCATGCTTGATCCCATACTTTGAACAATACCTTTTAAAGTCTTTGGATATGTATTCTCCACCATTATCAGTTTAAATATACTTCAAAGGTAGCTCTGTCATCCTTTCCACTATAACATGAAATTTTTAAAAATACTGTAATACTTGACTTTTGTTTTTCAACATATACACTAAAATCTTATGTAAAGCATCATTAATAAAAGTAATAAAATATTTGTTACCTCCTAATGACTCAACCTTAATGAGATCACATACATCAAAATAAATCAATTCTAATATATTTTCTTTTCTTTGAAAATTCTCATGAAAAAAACTCTACGATGCTTACCAAACAAACAATGATCACATGAATTGAGAAACATATGTTTAGTCAAAAAAATGAAAGATTGCCTTGTCAAAATCGGTAACCCCTTCTCGCTCATATGTGCTAGCCTCTTGTGCTATAAGTTTGCCGAAGTATCATCCATAATGACATTTATCTGGTTGCCATTCAATTACATCCATGTCTTATACATTATGCAGCATAGTTTTTTCATTACAACTACTATAGATCATTTGAGAAGTTTTCACTATCCATTCTTTTGTTGACTCTCATATCCTTCCTTATCAAGGATATTAATAGCAAGTACGTTCATTCTCATATCTGGAATGTGTCTAACATCCCTCAAAGTTAACATGCAACCCATGCTAATTTGTATAACAATGTCACCAATCTTAATAATTTATGACATACTCTTGTTTTTCATCTTGGTGTAACTAAAGTCTCATACTTTGTAAGTTGTAAACAACTCCCTCTTAGGAACACAATGATATCCAATTCCTATGTCAACTATCCACTTAATGCTGGGATCACCAATATGATTACAATCACCAAGTGTATAAATCAAAATAACTGAATCACTATATGAATTCATTGCTGCAACATTGCCATCATCTGAACTCTCACCTTTATCATCTTTTTGCTTTTGTTTCAAGATTTTACAGTATCATTTTATATGACTTGCTTTACCATAATGGAAGTACTTCACTTTGTCTCTGAACTTGGATTTATGTTTAGACTTACTATGACCTTTTGAGTTTTGATCTCTGTCAATGTTTCTACCCCTATTCTATGTGACTAGAGTTTGATTTGTAAGGTTGAATCTTTTCACCTTTGTTTCTTCATTAAGCATACTATCATTTATCATCTCTAATGTCACCTTTTAATTATAAGCTGAATTAAGAACAGTCACAACTAGAGTATTCCAGCTGTCTGGTAATAAATAAAAAAAAATATATCTTCATTTTATCATTCATCTTAAGCTTTATAATAGTCATCTGATTAAATATATCTTGAAAATCACTTAAGTACTCTATAATCAATCGTTCACCCTTGTACTGTAAAGTTGCAAGCCTTTTAACAAGCATAGCTTTATTCATACCTATTTTTCTTCATACAATGCTGTCAATTTTTTTCACACAGTAAAGACATCTATCTCCTGCGCTACATGATGAAACATGTTGATATCAACCTATTTTCTAATTGTAGTCAGCATTTTTCTACCTAACTTCTTTTAGCTTTCATCTTTCATATGTGCTAGTTTAGTCGAATCACCAAATACTAGCTCGTACAAATTTTTACAGTATAAATGATCGTCCATCATAAACTTTCAAATTAAATAATTTGATGTTATTAATTTTATTATAAAATCTGTATCACCTCAATGATCTCAAATAAAATTTACTTCTGTCTTGAGCTGCTTTTGTATCGATGTCTTTAAATAACCTTCACTTTGATATCACTTGTTAGGCTTGAAACAATAATCACAACAATGCAGAAGCAATATATTATAATAAACCCACAATAATAAAAAATAATCAATAATCAACAACGTCAAAAAAAATAAAAGCACACCAAGATTTAAGTGAACAACCCCTCTAGTGTAGAGAAAAAAAATCACGGACCACTAGAAAAATCTTCACTATCAAATAATAGATATACAAAGTTCTTCTTTAGCTAAAACTAGAGCTAATCAACAACTAGAGAGATAATTAGAGAAATCTTACTAAATAGGTGACTCAACAAATACACTTTGGATTTGTTCCTAGAGAGTTTCAAAATCGATCTTCACCATTCAGAATGTAAAACTTTGAATCATAAATCTGTTGATAAAATTTCAATTCAATCAGATCATGGATCGACTTCCGTTCAACTAAATCTCCCTTATCTCTTTTTTTTCTATTTTTGACTTTTCCTTTATTTTCTTGATTTATGGTGCCACCTTTTTTTTTCACATTAAAATAGCCCCACCTTTTTTTTTTAAATAGTTAGAGCTCTCATAAGGAAGCCTAAAAACATAAGGTCCATGGCCTTTGAATAATCAAGAAACCCATTGGGCTGAACCCAATTTTCTAACAACATGAAAAATCTAGTGTAAGTGTTGTAATTAGTGAGACATTTCATAAGCTATTCCTAGTTCGCTTAATGATTTTCTTGATTCTTGAAGTTACCTTACTGTTAAAAACAACATCAGATCATATGGGATACATTATTCTATAAAGTAGTTTGGTTAATCTGATTCACATGAAACAAAAAAGTCTTCAAGCAAAAAACCAACCCAATTGACAACATCTTCAACTTGATTTATACAAAACTTGCCTAGTGGATGAGTGTTAAATACCCAAATCTAAACCTTTTGTCATTGATTTGTGTATCCAATTTTCAGAGCATATCCATTCCCCGATGTAAAAAAGAAAGCTAAAAGAATGTTGAATGGTCTTCTTTCTTTGAAAGGGTCTACAAAATCAATATAGATGGATCAACTTTTGATAAGCCTAGTCTTACAAAAATATGAGGTATTATCCACGACTAGAGAGGAAAATATTGTTAATGTTTTCTAAAACTGTTAGAGTCAAGGACTCATACTTGGTAGATCTACTAGCAGTAGTCGAAGCTCTCATTATTGTGGCTAACACCAACATTAACCTCTTTCTAGATATTGTAGACACCGAATTTGATCCAGGCCCGGATCAATTGGGCCTGGTCCAAATAAGTAAGTCTATTTTCTTTTTTTCTTTTTTATTTTATTTTTATTTTTATTTTTTTTGTATTTTACATTTTTTTATTTTATTTTTATTATTATTATTGTTTATATATATATTTCTTTTATTTTTATCTTAGGTATTTACTTATTTATTAATATGTATATATCTTTATTATTTTTTTCCTGTTAATATTTATGTATATCAGATTATGTATTATTTGTTATTTAATTTTAATTTATTTGTTAATTTTTTTGATTTATCTGATTTATTTTCATTTGATTTTTTTATATTTATTTTTTATATTTATTTGTTTATTTATCCGACTGAAAATTGGATTGGGATTCAATCAGAAGAGTCCATGTTGGATTCAATGATTGAATCTCGATCCAAAGAGAAATTGGGATTGATCATAAACTCTTCTGATCAATCCCTATAAAAGGGATCCTCAGGAACACAGAAAACATAGAAAAACAGTGAGGAAAGAAGCTACTGGTTAAGAGAAAAAGGCATATATAAGAGATTTGAAGGTTAAGAAAGGTTAAGAAGTGTTAGAACAGATTTAGGAATCGAAAACAAATTTTTTGGAGATTTTTAGTGAATTTTTTTCTGGAAATTTTTGGAAAATTTCCAGATTCTGGTGACTTTTTCGACGTACATTGAATTTTCTGGTGAAGATTTCGGCCAAGTTTGAAGTTTTCGACCAACTTCCTAGTTTTTGGTAATGTTTTCAAAAACCTATCAATTTTTTAATGAACTTTCGACGAAAAACCCAAATTCTGACGAAATATTTCAGAATCTGATGAATATTCAATCGGAGTTTTTCAGGCATTTTAGAGAGAATGGAGAGAAAAGAAAGGAAGAGAGAGAGGGAGAAGGTTCAGTCTGCTGAAAAATGAAGGAATCAGCCTTATATACCCTCTCAAAATGATACCGTTTTTGCGTTAAATAACCCAAAGGATCCGTGCATTTTACCAAGACCCGACCCGACCTGAGCATTGATCTTCTTTTTGACCCGCGCATGTTTTACCTCCTCGAGTCGTTAGTCGAGCTGAGCCGACGTCCTGAGTCACTTTTCCGAGCCGTTTTTCTTCCTTGAGCCAAGCCGAGCCGAGTCGTTCTCCGAGCCGCTCTAGGTTTTTTTTTAATTAATTTATTTATTTATTTATTTGTTTTTTTATATTATTAGATTAGGTTTATTTAATATTCTTTTATCTTTATTTTATTTTTATTTTTTTTACTTTTTTTTATTTTTTTATTATTTTCACTTTTATTTTGTTTTATTTTTTTTAAATAAAAATAAAAAAAATTTTAGGAAAAAGTTGAAAGTATCAATTTTTCTTAAAAATAAATTTTCAAAAAAGGGTTTTTTGAGGAAAAGTTGAAAGTATCAATTTTTCTTGAAAATCAAAGTTTTCAAAAAATATTTTTGAAAAAAATTGAAAGTATCAATTTTCCTCGAAAATAAAAGTTTCCAAAAAATATTTTTTGGGGAAAAGTTGAAAGTATCAATTTTCCTCGAAATTAAAGTTTCAAAAGAATATTTTTGGAGAAAAGTTGAAAGTATCAATTTTTCTTAAAAATAAATTTTCAAAAATAACTTTTTGAGAAAAAGTTGAAATTTTCTTAATTTTTTGCATACTCTTGAGGTGAGAAAATTTTCTCAATTTTTTGTTAAAAGTATTAGAGTCAATTGAGAATAATTTTCAATAATTAATTACTTGGTAAAATTTTAAGGCTCATTGGATAACACAAATTTAAGCCGGTACCATCTTTTGATGGGCGTTGTGAGGGTGCTATAACCTTCCTCACACGTAACTGAACTCCCGAACCCTATTCTGATTAGTAGACCTGAACCTATTCTTTTAGGGACCCTTAAACTTAGGTGTTCCCTGAAAGGACAGATTCCTTAGGTGACCAATCGTACCTAGATAAAAAAGATTGGTGGCGACTCCTAAAAGTCAATGTCTAGCGATAGATCCCCGGATCTAGATGTTATGACAGCTTGGCAACTACACTGGAGACTTTGAGAGTCAGGCCAGCAAATAATTTATGTTATCCAAAAGCCTAATAAAATTAAACCTTTTTGTATATATGTGTTATTATTCATTCATGTTTATTTACCTTGTTAATTATGTCATTCATATACATGTGCATAACATGAGCTCTACACCCGAGTTTCGTCCCTCTAGGAGAGAGTAAAGTACCTATTGCTTTCGTGAGGTCTAATGCCTCCGTAGTGGCTAGCGAAATACTCCCACTCAAATTGAACCTTTTTCGCTTGTAGCCTATAATGGGTGAGGATTAGGGTGCCTTACTAGTCTGTAATGGACAAGGATGTAAGGAGCAATTTGAGGACCTTTAAACTTTGACCTTAAAACCGCATATAGCGAACCTTAAGAGCACCTAACCTATAGATAGAGCCATTATTCTTCCCTTTTAGAATTGACTAAAAGCATATGATTCATCCTTTTTACTCTATGTGATGTTTAAATTTACTTAGTTATTTATTCTTTTTCTGGGTATACTAACCTTTTTCTTTTTTTTTTGCATTGGTTCATACGCATATCATAAAGTTGCATAAAGAACATTTGCTTGAAAAACGGTCTTCAACAAATTTTTTTCATGGACTCCACTGAACGACTAGTTTGTTCTTCATTCGTATTAGCACCTTGTGGGACACCCAATGAAGTAAGGGCCCAGTCAAAAAAGATTCAACTAAAGATGGAAGATTGCTTACCAATCGAGTATGATTCTATTCTGTCTCAAGAAACGTCTATCCTCCTCAAATAGAACAATCTAAAAAGATTTGGTTGATATATGGAAGAAGATGAGTCCGTCAAAATAAGAGCAGTTTTGTTAGAGACACGGGTATATAGTACACCTTCTAGCAGTAGTTGTTGATGATCAACTAATCAGAGCTACAACATAATTTTGGGATCCTGCATACAAGTGTTTCATCTTTAATGAAGCTGATATAACTTCCACCATCGAAGAATATTCGATCTTGTTGGGTCTACACCTCAAGACTCCTGACAAGATATATGTCAAAAAAACATAAGGCAAGATTTCATAAAAGTCTGGCTCAACTCATGGGGATAGACAAGGAAATTATGGATTCTCATACAAAGAAAAAATAAGAACAGGTTTGCCTACCTTGGAAGTTTCTTCATGAGTTTTTGATGCAACATGCCAATGAAGATCGGGGGTTAGATATATTTGCCTTGGCCATATACGGACTGGTAATCTTTTTGAAAGTTTTGGGACATATTGAGATAACGGTGGTTGACTTCTTCGAGAGTGTGATCAATGGTTGTAATCTGTCAACGGTAATATTAGCAGAGACTATCAGATCTTTGAGTTATTATCATCGAAATGGAGGACGCCTCATAGGATGCATACAGTTATTGTACTTATGGATGAAAAGCCATTTTGAACAGAAAAATAGTGCTTTCTCGAAGCTTTATATCCGTAATCGTGTTTCGATTAAAGAATTCTAAAAAAATGGATGGTCAAAATGAAAGTCTAAACAAGAATGGATAACTTTCCTACAAAAGTTAAAAAGCGCCAGGGTGAGATGGTTGGCCCTATGGATGAATCGTGAGCCTATAATGTATCAATATGGGAATAGTACAGTGGTCCCACTTCTAGGTTTATGGAGAGTGACAAATTATGCACCACTCATAGTGAGAAGGTAATTTAGGGAAGAACAGTTCATTCCTGTGACTTATAGGCTTCATTAGTTAGATTTCTCTTACAGTGAGCCAAAAGCATTTTAGAGGATGAATGAGATGATTAAAGCATGGAAAAATCCTTGAAGAGTGAGTCCTGGACCATTTACTGATACAGTCACCCCAGGGTACTTGGTTTGGAGAACAAAAAGAAGACAAGAAATGGTATTCACTTATGAAATCTCTCAACCACCAACAGAAGAAAAACTCAAAGAGACACCATCAGAATTAGAGCTGACAACAAAAGAATTTGAGTCTGAAAAGGGTAAGTTAAAGCAAAAAATTCAGAAGCTTCAAGAAAAAAAAGCCTAGTGGAAAGATAGAGCCAAAAGTTATGAAGTTAAAGTTCACAAGATTGCTAGAGAACGTGATACAGCTATTGAAGATCTAACAAAGTTACACCAAGAGCACAAAAGGGTATGTGTAAGAGAATGGCCAAAGAGATAACCATTGTCGAGTTGATTGAGGAAAATACAAGATTGAAGCAAGAGTATGTTGAATTGAAAGAAGAAAGTACCGAAGCACAGGCAGAAATTAACATGCTAAACAGTTATTTGAGCAGGCTAAGTCAAAAGTTGGACGAACAAAGAGACCACATTGCTGCATTGGTTAGAGAACATAGAGAATTATCATACCAAGTCTGGTGTGGTAAAAGAGAGAACTTAGAAAGGTAGAAATACATTGAGCACCTAACGACCCAAATCTGTAAAAGGGTATGCAAGGCAAGAAAGATGGTGAAAGAGGCAGAAGCAATGAGACAAATGGTAACCCCAATAGGAGAATATGGATAGCGTCTGCTGAACTTCATCGAAGAAGCCAAAGCCCAGTATGAACAAATCAAACAATTTTATGGCTATAATTTTAGGATGATAAGCTCAATGTAGATAAAAGTTTTTTTGGAATAAATGAAATCTTTTAGTTGAATACCATTTTTGAGGCAAATGTTCTTTGCATACATGCATTTTTCATTCATTGCATTCTCATTCATTACACTTAACAAAGTAACCATGTGATAGTCATAGAAATTTACTAATTCTAAGATATGGTACTCAAGGTTCAAAGATAGCTCCATCTAGCGAAAACCCTACCCATCGATACAACATAAGATCCAGAACAAGGTAAATGGAGCAAAAAAATTCTAATAGATTTGAAAAGATGGAAAAGGCATAGGAGAAGATTAAAAGTGAGTTGAGCAAGATTTTGGATGCCTTAATAACCTGAATAAAGGAAAAGAAGTTGAAGAAAATACAAGCCAACAAGTTCCCCTGTTGCAAGAAGTGGCTGACCCTTTATATCCTCTAGGTTTTGGCCCACCTTAAGCCCAGTCTGCTCAAAAGGTCCCATAACAACACTTCACATATCCAACATATCTTGGAATACCGTCAGCTTCCAACCTAGGGCATTTTAATAGCTATGTAAATCCTGTCTTTACTGAAAAAGTAGCAAAACCAATTACTGATCTAGATAATTTAAAAGAGAAGGAGAAAGAGAAGATATGAGTGAAAACTCAATAAAGCTCTAAGATTAGTATGCTAGAGTAAAGGCTACGGGCTGTAGAAAGATTTAGTTTTTATGAGTCAGTTGATGCTGCTGGGCTCTACCTAGTCCCTAATGTGGTTATTTCTCATAAGTTTAAAGTACCAAAATTTGAAAAATATGACGGTACAAAGTACCTCAGAACTCACATCACAATGTATTACCAGAAGATGGCAGCTCATGCTCATGATGAAAAACTCTTAATGCATGTTTTTCAAGATAGCCTTACAGGCTCTACTGCCAGGTGGTATGTTCAGTTAGATAGAACCCGCATTCGCTCTTGGAGTGATATAGCACATGACTTCATCAGTCAATATCGACATATTATCGATTTGGCTCATGATCGTTTGTCTTTACAGAATCTGAAAAAAAAGGCAAACCAGTCTTTTAAAGAGTATGCCCAGAGATGTAGGGATATTGCTTCTTAAGTACAACCTCTTCTGACTGAAAAAGAGACTATAGTACTATTTGTTAGCACTTTAAAACTTTTATATTATGAAAAGATGATAGGAAATGCAATGAAACACTTTGTTGATATGGTAATTTTAAGAGAAATTATTGAGAGTGCCATCAAAAATGAAAGCTAGAAGGAAATGAAGCATCTAACAAGAGAGTCCCGAAGAAGAAAAAAATTGAAACTCAGGCTGTGAGCTTTGATAGACAGTAATTTGAAGGCTATCAACCCTACTCACCACCAGAATATCTGCCCTATTACCCTACTGTAAATAACATTTCCCTTCACCCATACCAACTATTTGTACAATCACCATACCTTCAAACATATCAAACCTCTCATAGACCTCAAAATACCATGTACAATCCTAACACTTAGCCTACACCAAAACTTCCAAATCGCCCAACTAACCCCATTGGTAGTTCACGGGAGCAACGAACTACCTATGAGAAACCTGTGTTTGACCCAATTCTAATGACTTATACAGAATTATATAAGGAGTTTATAATAGTCATTTGATTGCTTCAAGTAAATTGAAACCCCTCAAGTCACCTTACCCCAAGTGGTACGATCCCACAGCCCACTGTGACTACCATTATGGGATTGCTGGTCACTCCACTGAAAATTACACCACCCTGAAACATAAAGTGCAACGGTTGATCAAGGATGGAATGATTTGCTTTGACACGAGAGGAATGACTGCACCGAATGTTAGTGGCAATCTTTTATCGAATCATAATGTGAATGCTATAAGTGAAGAGCATGAGCGTTATGTGAAGGAAAGAGTGGCAGATATTAAGACACCTCTCAGCCAACTGTTCGATGTTTTACGGAGAGCTGACATGATACAACTAGTAAATTCATATAGCTATTATGGAGCATATATAGCTGGTACTAGTTGTAAGTATCATAATGAGGTAATAGGTCATTCCATTGAGACCTGTGAACAGTTTCACCAAGAGGTGCAAAAACTCTTGGATTCACATCAGATGGAGGTCTATAAAGAAAGAGAAGACTTAAAGAATGTTGAGGTATACATGATTGATAGACCTATAAAACTGTTTTTAAAACCAGTGATAATTCAGTGTGGGAACAAACTGAAGTCAATCATAGATAAACTCATCCTTAGGCTAGTAACTTTTAAAGTCTCAATTTTTTTTTTGTACAAGGATGATAAAGCTGTACCCTAGAGATATGGTTGTGACACTATAGTTCAGGGGCAAGAAGAAGATGTCTCTAAAGCCGATGCTTTCAATATAACTGAGGTATGAGGCATTACTCGAAGTGGGAGGTATTACACTCCAAAAATGTTAAAGAAGGCTAGAAAGGAGAGAGTTAAAGAAGGAGAAAGATGAAATAATCCTGAAATAAAACCTAAAAAAGATCATCCGAAGCCAGTATCAAAAAGAGAGGTTTGTGAATTCCTGAAGCTGGTAAAACATAGTGAGTATTCAGTTGTGAAACAGTTGAATAAAATGCCAGCTCGAATCTCATTATTATCACTGCTGTTAAACTCAAAGCCACATCGAAACACCCTGTTGAAAGTGTTGAATCAGGCATACGTGACATATAACGTATCCGTTGAATATGTGAACCACCTAGCTGGAAATCTAGTCATGTCAAATCACATTTCATTCAGTGATGATAAGATTCTTTTGGAGGGAAAAAGAAATGCCAAGGCTCTGCATATCACAGTCAAGTACAAGAGCCATATCATAGCCAAAGTCCTTATCGATAATGGCTCTGCTATCAATGTCATGCCTATGTCAACTTTGGTAAGGCTACCCATTGATTACTCTCATATGAAGAACAATCAGATAATTGTGAGAGCCTTTGATGGGACCAGAAGAGAAATTCTAGGGGATATTGAGATGCCCTTACAAATTGGGCCATGCACTTTCAATGTAAAGTTTCAAGTGATGGATATCTCTTTATCCTACAACTGTCTATTAGGAAGACCATAGATTCATATGACAGAAGCTGTGCCCTCTACTTTACACTAGAAGATCAAGTTCAATGTAGAAGGTCAATCAATAGTGATAGTTAAGGAGGAAGACATGCTAGTGACCTAACCATTGAACACTTCATACGTAAAGGCTGCCAAAGAAGCATTGGAATGCTCCTATCGATCTTTTGAATTGGTTAATTTTGTAGGTGAAAGATTTCAAAATCAACATTTTTCAAGGATAGTGATGAGCCAAGTCATCAACAAATGCTAGTATCCAGGACTTGGGCTAGGCAAAAATTTGCAGGGACTTGGGCTAGCCATTAATGCTGTTGAAGATGAAGTGGGGCTTAATCAAGAGGAATGGGTTCGCCTTTATCCATCAGATTATGAGCTGAATAATTGGAGTGCTATCGAGATGCCTGTGACTTTTAAGACTAAAACAATGTAATTGTAACATTCCAATAGCTATTACCCAAGGCATTGGGGTGATCTTTCTTGTTTGGGCCATTCATCATTTATTATTTTTAAAAAAATAGGAAGGATGCATTTTCATTCATTTCTTCTTGTGTCTTTATTTCTATCTTTCCAAGCACATCTTACCAACATATCCCATTTCATTCAATTTCAGGTCTTTAAATGAACATGAAGAAAATCATGATAACAATCAAGAGGTTAGCTTTGAGAATTCAATTAACACTGATGAACTTGACAATGAAGAGAATTATGAAGAATATATTATGCCTCCGGACCTAATGAGGATGATTGAATAAGAAAATAAGCCAATTGAGCTTCATCAGAAGGTAGTGGACTTAGTGAATCTAAAAAATAAAAAGAATAAGAAAGAGGTCAGAATGGACACTTCACTTTCATCTAGAGATAGGCAACGATTGGTAGACCTACTTTAAGAATTTGTAGATATAGTTACTTGGTTTTACCAGGATATGCCAAAGTTGAGCACAGAGATAGTGAAGCACAGATTACCTTTAAAGCCAGAATGTAAGCTAGTTCAGCAGAAACTAAGACGGATGAAGCCTGAAATGCTACTAAAGATTAAAAAAGAGGTGAAAAAACAATTTGATGCAAGTTTTCTACAAATGGCTAAGTATCTAGAATGAGTAGCTAATATAGTCCCAGTTCTTAAGAAAGATGAAAAGGTATGAATGTGTGTAGACTATCAGAACTTGAATAAGGCTAGCCCGAATGATAACTTTTTTTTACCTTATATCGACACACCGGTAGATAATACAGCTAAGCATTTGATTTTCTCTTTTATGGATGGTTTCTCAGGGTATAATCAGATAAAAATAGCTACAAATGATATGGAAAAGATCACTTTTATGACTATATGGGGAACCTTTTGTTACAAAGTCATGCCTTTTAGGTTTAAGAATGTTGGAATAACATATCAAAGGGCCATGGTAACACTCTTCCATGACATGATACACAAAGAGATCGAGGTGTATGTAGACGATATGATGTAAAGTCTTGTGAGGATAAAGATCATGTCACTAGCCTCAGAAAGTTATTTGAGAGGTTGAAAAAATTTCAGCTCAAATTAAACCCAGCCAAGTGCACCTTTGGGGTAAAGTCAGGAAGTTGCTAGGCTTTGTGGTCAGTGAAAGAGGAATTGAAGTCGATCCCAATAAGATACGGGCCATTCAAAATTTGTCACCTCTCAGCATACCAAAAGAATTTCAAGGTTTTTTAGAGAGATTGAACTATATTTCTCAGTTTATCTCTCAGCTTACTTACAAATGTGATCCCATATTTAAGCTTCTCCGTAAGAATAATTTTGAGAAATGGAATGAAGAATGTCAAAAGGCATTTGATAAAATTAAGTAATATTTATCAAACCCTCCAGTATTGGTGTCACCTGTTCCAGGGAAACCTTTAATTTTATACTTAACTGTATGTGAAAATTTAATGGGATATGTGCTGGGGCAGTAAGATGAGGCTAGCTGAAAAAAGAGAGCTATTTACTATCTGAGTAAAAAGTTCACGGAATATGAATCCAAGTATTCTTCATTGGAGAAAATGTGTTGTGCATTAGTGTGGACTGTCAAAAAACTCAGATAGTATATACTCTATCATACTACATGGCTCATAGCAAAATTGGATCGAATTAAGTATATCTTTGAGAAGCCTTCCTTGTCTAGGAGAATCGTTAGATGGCAAGTAATGCTCTCGAAATATGATATTATATATGTGAGCCAAAAAGTAATAAAATGGGGCACTATAACAAAATTTCTTACAGATCGTGTTATTGAAGAGTATGAGCCAATGAAGCTGAAATTCCCTAATGAAGACCTAATGACTATTTCCTAACTGGAGGAAGGGGAGCATGGAGAAAAATGTTGGAAAATGTACTTTGATAAAGCTGCTAATGCCTTGAGGCATGGAATTAGGGTAATTTTGATCTCTTCAGAAGAACAATATTGTCCTGTAATAGCAAGGTTAAATTTCAATTGCACAAATAACATCGCTGAATATGAGGTATGTGTCATAGGCTTACAAGCTATTACAAATAGAAGGGTGAAAGTACTGAAAGTGTTTGGAGAATCAGCTCTAGTTATATATCAGTTAAAAGGAGAATGGGAGACAAGAGATTTAAAACTCGTTCCATATCATAAATATATTCTAGAGTTGACGAAACAATTTGAAGATATCCAATTTGACCACTTACCTCGAAAAGAGAATTTGATTGTTGATACATTGGCTACTCTAGCTGTAATGATTCGAATTAATGATAATACCAACATTCAGCCCATCAAGTTAGATGTTAAGGATATACCAGCTTATTGCTCTAATGTAGAGGGAGAAAAAGATGGAAAGCTCTGGTATTATGACATCTTACAGTATATTAAGGATCAGCAGTACCCAATTCAAGCAATAAAAAATGATAAAATGATCATCCGAAGATTGGCTATGAGCTTTTTTCTGGATGGGGATGTCCTGTACAAAAGAAGCAAGGATCAAATATTATTGAGGTGCGTAAATAAGATTGAAGCGAAAAAAATTATTGAAGAGGTGCATGATGGATATGTGGGGCACATACTAGTGGACATATGATGGCGAGACAGATCATAAGAGCAGAATATTACTGGTTGATGATGGAGAATGATTGCATTGACTATGCTCGTAAATGCCATAAATGCTAGATATATGTTGATAAGATCTATGCTCCGCCATCTGTTTTACATATTATGGCACCACCATGGCCATTCTCAATGTGGGGTATGGATGTCATCGGTCCAATCACCCCAAAGGCTTCTAACGAGCACAGATTCATTTTTATGATGATAGATTACTTCATAAAATAGGTAGATGCAGCATCATATACAAGTGTGATATGCTCTGTGGTTTGTAAGTTCATAAAGAAAGAGATCATCTGTAGATATAGACTTCTGGAGAGAATTATTTCAGACAATGCCAAGAATCTAAATAGTAAGATGATGCAAGAAATATGTACTCAATATAAGATCAAGCATCATAACTCAGTACCATACCATCCGAAAATGAATGGGGTAGTTGAGGCAGCCAATAAAAACATAAAAAAGATTTTGAAGAAGATGATTGAGACTTACAAAGATTGGCATGAGAAGTTACCATTTGCATTACATGCATATCGAACGTCAGTTCGCACCTCTACTGAGGTAACCCCATTTTCTTTGGTTTATGGGATGGAAGTTGTACTACCAGTGAAAGTAAAAATCTCCTCCTTAAGAGTTCTAAAAGAAGTTGAGTTGGAAGAAGTTGAATGGATTCAAAAACGTTATGAGCAGTTAAATTTCATAGAAAAAAAAAGATTGACTACACTGTGCCATGGTCAGCTATATCAAAGAAGAATGATGATGGCTCATGATAAGAAGATTCGACCCCGTTGCTTTCGAGAATGAGAGTTAGTCTTGAAAAAAATTCTCTCAATCCAGCACGATAGTAGAGGAAAATGGACTTCGAATTGAAAAGGACCGTATGTGGTGAGACGGGCTTTTTCGGGTGGAGTGCTGATACTGACTAAAATGGATAGAAATGATTTACCCCATCCTATAAATTCTGATGCTGTGAAGAAATACTATGCTTAAAAAAAATGAAAAAAAGTGAATGAAAAAGGAGGACTCAAGGCGAAAACCCTAAAAGGGCGGTTTGAGTCATAGAGGTTTGTCTAAGTTGAAAACCTGAAAAGGTAGCTTAGATAAGGAGAATACAGCATCGAATTTAAAAGTCCACTGACATGGAGGTTAGCAAATTCGGAAGACTTCTAAGTTGTTAAGTACATCAAAGGGTTGGGTTTTCAGAAAAAACTTTGAGATGTGTTATCATGATCATCTGATTGTTCATTTTGGGCTTTGTTCACATACTTATCCTTGTAATTCTCCCTTGGCTGAAATTAACCAACATTTTGCTAATAAGAGACATTCTATTTCATTTTTTGTGTCTTTTTCTGATGACTGTTTCTTAACCATTCATATTCCTTTCTTCTTAGTACCCCGCCGTGGAAGAAATGTGCAAATGCATTCTTACTTTTTGAGTTTGAAATAATGATTGATGAATGAATAACAACATGCAAAGATTTTTACATTACATTGAATAAGTCAAGAGTGATAAAAGCAGAATTGAGATGTTCAGTTCTTAATTAGGACATTGAATCTGAAAAGAGATTTCTTACAAGAAGAATGCGAGTGGAAGAGACAATTAAGAGCTACACTAGCTCGATCTTAGAAGAGTAGTGTAATTAGATCTTTGAAGAATCAAAAGGCTTGATGCCCAAGAAAAAAAGCTTGAGAAACTTCAGTACAATAAATTGAATAGGAATTAATTGGCCAACATTTGCATAGCATGCATTGAAATTCATATGCATTGCATAGCATACACTACTTTCAAGAAAGTATAGTGTATAAGTTCAAAAAGCAGGGGTCTTTCAAGATCTCACATAGAGAAGATAGATGTGAAGACATTTTCAAAATTGAGAAAAAAAACTTGTCAGGTAAGTTCCTAATCCTTGAAATATGATGTCTTTTGGTATCAAGGTTGATTTATAAGACCTTTAGGCATAATCTCCTGAAATTCCTTCAAACACAACTTTCAACTCCTTTGGACATGATTGTCAAGGAGCAATTTACTTTCCAAAGTCGTGGTGCCTCTGTTTAGAGGAGCAATTTACTTTTCAAAAGTCATGGTGCCTCTGTTTAGATGAGCAATTTATTTTTTTAAAGTTGTTGAACCTCTGTTTAAAGGAGCAATTTATTTTTTCAAAGTTGTTGAGCCTCTGTTTAGATGAGCAATTTATTTTTTCAAAGTCGTTGAGCCTCTGCTTAAAGGAGCTTTGATAAAAAACAAAAAACAAAAAAAAACAAAAGGTAAAAAGGTCGAGTTGAATCTCGATTAGGTATCTATGTCTTTGCGCAATTTTTGTTTCACAGAAAATATACAAAGAAGGGCAACTGTAGACATTGAATTTGGTCTAGGCCCGGATCAATTGGGCCTGGTCCAAATAGGTAAGTCTATTTTCTTTTTTTTTTCTTTATTTTAATTTTATTTTTATTTTTATTTTTTTTTTGTATTTTACATTTTTATTTTATTTCTATTTTATTTTTATTTTTATTATTGTTTTTATATATTTTTTTATTTTTATCTTAGGTATTTACTTATTTATTAATATGTATATATCTTTATTATTATTTTTTTCTGTTAATATTTATGTATATCAGATTATGTATTATATGTTATTTAATTTTAATTTATCTGTTAATTTTCTTAATTTATCTGATTTATTTTCATTTGATTTTTTTTAATTTTTTTTTATCCGACTGAAAATTGGATTGGGATTCAATCAGAAGAGTCCATGTTGGATTCAATGATTGAATCCCGATCCAAAGAAGAATTGGGATTGATCATAAATTCTTCTGATCAATCCCTATAAAAGGGATCCTTAGGAACACAGAAAACACAGAAAAACAGTGAGAAAAGAAGCTACTGGTTGAGAGAAAAAGGCATATAGAAGAGATTTGAAGGCTAAGAAAGTTTTAGAAGTGTTAGAACAGATTTAGGAATCGAAAAATTTTTTTTGAAGATTTTTGGTGAATTTTTTTCTGAAAATTTTTGGAAAATTTTCAGATTTCGGTGACTTTTTTTTCGTACATTAAATTTTTTGACGAAGATTCTGGCCAAATTTGAAGTTTTCGGCCAACTTTCTAGTTTTCGACGATGTTTCCAGAAACCTATCAGTTTTTCGGTGAACTTTCGATAAAAAACTCAGATTTCGACGAAAAATTCTAGAATCCGATGAATATTCAATCGGAGTTCTTCGGGCGTTTTAGAAAGAAGGGAGAGAAAAAGAAGGAAGAGAGAGAGGGAGGAGGTTCGGTTTGCTGAAAAATGAAGGAACCAGCCTTATATACCCTCCTAAAATGATATCGTTTTTACGTTAAATAACCTAAAGGATCCGCGTATTTTGCCAAGATCCGACCCGACCCGGGCGTCGATCCATTTTTTGACCCGCACGTGTTCTGCCTCTCCGAGCCGTTAGCCGAGTCGAGTCGACGTCGTGAGCCGCTTCTCCAAACCATTTTTCTTCCTTGACCTGAGCCGAACCGAGCCGTTCTACGAATCGCTCTAGGTTTTTTTTTTTAATTAATTAATTAATGAATTTATTTATTTATTTATTTATTTGTTTTTTTATATTATTAGATTAGGTTTATTTAATATTCTTTTATCTTTATTTTATTTTTATTTTTGTTTTACTTTTCTTTATTTTTTTATTATTTTCACTTTTATTTTGTTTTATTTTCTTTAAATAAAAATTAAAAAAATATTTTTGGGGAAAAGTTGAAAGTATCAATTTTCCTTAAAAATAAATTTTAAAAAAAAATTTTTTGAGGAAAAGTTAAAAGTATCAATTTTCCTTGAAAATCAAAGTTTTCAAAAAATATTTTTGGGGAAAAGTTGAAAGTATCAATTTTTCTTAAAAATAAATTTTAAAAAAAAGGTTTTTTGAAAAAAAGTTGAAATTATCAATTTTCCTTGAAAATCAAAGTTTCCAAAAAATATTTTTGAAAAAAGTTGAAAGTATCAATTTTTCTTAAAAATAAATTTTCAAAAAGGGTTTTTGAGGAAAAGTTAAAAGTATCAATTTTCCTCGAAAATAAAAGTTTTCAAAAAATATTTTTGGAAAAAGTTAAAATTATTAATTTTTCTCGAAAATAAAAGTTTCCAAAAAATATTTTTTGGAGAAAAGTTGAAAGTATCAATTTTCCTCGAAATTAAAGTTTCAAAAGAATATTTTTGGGGAAAAGTTGAAAGTATCAATTTTCCTTAAAAATAAATTTTCAAAAATAAATTTTTGAGAAAAAGTTGAAAGTATAAATTTTCCTCAAAATTAAAGTTTCAAAAGAATATTTTTGGGGAAAAGTTGAAAGTATCAATTTTTCCTGCACAAAAACGATCATTCTTTTCTTCTTTTTTATTTTTTTATGTTAAATAATCCGACGATAGAGCCTCTGCAAGTGAAACAGTAGTTTTCTTGCATACTCTTAAGGTGAGAGAATTTTCTCAATTTTTTGCTAAAAGTATTAGAGTCAATTGAGAATAATTTTCAATAATTAATTACTTGGTAAAATTTTAAGGCTCATTGGATAACACAAATTTAAGCTGATACCATCTTTTGATGGGCGTTGTGAGGGTGTTATAACCTTCCTCATACGTAACCGAACTCCCGAACCCTGTTCTGGTTAATAGACCTGAACCTATTCTTTTAGGGACCCTTAAACTTAGGTGTTCTCTGAAAGGACAAATTCCTTAGGTGATCAATCGCACCTAGATAAAAAAGATTGGTGGCGACTCCTAAAAATCAATGTCTAGCGATAGATCCCCGGATCTAGACGTTATGACAGATATAATTATCGAAAGTGACTCTAAAGTTGTTATAGTTTGGCTCAACAAAGTCAGTAATTGCCCTTAGAAGTACAATGATTTACTAAATGGATTGTACAATCTTTTTGCTAGGATTAAAAACATTACTTTTGTTCATGTTTTTAGAGAAGTTAATCATTTTGTGGACTCTCTAGCTAAGATGAAAGTGTATAGATCTTGTGATTTGGTAGCTTGATTGTAATAACCCCATTTTGTCATGAATAAAATCTTTAATTTTATTTTTAAAAAGAAAGTGTTATTGGATGTCACATGTTACATATGTAAAATCAGATGATTCATGCGAATAAAATGACAATTTTTTAAAAAACAATCTATTTAAAGAACATTTTTCTCTTCCATTTAAAAAACCATTTCTCTTGAAAAAGCATTTGGCAAAAAAAATCCTGCAGATTAGGAAAATATAAAAAAAAAAAAATTGAAAGGCAAAACAAAAAAAAATTAAAAGCTTTAAGAGGAGAACAAAAGGGTTTAAGGTTAAAAAGAGAAAATGAGCCCTTTTAACTTGAACCAAAATATGATATTTTTAGTGGTTTCAAAGTGTGAAAATTTCTCACTTAAAGTTTGATTTTCATCTTAAACAAATAAAAAAGTTCGATTTTCATATTTAAAATCAATGAGTTGACTACACAATTATAAATTTCTTCTCTATGGTTATTTTTTTGATGGTTCAATATTACAATTGTCTACCATTAATTTTCATAAATTTTGATAGCGTGTGTGGCTAAATAGAAATAAGATTTCATTTTGATTATTTTTCAGTTCTCATTCTCTATTCATTTGTTTGGTTTAAAAATGGGAAAGAATGACAATTCTAAGGCCTTGATCAATTTTAGATATGATCAAAATTGTAAATTCCATCCACCCTTTATTATTTGCAATGCTGTAGAACAAAAAAACTCTAAATCCCACTTTACCTTAACACAAAACTAGAGGCTTTGACAGCAACAACACTTTAACCAATGTCAATACACTAACTACCATTGATGGCAAAAAAATCACCATACATAACAATTAGCATCATCCTAAGAAAGAATCAACACAAAAGCAAAAAACATAAAATGAAGTGAAAGAGAGATAAGGAGAACAGAAAAGGCCAATGATGGTAGAAGTGTTATGTTTAAAAAGTGTGGGGTGAAATGAAAGACATCTCTTTTTCAAGCGGTTTGAAGAATATGGATGATGTTTTTAGGATGAAAGTTGTGGGCTTAAAGACTAAATCTTGGTTTTTTTAGGTGTTTTTGAAAAAATCAAGTAAATAAAGGTGAAAAAGAGGTTTGAGATGAGCATGTGGATGAAATTTGATGAAAATCGACGTCTGATTTTTATTGGGGAGATTGTAGAGAAAGGCTCTAGTGTTCAAAGAGAGTAATAAAAATAGGGAATAATAGGAAAGAATGAGAGAAAATAGAGGAATAAAATAGGAAAGAGAAAAAAAAAAGAAAAATTAAAATTTTTATTAGTTTTTTATTAATTAATAATTTTTATTTAATTTTTGTAAAGTAATTTTTATTAATTAATAATTAATAAGAAGAGAGAAATGAGTTAATAATAATTACTTTTTATTAATTAATTATGATTAATTTAATAAAAAGGGTAAAATAATCTTTTAAGTTTATTCCAACAATATTCTTTAAAGTAACCAAAATATTAATACTAATTCCTACTAAATTCCATTCCAATGAACTAAACATAATAATAACTATTTTATTCTATTCTTCATCTTTTTTTATTATATTCTAAAAAGCAAACGTGCCATAAAAAAGTTTCCATTATACCCCTTTATGCTCTGTTTTTGGTACCTTATGAAACATCTAGCCATTAGTTTGGCATAAATCTAGCAATTTATGTATTTGTATCACATTTTATACAAAAATTTCATATCATAATTCATATCAATATAAAAAACACAAAATATATTTTTTAGTTTTTGTTAAACCTTATATGATTTTTTCTAAAATTTTCACTTATGTCACATTCATATTTATTTTGTATAAATTTTGCATTGTGTCATTATGCATGTTTTAAATTATCAAGTCTGATGCCACTTACTTCCGTATGTAAACTTCACAATTCTTTCCAACTTTTAGGTGTCATATTATCCTCTAAACAAAACAAAAAAAACCTCTCTATTTTGCCATTATTAATTAATTTTAATTATCACCTTTATCATGAGCCAAAATTTTTTGTTTTTTTTTTTTGATAAAAACCCAAAACCACATTTTTATAATAAAAGAATTGGGCGATCTTATTGTTGTTTATTATTGAGTACTGCTTCTATTCAAGGGTTGTTTTAGACACATGGGCAAGTTTGTCAGGTTTAGCAGAAATTCTTGACTTCTACAAATTTTGTCGTTTCATAAATAGTTTAATTGAAAATCAGTTTGCATCGAAAATAAAAGCATTAGAGAAAAAAGTTGTTTGCATTTTATTTATTTGCTTTAAAAAATAGTCTTGCACTTCTAAAGGTTATTTTTATTGTTATTCATTTTGGATTTTGTAAAATAATGTTAACTTACAATAAATAAAGTAAAGATATATTTGAAAATTCAAGTACATTTGTTGTTTTATTTTTTGCAAGGGACAAATAAATTAGGAGTTCTCAAAAAGAAAAATGGACAAATTAAGAAAAATAGGCAAGGGGAGTATGATTTTTTTATGTGTTTTTGCAAATGTATAAAAATTATAATTAGTTGAAATTATTTTTAGTTTGATTTTATTATTTACATGTATTCAAATTGGTGGATTTTTTTTTTTTATGTATTGAACATGATTTTTTACATCATTATTATAACATAAAATATTTCATGCCATCATTTGGCTTTGTTTTATTTACAATGAGCATGCATGCTATTTTGAACATGTAAGATACGCTATTTTGCATTTTTGTTTGTGCCATTTTGAACATGCCTATTTATTTTAATATTTTAAATAAGGTGCATCTATTTTTTATGCATTATAAAAGGAATTTGGTAGTAACTTCTCAATTGTTATGCATCATGGGGATATCTTTTAGACAAACAATATATGAAAAGCTATATTGATTATTTTGACTTATGTAAAATTGATCGGATGTTATAATGTGAACCTTTTGAAATGAAATAAATGGTAATATATGTGAAAAGTAAGGGCATTTTTAGAAAAATACGTTAATCATAATTAGAAAAAGTTTTAATAAAAATTAATGATAATGAAGATGATGTTATAAAGTTGCATAAGCATTTACCTCAAAATAGGTATTTATCTACTTACATGATTTATATGGTCCAACTTAATTGTGATGCACAAGAGTTTAGTAGTAATACGTAAGAGTTTGGTGTTGTGATTGAAGAAGTAAATGAACAACCTCAAATAAACCAAAGTGATGACAAGAATATGGATGAAGATAAAGTAGATGAAAATGGAAATGGATTTAATAATAATGATTTTGATTTTAAGGATAGTGATTGTGAGATGGATGATGATGAAGATGATATAATAAATGAAAAAAGCGTAAATCATAATGTTTAAAAGATGGTTGAGAGATAGGTTTTAACATTAAAAATAAAGATAAAACTCCAATGAGAGGTTTAAAGTATGGTAGTATAGTGGAAGATATTGTTTAAGATTGTATTGAACATGAAAAGATTGAATAAATGGAAGTAAATTCGTTTAATGATTTATTTAGTCTTAATGGATTTGGTAGTGAGCTTGAAAAAGTCAAGCCTAAAAATAATAGTATAAATTTATATGTTGAAATGTTGTTTGCTAATAAGTAGTTAACAGATGTTATGATGAATTCTAGCATTACAGATAGGTTTAACATTTTAATTAAGAAAAAAAATGATAAAATTAGACTTAGAATTGTTTGTAATGAAATTTGAATAAGCATTATATGGGAAAAAGTTCAAACATGATTTAGATGATCCTGCCTTTAATATTAGAATTTACAATTCTAAGCATTCAGGTTGCAAGAATTATGTGAATAGAAAATATGGATTACAAGTGGTTGGCAAACAAGTACATAATTGTTTTCTTATCAATCCTAATTGTTTTTGCTTTTATTAAGAGTCTGGTGTACAAAAAATATGTATTAATTGTGCTAATGATGAAGTTATAGAAGGCAAAACAATTAGCTTTGAAAATACTTCATGAGAATTATTTTGATCAATATTCTAAGATAAGAAGCTATGTGGCAGAAATTAGAAGCATTAACCATGGATCTAGTATGATGTGTAAGTTAAATAATGATATCTTCTAAATGATGTATATGTGTTTAAAGGCATATACACAAAACTTAAGCATTGTAGGCCATTGATAAGTGTGTATAGTTGCCATTTGAAAGGAAAATATAAAGGCCAACTAATTGTTGTTATTAAGATTGATGCTAATGAATTCATATTTCTTATTATATTTGTTATGTAAAAATTAGAAACACAAAAACATAGGTTGGTTCATTGTTGGATTGAAAGAGTATAAATCCATATAAATGGCCTTGGATGTCTAAAAAACAAACAAATGTAAATTTTTTTTTCTTATATACTTATATGCTTATCAATTTGATATAATTTGAGCTTCCTTAACTACTTGTCTTTTAATGGTAGGGTTTGAAGACCATTTAAAAGCTTATTTCTTGAATTAGAGCATAGATCTTGTGTCAGCCATTTGCATAACAACGTCAAAAATTATGGTCATCAAGAGAATGGATTAAGGAATGGTTTATGGATATAGCAAGAGCAAGCCACATTTTAGACTTCAACAAATGCATATATGAGTTGAAAGAAAAAAAGTCTAGTAACATATCAATAGCTTTCAAAAAAGCTAGCACAAGAATGGTGTAAGTCTTATTTTAGTACAAACCCATAGTTTGGCATGCTTTTAAACAACTTTTATAAGTACTTTAACTAGTATTTTTGGGGTGCTAGAGACAAACTAATGCTAATAATGCTAGACATAATCAAATTCAAACTTATGAATAGGTTCTATGTAAAAAGAACTACTTTGGAAAAATATTCTAGGGTGATTTATCCAAAGATTCAAAAAAAGCTTAACAAGAACAATGAATTGTCAGGGAAACATTAACTTCAACCATTAACATAAAAAAAAAATTTAAGTAAAATGGCTTGATAATTAGTACACAATTAACCTAGATGGGCAATCATGTAGTTATAGAAAATAGGTGTTTGGTATTACTTGCCCACATGCATTTTTTCCAATTTGGTTCAACAAAGAACATGTAAAAGCTTATATGCATTAATATTATAGTGTGGAAACATAAAAGAAAATTTACAAGCAATTATCAACCCAATTAGGGGTGAAAATTTGTTGGCCACCATTTAACTAAAAGCCAATACCTTTTCAAGTGAAAAGAAAACAACTTGAAAGACCTAAAATTAAAAGAAAGAAAGAACATGATGAAGTTAATCAAATAAGTGAGAGCTTAACCAAAATAAAGAGAACCAAAATCACAATGACATGTTCAAATTATAGACAAAAAAATGATAATAAAATGTCTTACAAGAATAGTGGAACATGTGAAAATAGTGCAGGAAGACAATCAAATGTAGTAAGTGTTCAACTTCTATTTTTTATGTGTTTTGTGTTTGTCAGTTATTTATGCAATGTACATGGTTTATGATTTAGGGCAATAGACCATAATAAACCATTATCTTTATTGTATGAAATAATAGTCAGATGGATATCTAATGTCATAACATATAGATAAAAAAATCTATAGTTATACATTAACTTGAAGAGTCGTCACCAATATTTTTTGTTTAGGTGCGATTGGCCACCTAACCGAATCTACCTCTTTTTAAAGAAAAATCCTAAGTTTGGCTTAGGTATCTTTAAAAAGTAGATTCAATGTCTGTGAAACTAGAACTAGGTTCAAGAGTACGGTTATGTGTGAGAAATGTTATAGTACCCTTATAACGCCCATCGAAAGATGATACCAGCTCAATTTCATGTTATTCGATAAGCCTAAAAAATTTTATCAAGTAATTAATTATTGAAAATTATTCTTAATTAACCAAATACTTTTGACAAAAAATTAAAAAAAATTATCTCAACTCAAGAGTATATAAGAAAACTATTGTATTTCTTGCAAAGGCTCCATTGTCGGATTATTTAACATTAAAAATTTTTCAAAAAGAGAAAAAAATGATGATTCGATTTTTGATATAACTTTTTTTTTTGTTTTATAAGAAAAAAAACCCATGCTTTTATACAAGGAAAATTGATACTTTTAACTTTTCCTTAAAAATCCTTTCTTGAAATCTTTTTTTTTTATTTTCAAGGAAAATTGATACTTTCAACTTTTTCTTAAAAATAATTTTTGAAAATTTTTATTTTATATTATTCTTTATTTTTTAAAATTTATTCATGCAAAAATACTCTTAAAAATAAACACATAAAAAATAATAAATATAAAAAAGTATAAAAAAAAATTCGAAACAGCTCAGCTGGAGGGTTGGGGCGGCTCAACTCCAAACATAAAAATCGCTCGAAGGCTCAGCTTAAGTGAAAATCAGCTCGACTTTGCTCGACTCAGCAATAAGGTCTATGAAGCGGATCGCGCTACGGGTCGGGTCACCCCAAGTGGAAACACGTGGATCCTGGACTCTTTTAAATGCCAAAACGATGTTATTTTGAGTAGGTTGTAAAAGCCCGAGTTTTAGCCCTTTGTCTTAGATTCTTCTTCCTCTTCTCTCTCTTCCCTCTTATTTTCTCTCATTCTTTCTCTAGAACCAATGAACTCCGATTGAATCTCCGTCGGATTCTAGAAAACATCACTGGAATCTAGGTTGGTTCACCAGACGATCGTCTAAAAATTCAACCGATGCCAGAAGCTTCACCAGATTCTGAGAAACCTCATTGGGAAATTCAATCGACGTCGAAAATTTTGTCAAAAAATTCAATCAACACAAAAAAATTTCACCGGAATCTGAAAATTTTTTAAAAAATTTTCAGAAAAAAAATTTGCCAAAAATTCAAAAAAATTCCTAAAATTTCTAAATTGCTTTTGCTATCATAAACACCTTTTTTGGCTTCTATTTTTTGTATTTTTCATGTCTTCTTGCCTCTGATCAGTAGTGGTATTTATAGATTGAATTAGAAGAGTTTCTAATTAACTCTAAATCTCACATTTGATTGGATTTCTGCATTATCCCTGAACTTAAGGAAATTAAGACCAATTGTAACTCTGCCCTCACCCCTAAACACGTCAGAATTTTTATTTTTTTATTATCCTATCATTAACTAAAATGAAAAGAAAAATAAATAAAATAAAAGAAATAAAATAAAAGCAATAAACAATTAGGCCTGACACCTATATCCCATTGAGCCAAGTCCAATGGTTGAGGCCTAGATTCTGTTGGACTAGACCCAATGGACTTGAGCCTGGACCAATTAAAGTGTTTGCACCTAATTTAAGTATTTAAATTGATTAATAATTTTTTTTATATAAGAGTTCAAGTCAAACAATACATCACAACATAACTCCCTGTACATAAAATTCCTAAAGTAACTTGTAAAATGGACTTTTCAACCCCACCCTACCCCTAATCATAACCCAACTTCAATTGAAGTAAGTGAATTTAAATTGATAATTATTTATGACAATAGCTTTTATGTTCTTATTTTCAAAGAAAATTGACAATCAAATGTAAGATATTTCAACTAAAGTAAATTAATCAAAGTGCAAAAGTAACAGTGGAAGGAGGCCAAAACCAAATACTTGCCTAGTCCAAAAACAACATGACAACAAAGGGAGGTTGTTGCTTTAAGATATACGAATCTTCTAATAAGATATCATGTTGTCCAGAAAACAAGTGATTAAAAAGAAATCCATTTCAAACAAATGACTTAATAAGACTTAGCTAAAGACTATTATGTCCCGATTAGATTAAAAGAAATGTACTTCTTTTTAGACAAATGTGATTGATTTTGTTACTTCCAGATATAGGCAATTGATAAGTTAAGAACTTAGTTTTATTGCCATTGAAAAGGTAGACAAGTATATTCTCTTTTTAGGCAGGTTAAAAGCAATTCTTTTTGTTTCTCTATTGAAAATGCAAAGAAAACTTATATTGTAAATTCGTAGTGATGCTTCCATTTGAAATTAATGGATGAAATAAACTTGCTTATGTTATATAAAGTGGTTGTTACACTATTTTTTTGTACTTATGTAAGAGAATATGTTTTTGTACATGAAGAAAAAGCCAATTTCCATTACACATTTCATACATATTACAAACAAAATCTTCATCCTTAGAAAACTAAGCTTCAACTAAACTAAAATTATTTTTTATTTTTTAGTTTTAATTAATTCTTTTATCTTTAAACCTTTTAAAATAATTTTAATTTATTTATTTAAAATAAAAATAACATAATTGAATTAAAAATAAATTTATAATATTTAACATATACTTGCTTTAAAATATAACTTAATTAGATTTTTGTAAAAACTTAATTTGATAATAATAAAAGATAATTTTAAAACTAATTAAATTCTCATTATTTTGTAGTTAGATAAAGTCTTGGGTAAAAGAAAGAAATAAAAAAATAAACAATAATTAACAAAAAATATATATTTTTAAATAAATCTTCTAAAAACATAGTAAATAAATCTCAAGAGGATTAGTGGTTTTTTTTTTAATCAAACCTCATGACTATAAGAGAGTATTTTTTGACTAAAAGGTAAGTATATTTTTCTCTCAAATCTTAGAAGGTAAGTATATTTTATTCAAATTTCAAATTAAAAGAAATAATAAAATTTAAAACTGAGTAAGAATACATTTTGATTTGTAATCTAAAATTAAAATTTGTTAAAAACTAAGACAATCAAAATACCAACTCAATCACTCATCTTACATTCTATAGCATTTAGTAAATAAAGTACTTTTAGAGTCTATAGGTTAAAAACATAAGTTATTTTCTACTTTAATAATAACTAACATAATATCCATGTGTGATGCTGCAGGCCATTTTTTTCTGTTACTTTTATTTATCAATTTTTTATTATAAAATTTATTTAATTATAAAAATAAAAAAGAGTCAAATTGAGATAACATATAGATATTTCAATTGGTCTTATTTTCTCACAAAAAAAATCAAACAAAAATGAAAGGGACAAGAAAAAAAAACAAAAATAAAAAAAATTTATAGATGGTAGTACATGGACACTCCTATTGAACTTAAAATGTTAATTTCTAAAATTAAGACATCAAATTATAACTTTATTAATATAATGCATATAATAATTTTAAAATAATATATTTATATATGAGTTCGGATAGAACACCTTAAATATGTTGCATCTCGATTTCATTTTCCAAAGAAAACTCAATCATGTCCCAACTCGATTTTAATTTTTTAAAAATTGTCTTCTATTGAATCGAAACGAATCAAAACCTGTCAAATACAAATTCTTTTAGCATCACTATCAATTAGCACATTTTATTTTAAAATTTATCCAATTAAAAAAATAAAAATGTGATAGATTAAAAACTAATTGGGAATGCCATGTGGACATTTCCATGGGCTTTTTTTTTTTTTTCACAAAATTAAGTTAACTTAAAAAACCATTAAAATAACATAAAAGCAAAATGAAAAAAAAAAAAAAGAAAACAAAATGAAGCTTATTAGGACACACCATTACATTCAAATTGAACATTAATATTAATATATTAAATTAAGATATTAAATAATAACTTAATTAATTAAAAATCTAAAAAAATAATTAAGAAAATAATAAAAAAAGAAAAAAAGAAAAATAAAAAAGGGAAAAGTGACATCATCATACTATCATATAAACATTCAAATTGAGTTTAAAATGTTAATATTTTAAATTAAGCTATAAAATAATAACTTAATTAATATAATACATATATAAATATACAATTAAATAGGTGATAAAATAAAAAAATAAAAAAAAACTTTTTAATTAATAATATCAAATGATTATCACTAAAAAAGTTTTATAATATCAAAATATATTTATCAAATATTAAAAAAAGGAAAAAATAAATTAAAAAATAAATAAATAACTTAGCACGTGACATACTTTAAGTATCAAGTAAGTTTCACAAAAAAATTTTAAAATCTTTAAAATATTTATTAAATATATAAAAAAGAAAAAATAATAGAAAAATAAAAAAATGTGGCATAATCTTGGTATGAAGTGAGTTTCATAAAAAATTCAAAATCTTAAGAAAAATACTTATAAAAAATATAAGAAAAGAAAAAAAAGTAAAAAAAGAAATATTGGTATAAAGTAGATCCCAATTTTAAAAAAATAAAAATGGGAAAAATTATTCAATATAAAAAAATTTGAAAAAAACAATAAAAAGCTTTTGCAAAACAATATTTTTAAAAAAATATAAAAAATTTGAGGAGTGTTACATGACACCCAAGTTAAGCTCAATACAAGAACGAAATTTATTTAGCCAATGGATTTTAAAAAATAAAAAAAAAATGCTTAGTAAAGTAAATCGCTTTTAAAATATTGAAATCTTTAAAAATATTTATAAATTTTTAAAAAATTTAAAAGAAAAACTAAGAAAAGACTTTAAAAATTTAAAAATAAAAAATCATAAAAAGCAAAAAAAGCAATAGCTGGCGCCACATGACAAACAAAAAGAAAGAGAAGCAAATAACTTAACATGTGATATATTTAAAATATTATGTGAGCTTCACAAAAGAATTTAAAATGTTTAAAATATTTATTAAATATATAGAAAGAAAATAATAGAAAAAAGACAAATATATGGCATACTCTTGGTATTAATTAGATTTCATAAAAAGAAGTTTAAAATCTTATGAAAATTATTTATAAAAAATGTAAAAAAAAAGAAAAAGCAAATGAAAAAAGGGCAAACAAAATTGATATAAGATAGATCTCACTTTTAAAAAATTAAAATTAAAAAAAATTATCAATATAAAAATTTTGAAAAAAAATATTTTAAAAATTAAAATTTTCTTAAAAAATTGAAAAGTGTTAATTGAGAACTCGCTACGACAACAAATTTTATATAATGGGTAAGCTTTTAAATATATATAAATAAAAAAACTTTGATAAAGTGGATCATTATGAAATCTTTAAAATTATTTATAATTTTTTAAAAAATTGAAAAAAATGGGAAAAAACTAAAAAATTTAAAAAAGAAAAAACAATAAAAAATAAATAAGACAATTAAAAAAAAATGCCGTACATCAGTACAATAGTAATAATAATAATTTCATTTTTCACCGAAAAGAAAAAGAAAATTTTAGAGGTCTTTAGAAGATGAGAAATTTATAAGATTACCTTATCATTGCCTTTCCCAGTTCCCAGTGTGAGAGGCAGCAAAAAATCGGTATTGAAGAAAAAAGACGAAATTTCGGTCTAAATTTCCAAGGATTAAGCCAGCAATGCAATGTTGTAGTAAGTTACTTGAGATCGGTTGATATAATACTCTTTTAAAATTATTTTAGTGATAAAGAATTTGATTTTTTTAAAATAAAATTTTAATTTAAAATTTAAATTTTATAAATAAAAAATAAATTTAAAAAAATTTGTTTTTCTAAAAATTAAATTTATTTAATTTTTAATTAATTGTACAATCGAGATTTAAAATGGTTACTAAATATCAATATTTAAAAAAAAAAAAGCTCTTCCAAATTGAGAAATTTTGGTACGGTTTACGAAACAAAACAAAGAAATCTCAAAAAAAAAAAAAAAAAAAAAAGAAAAAGCGCTCATTTTTCTAAAAAATTTCAAAAAAATTAACAAGTACCCATTTGTTTTCGGCCAATGGGGAACTCATTCTCGTCTGATCCAAATTGACAAGTGTTTATTGGTTCTTCTGTTTTGGTAAGTTTCATTCACCCATTTTTAAATTTTTTTTTTTTTTTGCGCTTGTTGCGTCCTTTTTACTTTGTTTTTAGTTCAACTATTTGTTTAGATACTGTGGAAACTGGAGAAAAAGAAAGAACGAAATTTGTGATATTGAAACTAGCCTAAGCTGCTTTACTTTTTTAACATTTTGTTTAGTGACGAAATAAATATTTACTGTACTTCTTATTTTTCCTGGAGTTCTAATAAGAGAGCTGTTTTCAATTGAGTAATTTGGTCTTTAATGAGTTAACTTTCATGGAAATTATAATGGACATAGTGACTGAAGATGGTGAGAATTGGCCTTTTTGGTAGATGAGAGAGGTTGTTGATCAAACACTAGGAAATGAGTCGATCCCCTTCGTTTTCTATGAAGCCGGAGCTTAGTTTGAAAGCCGACCCGGATTCTTCGCAACGATGGGTCGTTGCCTTTTGTGTCATTAGATTTGATCTCGAACAAGGTCAGCTCATGGAAGAGTGTTATCCACCTGGTTGTCTTACACAAGAAGAGGAACTTGAGGTTGCTCTTTGTTCGTTTCCGGACTTTGTTTCCCAGCACCAGGACCGCTCCAGCATCCACGATTGCATCTTCTTTTTTCGTTTTCCAAGGCAGAAATATTCTAAACAGGGTAATGTGACTTCATCGGAAATAAGAGAAAGTGATTAGGAGATCAAGAAGTAGTGGTATTAGTAAAGGTTCAAAATACTTGTATGGTTACGTGTTAAATAGGCAAAGGCATGATGAGAGGCTAAAACGTGGTGGTGAACAAAAATCTGTAGTAATTTTGTCGCATGGACCTTACTTTAGCGTGTTTAGACCTTTGTTACAAATCATGGGTCCGCTGTACTTTCATATAGGAAAAAAAAAGTTATTGAGCATATTGCTGGTTATGTTTCCTTGTGGCCTACTCCTGTACCTGGTAAGTTGATGGAGTTTCCGATTGGGAATGCAATGCTGAAAGTTAACTTGCCACCTGCTCCCAGTTTGCCTTTGGACAGTGGAATACCGTATGAAGAATCTGCTTCATCTATGGCTCCTTTTCTTCCCAATAATCAATCAGTGCCACAAGGTCTATTTCATGATTCATATCTTTTTGGAACATTCAGAGGGCTTTTATTACAACTTTGGTTATTGTGGGAGTTGTTACTTATTGCTGAGCCAATTCTTATCATAGCACCAACACCTCCACAATGCTCTGAGGCTGTTGCAAGTCTCGTCAGCTTAGTTGCACCTCTACTTTGTAGTGTTGACTTTAGCCATATTTTACCATCCATGATCCTGAATTTGCTCGATTGAACTCACTTCAAGAAGGGGACAAATATCCACCTGTGGTTTTCGGTGTCACAAATCTTTTTTCCTTAAAGCTCTTCGTAATATCCCCCACATTGAGTCAGTTGGAAGCCTTGCACCAAATTCAAGTCGGGTTGCCCTCGCAAGCAGGTCCACTGGAAGAATTCCTAGTAAACCAGAAGGATTTGGTCTTCAACAGCTTTCCTTGAAGAAGTTCTCTCCTTCTAGTTTGTTGAATGCTGTGAAGCTGAGGAGAGATGGCCCTCTCTGTCTCATGACAGAACATAGGGAGGCCATCTGGAGCACTTATGCGGCAACTACTAAACCAGACACTTCTATCTTGAATAGGCTTATTGATGCTGGGATGTCACCAAGGGTTGAGGAATCTATGTCTGTCGTTAATAATGAGATATTGCATTGACACTTCTTAGAGCTCGCCACCAACTTTTTGGCTCCTTTTGGACCATATTTTAGGACTACCTCTCCCTCTGAAGGATCTTCCCCATTTGTTGATCCCCCTCCTCTCCCTCCATTTAGTGCTGATGAATTTCTTACGAGCTTATCAGCAAGGGGGTTGGGCAAGTTTCTCTCGAAGCGTATGAGATCAAACTGGCTGGATCTGTATAGGTAATGTGAATGTTTACTTCTACTTCTTAGCTTTATTAGTTGGTTTGTTTTGTATGTGTAGGGTTTGTGCATGCTAATTTTGTCATCCATCTTTTGCATGCAATCTTTGGTTATTGCAGTCTATTAATTGTTCATTTGAGCTAGAGATGCCTCTCTTTGCATTCAGGCGTTTTCTTGAAGGACCCAACTTTATGCCATGGTTTCAAAGACGACATGCTGTTGCAGAAAATGAGCAATATAGATTGTGGAGGCAGGCAAGAATGAAGACTGACATACATCACCTTATAGCTAAAATGCCTGCATTGGAAGTTGTTGACTGCTTTAATGCTATTGAGTGACATCTTCTTGGAGAAACACAGGTAATGTTGCCTTTTTGCAGGATTATATAGATGCTTCTGACTGATGTTGACTGCTTCAATGCTGTTGAGAGTCATCTACTTGGAGAAATACTAATTAGTCTGAGAGAACCAATTTATGGATTGCATGTGCCTGATCACATGTTGACATGTAGACATTTTCCCCTTTTTTCACTCTTTCTTTCCTTTTTTAATCTTTGCTGCCTTTTTGTTATTCCCACCTTGTTCTTCTTTCCAGTTTCCAAAACTTTTGCTTAACCTTGTTCATTCTCTTTCCCTATCTTCTTCACTCTTAACTTTATAATTCTCATACCTTCTGATCTGTAGTGCCAAAAACTACTGACATGAAAATTATAAAATTAGGAGTCTCATTGAATAAGAAATTATATAACCAGAGGGAAAAGAAATTTTGGGCCTAAATATTTAGCTTCATTTTAGATCTTTAATATGTTGATTGCTGAAGTGGAAAATCAGTAGAATTCAAAGAACAAATAAAACCAATGGTGACTTTTACTATGAATATATTTGGCTTTTTTTTTCTCTCACCATTTTATACAATTAAACAGAGTGAAATATTAGAAATACAAGAAAATTGAAGAATACAGAAAGAGATATTCTTGAGTCTATACTAGCAATAGTTAAAAGTAGGACAAGATAAAAAGAACAGAAAAGAAAGTGGAGAACATGTCAATCTTTCAATGAATAATTGGAGTGAGTAATTAAATGGCGTTGGACTACGTAGTATGACATTTGTTAAAGCTGGAGTAGAGTTAGCTGCCCATATAAACTAGGCTATCAATTGTTCGTCCACCATTCTGGTTTTGAGCCTAAATGGGCCTAACAACACAAACATGAATAGAATGCATTTTTTAAAAATATTTTAACTAGAGCAGTCTAATTTTGCTGTTGTTTCAACTTTTCCTTTGAGAGAAATAAGGGCAAATTAGGTTTTGTTTGGTGTTACTTTTATTATTTCTTTTTACTTCCTATTTGCTATAAAGCAAAAGCAAGTAGGAAGAGAACAAACAATGTTTGGCCAAAAATGAGCAAACAGTTTAAGGAGACCTCTGATTCATATAAATTGGTTGTTTGTGCAATTAAAATCACACGCTTTTTCCTTTTGGAAGCATAAAAGTCAGCAAGAGCATAAAGCAAGTAATGAAAGTAACAACCAAAAAAGTGTAAATTGTTACTACACTTGATGCTTCGGTTGACGAAACCTATGCTCAACTTTTTGATGAATTTTTCCTGTTCTACTCGGGTCATGAATGATTCATATCACCCTTTATCTTGCCTTAAATGTGTCTGCCACCCACCAGCTCTAGTTTACTGACCATCAATTTTGCAAACAAGCATTTTTTTTGTCTTTTGTTCCTCGCTAATCAGCTATAATGTAGCACCTCTTGGGTCTTGAATGATTCATTTCACCCTTTCTCTTGCCCTAAATGTGTCAATATGCCTTGCACCAACTCTACTATACTTACCATCAATCATTCAAACAAACATGTGCTTGTCATCTCTCATTTCTTCCTCCTTATTCAGCTATAAGATGACATCCTTTTCATCCTTTTGCCTACGTACTATATTTAACATGCTCAATTTGTGTCTGGCTTCGTTAGAATGTCTGCAAATGCATATCTTTCTAGCACCCTATTCTTGTATTAAGAAAACATTTTGAAGTTTTGCCAACAAAATCCATTTTTTAAAAGTTTGCCAGTAAAAGGAATACAAAGAATTTATCATGTATCTGGTGGAAGTTATCATGACAAATTCTTTGCCTAGATATTTGTCAACCATTTATAAGTTGTCATCTATCTTGTAATGTCAGACACCATGTTAGTTACCTTCATGTCTACCATCTTAATTAATGAGTGTCCCACCACCCATGCGCATCACGTGCACACGCTGAAAAACCACCTGTGCGAGAGATGATTTGCCTATGTGAAAGTACTAAATTTCATTGTTACTGCCTTATGTCACATGAGTATTTTTTTTATAAATGTTGTATAAGTATTTGTTTACGAATGACCATAAAAAATGGAGATTTCTAGTGAAAGTGGTAAATGGGCAAAATGGACCATTGCAGTAATTCTATTTATGTTTCTCCACAGTCATCATAACAATTTCGCTTGATCTGGATTCTACAAGTTATAGAACAAATTTGTTGTGTGAAATCATAGTGTTCTTTAAGTTATCTTTTAGTTAAAATAGGATCATAAAATATGCTATTGGAAACTTCTAGCTGCTTATCATATTTAATTTATTGCAATATTATATGAGATAGCAACCTTTTTACTACGTAGTAGGATTGCATCCAAGCCTTGTTTTATAATACTAATATAAGTTAATATTTAGTTACGTTTGATAAAAGTACTGTACTTTAAGTTTGAAAATCTTTTTCCATTTTTAAATTCTTTAGTCATGTTGTAACTAAAGCCTGAGTCTTCCACGTTAATGAAATCATTACCTCCAATCCCACTCCCCTCCCCCCGCCCCCCCCCCCCACAAAAAAAAAGAAAAAGAAAAAGAAATACATGATAGTGAAAAAGTCTCATTTCTGTCCCCAAAAGGCAAGAGCCTAAAAAGATGCTGATGCATGATCTGTATTTGCATCATTGATGTGCTGTATGACGCTGCATAGGTATTGTTTTGCTCAAACTACATATTTAATGCTTTCCTGGTTAATGTTATGCATATGACTACTCACGGGCACAGTGTGAATTTTTTACCTATTCGCTAAATGTAATCTTCAGTTGCAGCAATCTGGAAGGGCTGTAGCAGACTCTGCAGCAATGTGCCAGAAACTCAAGGGTGATCTACAGGCAGTGTTCAATGTACTTCCAAAGGACATGCAGCAGCGTCTGCCCCCAGAGGGCAGCTCTTCTACAGGGAGGTTCAAGTCCAGAGTTGACAAAACTTCCTGGCCGCCCTTCAATACAAGTTGGGGTTCTATCCTCCTATTTGCCAAGATAACATTAAGTATAGCCAGGAATCAGGTTGGCTCTGGTATCAAAGGTCTTCATATGCTTCTAGAAAAAGGCACGACCTGTGATTCTCTTGTAGCTTCCTCTGCTTCTTTGGATGGAGAATCCCCCAACTTTTGGAGTAATTGTTCATATAGGTGAGACTAAATACCCTTGCAACTCTGTTTTCTGTGCAATCATGTGTCATGCAATTTCTTAGAATTTTCTTTATTTTGACTTTGCATTTTTCCATATGTGTGAGAATGAGAAACTTGTCTTGAATCCACTCTGTCCTTAAGCATATCTGAGATAATTTATTTGCAAAATTTACAAAAGAATTTGAAAAGCTCGTGGATATTACTATTTTTTTTTTCCTTTTTCTGGTGGGAAGTTGAAGATTCATGTTGCTTTCTTTCTTAAGGCACTATGTGTAAGCTACTGTATCTTTTGGCAGGTTACTAAGACAACTCCCATCTCAGCATTTTCTTTTGCAATCTTTATGGTTGCAGTTCATTCTTTTTTGTTCTAGAGAGATGAGCTTCCATTATTATTATTTTTTGTAAGGAATCATTGATCTGAAAAACCTATATTCAATATAGTCAGAAGATGTAGGGTTTCAAAAAGCTATTGACACATGTGGCAAAATCCCTGGAAGAATTTTGTGAGCCTATATGATTTGTTTGATAATTCATGATCCCATGAAGCATCTTTTATAATGTAGTACTGGAAATGTTGCGGCTGAAATGATTCTTGGTAGCTGGCTTGCTTTATAAGGAGGTGCAACAATGCTTCATCTTGGTAGTTTTTAAAGCTTCTTAAAGGGATTCTTATATATTACTCTGCAGTTTCATACCTTTTCATTTGCTATTAGGGTCCCTTGCAAGACTGACAGCGATAGTAAACTTTTTCCTCTGCTAATGATCATTACTCTCTGGCTTGTAATCAGTATTGTGTCAAAGATATTTGAAAGTAGAGTATGAAGTTTTTGCACAAATCAATATTCTAATTTCTACTTGATTGTTATGTCTGATGTAACCAAAATGCAAAATGCTAGTGGATTGCATTCAGATTTTATGGTAAGTTACTGTCAATCGTTTATTAAATTTCAATGACTATTGACAGGCAAGTTGTGGAGTGGACCATAACCATTTAGCAGTTTTATCCCCCCGCCCCTGTAAATTGTTATAATGCTGAAGAAGAATTGATGGCTGATGATGACACTTACAAAAGTCTGTAATTCTTCAGTGTTTGGTCTGACATCTTGGAGTATGCTGTGTTCAAAGTTGTGGCTCCTTGAATCTTTTTCATGGGATTGACTGATAAAATCTCAATATCATGCAGAATCTTGATTGTTGTTCTTGAGATGATATTCATTTAGTTTTGATTGTTACTTATCTTTTTCTTTTTGTTTTTAATACAAAAATCTAACAGAATATCATTCGAACCAAAATTTAAAGATTCATACTCGTATAGTCACTTCTGACAGTTCAAGCCTAGCCCACAAGCCCTTTGGCACTGTTTTGAGTGCCTCAGCCTGGATTGATTATTTTATGGAATAATTAGTGTAAACATAAATTGTACCATAAAATTGCAATAGTAGGACTTTGAGTTATGGACTCTTTTTTTTAATGAAAAAGTGTACGTTTATCTTATTTTATTAGAATATTTCAAAATAATACATGTTTTACTAGAAAAGGTTAATTTTCTTACGATGTTAATTTTTTTTCTTCAAAACAACTGTTTTAATCTTTTTTTATTTGTTTAGCCTTAATAAAGATGAATAAGATAATATGATATTGTTATATTATGACAAAGTTTTCTCAAACAGTGTAAGGCATACTAACAATAATAGCACCAGAAGAAAACAAACAATTTAAAAAAAAAAAAGAAAAATTTTAATAAACAGAAAGTAAAATAAAAAGAAAATAAAGAAAGACCACCAGAGGCATAATGATGGTGATTTATCTGCAACGAGAAATGTAGAATTGGCCACGTTTTAGAAGGACATCGAAGAGTTTTGGAAATTGGAACAATTCTCTCTCGCACCACGCCCTTCATAAGAACGTGCTAAGCACCCTCCAAAAATGATAAAATTTTATTTTATTTTTTATTTTGTACTTTTTAATGTGAGAGTCCAAACATACATTTTAATATTAAAAATAAAAATTTCAAATATTAAAAATACTTGTAATCAAATAAAGGTTAAATATTTTTACTATATGAGTTGTGTTCTAATTATTATCTATATATAAATAGATATTTATTAAAATAATAATTTATTTTAAAAAAATTATAAACGTTAAGATTTGAATTTAATCTTTTAAATGTGATTGTACAAAATAATTAAATTAAATCATAAATTTTGAAATAATAATTTTTAAACATGTGATACTGTAATTTATAAATCAACTTTTATATCATATAAGAAAATTTAGAAAGTAGAGTAGAAATAAACATAGGTGGTGCTAAGTTTTTGTTTCCGTTCTGAATTGTTTAGTGAAAATAATTTTTATTTTTATATCTTTATTCATTTGTGGTCTAACTTTAATATATGTTGAATATAATTTACTTTAAAGTCCCTTTTTTGAAATATTGGTGAGACTGAATTTCGATAGTATTTCTATTCTAATCCACATCATAGATAATTACTTGTAATTATTAGGATTTAATTTAGAACTAATTTGTAATTTAAAGTAACAGTTAAATTTTTCAAGAGGGAGAAAAAAACTGTGAAAGTGCGCGTGGTGATAGAGTTTTAAAAAGATTCTTGGGCCACATCTCCCTTGATTTTGCTTCCTCCATGATTAGAGGGAGAAGAAATACCAAACTATAATGCATAGAAGAGAAAGGATTTTATGAAATATGTACTTTTCCAAGCTTTTGTTTTTGTTTATGTATTTTTGACATGTTATGAATCAGTTACAAAGTGGTCCCTATCCATTTCATTTCGTAGTTTGATACCCTCCCATGCTCCTTATCCTACACTCATCTCATTTCCTTTTTTTCTTTTTTTTCTTTCCCTTTCCTATGCAACCAAGTTATTCAACATAGAAGAAAATTGAGCTTCAAACTAGGAAATTCAGTCATTCACCATTTCACAAGACCATTTTTAGGGTAAATTTGAAAATTGCAGAGGCTATTTTAATATGGCAGGAAGTGTAACTTGGAGCAGAGAAGAAGAGAAGGCTTTCGAAAACGCGCTTGCGATGCATTGGATAGAGGACTCTGAAGAGCAATGGGAGAAGATGGCTTCAATGGTTCCTAGTAAAAGTCTTGAGGAATTGAAGCAACACTATCAAAAACTAGTGGAGGATGTTAGTGCAATAGAGGCTGGTAAGGTGCCACTTCCTTGTTATACAGGAGAGGAAGCTACACCTTCTCCCAAGGATGTTCATGGATTATCGGGAGCTGCAGCTGCTACTGCTGCTTCGGATAAGAGATCGAATTCAGGTTATGGAAACGGATTTTCAGGGTTAAGCCATGATTCGAGTGGACATGGAGGGAAAGGAAGTTCCAAGTCGGACCAAGAAAGAAGGAAAGGAATTCCTTGGACAGAAGAAGAGCACAGGTATTCTCTCTACAACTTCTGTCTGTTATTGCTCCTGTTATCTAACTTTAGCAACTGAATTTGTAGCAGTTATTGACAAGGGTGGTTTATTAACTAAAAGTACTAAGTTAGACGATTGAAAATGAAAACCAAGATTTCAAAATTGGAATTTATAGTTATACTATTTAGACCTGTATTTGTTTGTATAAAATATTGATAATTTATATATTCATATCATATTTTATGCGAAAATTATATATTATAATTTGATTCATGACAAACATGAAATGCATTTTTTTAATTTTTGTTAGACTAATGATTTTTTTTTTTTAATTTTAACTTGCATCACTTTTATTTTTATTTTTCGTATCATTTTTATATCATCTCATTATATCATATTTTAAATTGTTGGACATATACTAACTTCAAGAGGAACTAATTCATTGGATACGAATATGACAATTTTTTCTTTAAAGGGAAGCAGATAAAAATTCTTTAATTTGAAATAGGATTTGCCATCTTATAGAAAAGAATGGTGTAACCAACCTTACCTTTAATTTGTTATCCAGGTTATTTCTACTTGGGTTAGACAAGTTTGGTAAAGGAGATTGGAGAAGCATTTCAAGAAACTTCGTGATATCAAGAACTCCAACGCAGGTGGCTAGCCATGCTCAAAAGTACTTCATCCGCTTAAATTCGATGAATAGAGACCGGCGGAGGTCCAGCATCCATGACATCACTAGCGTTAACAATGGGGATACGTCTCATCAAGCTCCTATCACTGGCCAACAAGCTAACACAAACTCATCAGGAGCAGCATCCATGGGGCAATCAGTGAAGCAAAGGGCTCAGCCACATTTGCCTGGTTTAGGCATGTATGGAGCACCTGTTCGGAATCCAGTAGCTGCTCCAGGGCATTTGGGATCTGCTGTAGGAACTCCTCTTATGCTTCCTCCTGGTCACCACCCCCCTCCTTATATTGTCCCTGTTGCTTACCCCATGGCACCGCCACCGATGCACCAATAGCTTCAAATTCAATCATGAAGGCAACAAAATGAATTCTGTTTTGTTGAACTTGAAATATGCTGACGGAAGATTTCCTGACGCAATTTTATAAATAAAGCAGATAGATCAGAACAAAGAACTATTTTTTTTTCTATCGTAACCCATCAGCGCCTTCTGCCTGCGCGAATTCATTCTTCTATACAGGTGAAACAAGGAAACTGGCTCTGAAACTGGCATCTGTATCTCTAATATACACTAGAGTGAAATCTTAATGCTGTTAGTAAATATAGTCAATTTACTGCACCATTAAAGTATTGTCTTCATATTTCTTTCCTTCCTATAGATTCAATAAAACAATTCTCATAGATCATATTTTGAAAAAAAAAAAATCAGTTAAAGAGGAACATATCATCAACCACATTAAAAGTTAAAACATCAGTCATGATGAAACCTATCCGAAATATAACTTGTCTACTAGGATGGGCAATTACTCGATAAAAATGGATAAGGATATTAAATCTCAAAATTTGCATCACCCCTTTCATTTTAGATGAAAATGTCCTGTAAGGATATGATACAATAATTGTTTCTCTTCTCCTCCTCCACCATAATTGTGGCTCAAATTACCGTATATTTTTAACATGTTTTTCTACAAACAAAAGTGAAACCAAACAAGTAAATTAAACGAAATAATGAGAAACTGTAAGAGGTATTTTATGATCCAGGAGGGCATAGTGGATTTTTTTCAACACGAGAGCAATTCATCTTCAAGCTAGAGTCATTGGTCATTACGTTTGAGCTGACATAGCAGTTAACTTGATTTTTCAGTCCACGCCAACTCGACCAGCAAGCCTCACTTGCAATATTTGAATATGTTGACTTATCATTCACACGTTGGATCTAAGGATTTAAATTTTGGTTGTAGTGACATTTTCAGTTGCGTTGCGTTTATTGTGATTGCAAATGTAATAGATAAAATAACAATAGCTACACTCATCGCGATTGTGATTTTTTTTTTTTATACAAGTTATTATAAAATGTACTAAACAATTATTGTAATCATAATAACATTTATTTATGCAATCTAAAATAATTTATGATACTTTGATTTCTTTCATTTATATATTAAAATAACATTTTTAGTTACAATTCATAAATTAGTATGTATATCTAACATGTTTGTTAATATATTCATGAATTTTGTGGACATGAACATTATAAATACATATTTAATCTTATTAGGAAGAATGATGATGAACATTAAAATTTTATTTTATAAGATACGATTATTGGGGTAAGAGATTAAAATCTAATTCTTTGAACATAGGACTTGTATTTTACCATTAAATCAAATAAATGAGTGCAACATTTTAAACAATTAATTAACAAGAATAATGTAATAGTTAGCAACATAACCATACTCAAACTTACAAAAAATTCAATTAACAATAACATTAATAATATCAAAATTATATAATAAAATTAATTCTTTTAAATTAAATGATTGTACATGTATTAAATTATTACAAATTAATTTCACTAATTAAGACCTAACATACCTCTTAAAATTTCATTTAAATCACTTAAAATTTCCCAAATATAATTTTTTTACTCATATTTACTTTTCTCCATTAAGGGCATTTTGTGATCCAAAAGGCAAAATAGACATTTTACTTCAAAAGTGTGAGTCATCAACCAGACAAGGACAATTTTGTCAATTTGACCTGAGCCCACCTAAACTCTCAAACTCACATCAACTTGATCACCTCAGCTGATCACTTGATATTATGTGAAATTGTTGACTTGTCACTTCCTAATTAAGTTGTTGAGTACCAACTCAACTAGGGCCAATAATGCCAGCCCTAACTCTGTCACTTTGAGCTTAAGCCTCTTAGGCTTGGTACTCTTACTGTACAGGTATAAATAATTCCACCCTTTCAAGTATAAAAACTTCAACTTTTAATTCTACTTTCAAGTTTTCTCTCATTCTCACTTTCTTTCGAGCATTGATTTGAGCGTCAGAACAACACATTGAAGAAACCTTTTGCTTTTGCTATTAACTGACCTCCCACCATGTGATTTTAGGTTTATGCTCTTGTCAAGACAGTTTAACACTAATATTTTGGTGCGTCAGGTAGGGGCACTTTAGTTTAACCAAGCTAACATGGCACCTAGGAAGAAAGTTGTTGAAAAAAGAGATAATGTTGCACCTGGTACTAATACTTAACTTAATTAGCAAAACCCTGACTAGCCTGCACAAATAGCCCCAACAATGGAGTAATTCGAAGCACTCACCTAAAAATTATGATCTTGAAAAAGATGACACAAAACTTGACTCCACCATAAACCTTTAAAGCATCAAGCTCTACAACCTTGAAGAACCCACCAACACAATGATAGTGTTGCCTTGTCAGCGCCTGAGGAAGATACATTACAAACACTCGAATACACCACCACCCAAAAATTCAAATAAGCCACTTTCGAACCCCAGCTTAATGAAAACCTGGAAGCTTGGATGAAGGCAATAGAAAAAAAGATGAAAATAAAGCCTCCACCTTTGAAAATGAGCTAAAGTACTTGGAAACTTCACCATTTAGCAAGGATATCAACCAAGCCTTGCCCCCAAAGGAATTTAAAATACCAACTTTTGAAACCTTTAATAGTACCTCTGATTTCTTTGATCACTTTATTATTTACAGAACTAATTATTGATATAAGGAGCTAACGAGCCTTTAATGTGCAAAGGGCTTGCCACAACGCTCAAAAGGGTAGCTTGGTCATGGTACACCAATCTCAAGCCAAAGTTCATCTCTTCCTTCAAATAGCTTGATCACTATTTCTTATCCCACTTCATCAACAACCAACAAAAGCAAGATTACATTGAACCTAATGTCTACCTACCAAGGAGAAATGAATCCTTGAAAAAGTATGTCACATGTTTTAACATTGAAACTCTTCAAGTCAAGGATCTAAAACAAGCTACAATTGTGCCCGCCCTAACAAGTAGGCTAAATGACAAGGAATATCACTTCAAGTTCACGTTATCCCTAGAGCCTCCAAAGACTTTAGCTGATGTGCTCTTAATTACTATGAAGTACATAAATACTAAAACTACAATAAAAATAGCTGAGGTGAGAAAGGCATATCCACTCACCTCAGTTCTAGTAGAGGAAGAGAAATCAACAAATCCATAAAAGGAAAAAAATTGAAAGGTACCTTAGGGTAAGATGCCCGAGTAAAAGATATAATGACTACACGGCATTGAATATCTCCGAGAGAGGATCTTATGCAAATAAAAAGGGATTTCAAAATCAAATGACCTAAGCCATTGAGGTACAAAAAAAAATTGACCAAAAGTTTTGCTTTCCACAAAGATTATGGCCATAATACTAAAAACTGTATTGACCTAATGAATGAAATAGAGAACTTGATTAGAAGAGATCGGTTAAACAGGTGTGTGGACCAAAAAGGACAAGAATAAAGGAGAAGAAATTTTAAAAATAGGGATAAAAAAGAATCGAGAAGAAAAAAAAAGAGGAGATGATTGAGGTAATATCGACTGTAATGCCAACCAAAGGAATAAAGAGAGCAATGATATGGATAATAGACCCAGTGCGGGAATCATTAATGTAATAACTGACAAAACCTTGGCTTAACAAAAAAAGTGTTTGACTAGGACATAGTTATGGCTATTGGGTCCACAGTTAAAAAGTAAAAAAGTTGGAAGGTTGAATCGATCTCTTTCAACTCGAAGGATTTGGAAGGAATCCAATTCTCGCAAGATGACGCCATTATTATACAAGCCGTAGTGTATAATCATGTGATAAAAAAAACTTATTTGATAATGGGAGCTTGACCAACGTCTTTTATTATTCAATTATGATGAGAATAAGGATCATTGAGGAAATTTTTAAGCCATTCACTGCCATCGTGATCTGATTTAAGAATGAGTAAATACCAATAAAATGTACAATCAGGCTACTAATCACACTAGGGATCGATCCAAGGAGTTTAACATTAATCATTAAATTCATAGTAGTAAACATCCTCTTAGCATGTAACATGATTTTAGGTCAATCAATCCAGTTTGTTATGAGGATTATTGGTTCAGTTTCTCACTTTAAGAGCAAATTTCTTACTCTTAATGGGGTTAAAGAGGTTCAAGGAGACCAATCTATAATAAGATAATGCTATGTTACAACTATGAAGGGAAAGACTAGAAAGTAAACTAGAAGCTCAACCGAAGCTAAGAAGACTTAAGTCAAATATGAAATAAATGTTAAAGTCAAGATAATGAAAGGAAAAAAAGAAGACTTTTAGGGTAAGAAGCTTGAGACTGGCCAAATTGAGGAAAAATGAGAAATGCTCTCCTAAAAGCTAATAACAAGCTCCTAAGCTCATAATTTGTAGATATCTTTCAAAAACTTTTTGATGTCGAGCTTTCAAGCTGACACTAATATCATTTCAAACCAAGTTTTTAAGCTAGTTCCATAAATATATGGATGACTACATTTACCAAGCTATGAAGCTCATACTTTCACATAAATGCATAAATCTTTATGATTAAATAAACTAAACACATTCGCATTAATGTCTGGATTTGTTCTTCTTACAAAAAAGGTCTTGACCTAAGCACACTAAAAAAAAATCATTGAAATTGATATCAACCGAAAAAAGCTTACAAAAGACCTGATACTTTTACTATTTTTTGAAAATAATAAAGATAAATGCATACAAATAAAAGTCAAGCTTGACCAAAAAGAAACTTTGATACAACTATTAAGAGATAATGCTAACCTATTTGCATGGACCCTTTTAGATATACATGGGATCAATCATTTAGTAATGATCCATATATTGTATATTGACTCAAAAATGAAGTTAGTTCCATAAAAGAAAAGATGTTTTGCCCTTGAAAGGCAAAAAGCCATAGAAGATGAGGTTAGTAAATTGTTAAAGGCTGGCTTTATCAAGAAAGGTATTACCATGAGTGGATAGCCAACATTGTAATGGTGAGAAAAACACAGCATGAAATGAAAAACGTTTTGACTTCACCGAACTCAATAGGGCATGCCTAAAAAACAATTTCCTCTTATCGAGTATAAATCAATTGGTGGATGACAATGCTGAATATGGTCTACTTAGCTTCATGGATGTATATTCGGGATACAATTAGATTAAGATGTTAAAAAAAATAAGAAGAAAATAACCTTTGTGATCAAGACAGACTTGTATTGCTATAAGTTCATGTTGTTTGGGTTAAAAAAATACAGGGATGACTTATCAGAGGTTGGTTAGCAAAATGTTCAAAGATCAGATAGGGCTGCAATGTCAAAGTGTATATTAATGATATGATTATGAAAAGTAAAAGCTTGGTTAAGCATTTGGGAGACTTGGAGGAAATTGTCAATACACTCAAAAGTTATGATATGAAACTCAACCTAAGCAAATGTGCCTTTGAAGTTACATCGAGCAAGTTCCTGGGATACATGATCAACCAAAGGAAATAAAAGCTAACCAAAAAAAATTTAGGTCATTTTGGATATAAAGACATCGACCTCAGTAAAAGATATACAAAAGCTAATTAGAAGAGTTACCGTATTAAGTAGGTTTATGTCAAGGTCGGCAAATCGATGCCTACCATTTTTCAAGCTATTTATAAATATCTCTAATTTTAAGTGGACACCCCAATGCCAATGAGCTTTTGAAGAGTTAAAAGAGTTCCTCTCCTTACCTATATACTATCAAAATCGAGGCCCGACAAGGTATTATATCTATATATCACAACTATAAATTAGACTATTAGCTTAATACTAGTTTGAGAAAAAGAAAAAAAAAAGGCCAATATATTTTATAATTATTGACTAGGGCAAAGCTCAATTATCAAAGAATAAAGAAACTAGCCTATGCTGTTGTAACCTAGGCTAGAAAGCTCAAACCATATTTTCAATCCCACACAATGAATGCTTGACCAACCAATTACTTAGGCAAATCTTACAGAAGCTTAAGTTGTTAGGCAAGTTGATCAAGTTTATAGTCGAGTTTAGTAAATATGACTTATACATATTACCCAGATCGACCTTAAAGTCATAAGTATTAACTTATTTTATTGTCGAGTGTACCTCAACTGAGCCAAAAAGTCTATCCATCATGATTGATGGTTTAAATAAAAAGGACATGTGAAACTTTTGTAGATGGGCCTGCCACTACTAAAAGAAGTGGGACTAGTCTAATTCCAATCAACCTAGAAAATATGCAATTTTAGTATGTGCTGAAGTTTGGGTTTAACATTTCGAATAATGAAGCAAAATATAATGCACTAGTTGTAGGCCTAAGATTAGCTACCAACCTAAATGTGAAAAGCCTTCTTGTGTACAGTGACTCCTAATTAATGGTCGGATAGGTGAATAGAATTTGAGGCCAAAGAATGAGGAATAAAGAAATACTTGGACAAAGCACAAGAATACATAGCAATGTTCTCAAAGGTCGAAGTAAGGAAAATACCGAAATCAAACAATACATTAGCTGACTCACTATCTAAGTTAGCATCTAGGATCACAACTGGCAGCTCAACATGCATTCTAGTTGAAGAATTGTTAAAGAAAAGCATTAATGAGAAACAAGTAAGCCAATTTGAAGAAAGAGTCATGGATGACCATGATCAAAACATATCTGGTAATAGCAAAATTACTTGAGGACAAAATCCAAGCAAAAGCTCTAATTAGAAAAGCCCCTCAATACACCATCATTAATGGAAAGTTGTATAGAAGATCATTCGATTTACCATATTTGAGGTGTGCACATGAGGATAAAGCAAACTACACATTTAGAAAAATTCATGAAAGAATCTGTGAAAACCACATTGGACCTCAACCATTGGCATATAAAGTCTTAAGATAAGGATAATACTGGCCGACAATCAAGAAAAATGTGACCAACCTAGTTAAGAAGTGCAACAAGTGTTAGAACTTTGCTAATGTCTAGCATTTGACTTCAATTAAGGTAACTCCTATAATAAGCTCATGGCCATTTATGCAAGGGGTATGGATGTGTTCAGACCACTTGCCCCGACCTTTAGGTAGAGGATATTTATGCTAGTGGCTATTGGCTATTTCATCAACTTGCTAGAAGCTGAGGTATTAGCCACTACAACAAAATCTTAAGTTGAAAATTTTGTATATAAAAACATAAAAAGGAATGAGAAGGCTTTAAGGGTAATTTAAATTTGATTGGGGAGCAAAAAGACATTGCTTTGACAAGGATAACAGCTTTTCAATAGAAAATCTCTGATTATTATAACAAGAGGGTGCAACAAAAAAATATCATCAAAGGCAACCTAGTACTTAGAAAAGTGAACACCTATCGAGTCAAGAGCGAGGAAGGAAATTAGCCTTGAACTATGAGGACTTTTACAAAGTAAAATAAATGATTTGATCTAGGACTTGTAAATTACAAGACATAAATGTAAATTCAATCTTAAGAATGTAGAAAGCAAATAATTAAAAATTTATTATTAGTAGAATCTTTAAAGTTGAGGAAATATATAATTATATAACCTGCTTGTATTGATGAATTTTGAGCTAAATAAAAGTTTAAAGTTCAAGTACATTTATATAACTTATTTATCCAAAGTTGGAAGTAACAATTTATTCCTCGAAACATTTAACTCTAAGCTAATTGATCATGTTTTGTAGAGGTTTTTACATTGGTACCAACCTCAAACTTATGAATATGAATTTGGTTTTCACGATTACAATGTTCAAGCTAGTTGCTATAAATAATATATGCTAAACTGAGATTCATAAAGAAGAATACCAAACTCAAAGGAAAATAATAATAATAATAATAATAATAATAATAATATAATAATAATAATAATAATAATAAATTGTTATGTAAAAGTAAAAAAAAAAAATACATCAAGCCCCTCGTTAGGCTGCACCTCTACAATTGATATCTCAAGCTCAACAACTTAAGCCTTTTCATCTGTATTCCCACTTGCTCCCTCTTATTCAGCCCTAAAAATAATAACCACTACGACTTCGAACTTTATGTCCTCATCATCTTGGTCTTTTTCTTCGATCATGACTTGATGCAATCGAAGATTGTTTATGTTGATCATTAATAGATGAAGATCAACATAAAGGCAATTCATCTCTTTTAAAGCTTAATTGAATGAGTCGAACACTTGATCCTGAGCAAAGTCGGTATGCATGTTGTAGAACTCATCGAACTTAATAAAATTTTCAACCACGCGTTGCTCAATCTCTTTTAGTAACATGGAGCTCACTCTTCAAACACTCAGCCTCAACCAATGCTGCACTTAGTTTTAGGTCAGATTGTCACTACAAGAACTCTATTGTGGCTTTTTGGATTGACATATCCTTAAGCATTTGGCTTAAATCCTTGACTTTTTATCGAGCTCACTGTTGAATTTCTTGTATTCAATGTTGAAAACCTTAAACTTCCTAACTGCCTCGTCAAGAAAGTTGAACTCCCTAGCATAACTTTTCATGTCTTGCTCGATCTTGAAACAATGAGCAAGAGCTTGGTAGGAAAACAACAAGCCTTGTCTTAAATTTTGGGCAAGTGTGGGAGTCGATCAAAAACTACATGTATAAGAACCAAGGTTAGAGATAAAAAATTAAACATTACTTTTTAGACTGAACTTAAATATTGTGACAAACCTTTTCTTTTTGGACATAGTGGCTCGCATAATCTTTTTCATTAGCTCAAGATCCTCGTATGCATTTTTCTAGGAATCAAACTCTATGGTGACAAAGACCCTTTCATAAAAAGGTTAGAGCTTGGCAATGAGCTCGACAGATGAAGACTCCATCCTCAACTACGTTTGGGACTTTTAAGCCATGGCTTTTTGTTTAAGCTTATGCATTATTATCAGGCTTTTACCACCAATCTGGCCTTCCTACAATGGTAATGGATCAATAATCTTGACTCTTTGGGAAGGCCATCAAGCAAAGGAAGAGCTTTACCCCTCTCTTTTCCCTAAAAAGGCTAGACAAAACTGGTCATGTCAAAACTTGCAGTTCTCTAACCAACAATGTTTGCAACAGAAACAAAAACCAAACTAAAAGTTAGAAAACATTGGTGTAAAAGAAAAAATAGCTATGAAAAGTTAATAAAAAAGTTTTTCCAATCTTTGACCTCCTTGATAACACTAAAGAAGGTCAGCTCATTTGCATCTACTACTAACTTTCCCTTTTTTAAAAAGTCATTATTGTATCTCATGCCCCGAACTCATTGTTGGTCAAAAGGCCAATCCTGGTCTTTTCAAACAAGTTTGGCCCATTATTAATTTCCCACGCTCATTGACCTTTTCAATACAAAAGAAAAGGACTTTCCACATTTTTATGAAGCTTGAACAGTTAGCCAACATTTTTTTCGAGGGTTAAGCTATGACATAGAACCAACTCTTATCATAGGGATTTTTTTAATGACAAAATTTTTTGAAAAGTAGGATAGTAGGAATAAGACCTAATTCTCTACAAATAATGATAAAACATACTATGTACTTAAAAGAATTAGAGGTGAGCCGAATGATTGTTAAATTGTAAACTAAAAAAGCTAAGAAAGCCACAATAGAATTGCAATACAGTTATATTTTGTCAAACTCTAATAGGTTGTTGATCCTATCTTGGGAAGTCAACATAATTACTTTATACCCCTCACTAGGAAAATCAAACTTAAATTTTATAGCAAAAACATGAATGAAACATAGGTTAGAGCAATCTTCAAGCTTAGGTCGACCTTTTAAGCTCCTCATAACATAATGAACTAAAAATGTAGAAAGGAATGGGGGAGTCATCATCCTTATCGAAACCTTATGCTCCTTTTTCATCTTTATTTTCTTCGTCACCTTAGCCTGACAGTTTAACTTGCTTGACCCTAAAAACTTTCTCGCTGGTTTGCTTGGCTTTTGGAGTTTGAGAAAGAGCGAGGACCACTATGACTTCAAAGAAATAAGAAGATAACACTCAATCAAAATACTTATCAAAGTTAGATGAGAATCCAAAACCAAACTCTAAGCTTAAGCTATTAGAAGGTTGGGTGGATGGCTGGTTAGAAATGTTTGGTGGTGGAGCTGAAAAAGAAAAAGAATAAAGGTCAAAAGATGAGACCAAACTTACCAAAATTATTAGAACAAGAGGGTTTTAAAGGTCAAAATTAATTGTCATTAAACGTTCATCCATACTATGATAAACCCTTTCATCCCTAACTCGAACATTATCTTCAACTTGTTTTTGGCCCTCTACAGACATTGGATTTAGCAAATAGGTAACTTGACTATAATTTCCTCCTACAATAACAGAAAAGATCTCATAATCTGAAATAAACCTATTTGGCTAAGCTACCCCTTAATTTCTACTTTAAAGTTAGACAAACTTGAATCAGATTATATAATAAAATAAAAGAGACGTACCAAAATTGTTTAAGAAAAAAGGGAACATAAAAAAGCTCAGACCATAGAAAACTAAAAAGTTAGAAATCAATGAAAAAAAGTCAGGTATAAAGTAAAAGATTATTGGGTAATGAGGAATTAAGGCCTTAAAAGGCCTTTATACAACCAAGGCCTAGATCAAATAAATGCTCCAGATTGAGCCACATCATTATACAAATACCGAGGATAACCTTTTAACATCTTAGTCCAAATTCAAAGAATTACCAAAATTTCTCTCCTCAATAAATGCAAATTCATCTAAATCTACAACAAATGCATCCAAAATTCATAAGTGTTATGTCGATCATGCTGTACAAACACTAGACCAACCATAGTATATGAACATTGCATCAAATGTACTACACATACCACCAATGTCACGTTAACCATACAGTAATGTCACATCGAACACGTTGTGTATAAGCAATGAGCATTATGTAGGTCATACCATGCAAGGACCATGTTGGCCACATCATTAGTACTCTTAAGCTTGATATTAAAATCCTTAAGCTTCCCGTTGTTATCCATGAATGAGGTGATCTTTTCATTGTAACTTTTCATATCTTGCTCAACCTTAATGAGATGAGCAAAGGCTTTATAGGAGTGTGGGATCGTTTGACTTATATTATGAGATATAGACTTAGAAAATCGATCAAAATCTACAAGCAAAATCAAGCTCAAACCTAGAAAAAATATATAATAAATGATGATAAAAACAATAAGTATGTCACTTAAAATTACAAAAATCGAACTAAAACTTACTATTCTTGATCATGTATACTGACCAATCTTCTTGGCCACCTTAGGATTGGTAAAGGTGTCCTCAACCTCAAGCTCCATAACTAGGGAATACTTACCCTTAGTAGGATGGACCTCAAGTTGAACATCAATTGATAAAGATTTAACCCTAGACCTTTTTTGAGATTTCTCTACAGCTACCATTTTTTCTTTAAGCTGTTGCATTTTTACTACCGATTTGAAATTGCTAACATACCTAGGCTAAAAAGCTAAGCTCTTGAATATAGAACAAGATTGTTAATATTATACCGGATAACGTTTAAATTTTCTATAAAAATATGATATATACGATACTAGTTATTTTGGCATATTATTTCGGATTTTTTAATTTGGTACAAATATATTTATAAACATGCATGAACTTGTACATTATAATACTATATATAATTTACAAAATAAATATGTAATATCTTTAAAAATCAAATAAATAAGTTTAAAAGTATAAGAAATAATATCATAAATTTTTCATGATATTTTTAAGTACTTAATCTGATCATATGATATTTAAATAAGTTTTTTTATGTAAATATTAAGATAAAAAAAAAAAGAGACAAAAAAATTAACTAAGAGTTTATAATTGTTAAACTTTATAAAGGGAGCATAATTGCTTTATTGAAAGAAATTGAAATATTTATAAACTTTGGTTTGAAAAAATAAAATATAAAAAAAGTTACAATTACAAAAAAAAAAAAAACTCAACTTTCAAGGATTATTTTGTTAATTAATTTTGTTTTTATTAAGTTAAAAATAGTTAGATAACAAAAGACAAGTTAAAAATTGTAAAATATATTTCACATTTACATATTGATCAAAATATGCTAATCAACCAAAATTCACTAAAACTGATCGAAGCTAACAAAAACAACTGGTATTACTCTATACCAAATCTGATATGAAAAATCATCTTTAGGTATATCGTATTTTGATTAACTGAAGTATACTAATTGATACCAAAATAAAATTAACAATTATGATATGGAGCCTTCCCTTTCCATTTGCCTTTGGTGGCAAACTTGGTAAATCTAACTACATTCTAAAGCTAGAGAACTTTTTTGAAACAAAAAAACTAGTAGAACCTATCATCTTTGAAAACCGAACTAAGAGATAAAAATAATTTGTTAAAAAACAAATAATGGGTTAGAATTAACCAAACTAGTTACCTCTAATCCAATCTCTTTAAGAACATTAAAGAAGGTTAGCCCAAGAACTTCTACAACTAAAGCTTTATGCTATAGAAAATCATTTATTATGCCACAAATCTCGAGCTCAACATTAGTTAATGGCCCTATATTGGCCTCTTAAAAAATGCTCAGGGAATTATTCATCTACCATGCTCCATTACCATTTTTTATACAGAGAAAGAAAACCTTTCAAGCTTTTATAAAACTTAGACGATTGGTAAAAAATTTTTTGGAAGGATGATCTACTATAGAATACCATGTCTTTTTGTGAAGGTATTTTTTTAATGGCAAAAAATTCTCTAAATAATCTTATGGAGCAAAGAAAACTAAACTCTTAACAAAAAATTATGAAACCTAATATGTACCTAAAAAAAAATTGAAAATGAGTTTAATGATATTTAAATTGTATGCAAACAAAAACTCAACAATAAAAAATGTAAAAAGATCATAAGGCCAGCTAAGATAAAGTCCCAATAAACCCAAACTCTTTTAGATTGGTTACCTAATCACTAAAGCTTAGTTTGTCCACTTTAAAGTCATTGAGAAGACTATACCTATTTTCTAGGATGAGTATATTGTGGAAAGAATAAAGGTTAAGGCATCATTCAAAAACCCTTAAGGTTTTTCAAAATCTCTGTTAAGGAAACCCGCAGCTCATAAAGTATAGAAAGAAAGGGAATGTTAACAACTATTACGACAACCTCAGAAGCTGCAAGCTTTGAGTCTTCTCTCTCCTTTTCTTCAACTTACTTGCACTTCACATCCTATTCAGGTTCCTCTACCTATTTAAGATAAAAAACCTCTTTAACCTAAAAAAAAATAATAATAATAATGACTCAGATTCAAAATCTAACATTGACCTAGACCCTAAAATGAAATTTAAGACTGGACCTATGACGGTAAGGGCACTAAAAAATATCATCAATGGTTTGGCAAAAATGGGAATTTAGCTAGAAAAGGGTTGATGAGGAAGAGGTTGAGGTAAAAGAAAGGTTGGGTGGATGAATTGGGTTATTTTGGTCAACTGGAGCTATAGGGTTATTGATGTACGCATCTAGAGTAACCAGAGGCTGATTTATCCCATGGTTAACCCTCTTACCTTGAGTTTGCAAGCTATCCTTAACTTGTTTCTTTGCAAACTCAAACATTGGATTTTGCCAAAAAGCAACTATAGTTTTTTCCTACAATAATAAAGGAAACTTCATCATCTAAAAGAATTCCTATCCTATCCTAATTGACCTGGGCATCCCTAACCTCTACCTTAAAGTTAGACAAGTCTAAGTTAGAGTAAAACATTAAATAAAGGAATAAAACATATCGAGATGTTCTAAGGAGAAAAGGAAGGATAGATAAAGAAGCTCGAAACTAGCAAAAAACAATGAGAACTAGGTCGAATGCAAAGCAAGAAAGTTTGGAGGTGAAAGTAAAAGTGAAAAATATAACCTTAAAGGGGGTTTATATAGGCAAAGCTCAAAATGAACAAGTGACTTAAATTGAGATACTTTATGTTGCAAAAACCAAAGACGACCTTTCAACTTCCTCTTTCAAATTCAAAGAATTGCTCATATTCATAATAACCACCAAAATACAATTAAAACTTTCTTTCCTCTTTAAATATTGATTCAGATGAATTTAGAACCTTACACCAAAAAAATCCCAAAGTATTACCTTAGACACAATATTGACTAGATGAACAAAAAACAACCAAATTGGACATCTAGTTGACCTCGACTAAGGTAAAAATTTTTAGCAAAGCATAAACTGTTGGAATTAAAATAAATACCCACTTTGATCAAATCACAAATGCTATTTCAGTACCTCGAACTACTTAGGTAATTAAAAAATTGAAAACAAAACCAACACTTTATGTAAGGTTACAAAAATGACATTCCACCTAACAACATGTGAATATACTAACTTGTCGTTCACTTGTTGGATCATCTCCTACAATGTCAAGTCAAGTTGATGCTGTTTGCCCTAGGCTCGACTCTCATAACTTAGATCACCCAAATTTGGACACCTCACCTTTCAAGTATAAATATCTTCTTTCATTCCATGTAGAGGATCTTAATTTTTCTCAATTTTCTCTTTAACTCACTCTCTTTCAAATATCGACTTGAAAAACCTTTGATCTTTGCTTTTGATCGATCTCATTTTTATGATTTCAAGTTTTTGTCTTCTTTGTCAAGCTCAACACGAACAGAAATCATTCTTAACACCACCTAATAAGTTCAAACTCCCATGTTAATGACAATGCAAACAAACACAGATAAAACTTCTTGCATGCAAGCTTTAAGTTCTGAACATTGAATAACCTTCTCTTTTAGTGAATTAATAAAAAATAAAAGAACAAACTATATCAGAAGTCAGCAAATAGTTCCTTACTTTTCCTCTCCATATAATATATCCCCCACTATGACTACAAGTTTTCAAAGCTTGAACTTAGAGTAGGCCAATACTTCATCTAAATCTTTAGGACTTCCAACACTATAAGCAAACCAACTTTAGAAAGAACAATATTCTCTGGTTCACTCCTAAAACTTTCACCCAATAGTACCTTCTTTATCGAAAAAGAAAATGAAGCCATATAAGAACATATAACATTACAATTAAACCGAGCTTTAGCTCTATTGAAAAATGGTCAAGTGAAATTTGGGTAGAGACTCTAAATTTGAGCCACCATGCTTGCTCTTATACCCAAAACAAAGAACACATTGCATTAAAAATTCAAATAAGATGTTAACACATCAATATCAATGCAATATATAAGTGTGTTACTATATATGCATACATCCAATATACAAAGTTAACACAAGCAAAGACAAATAAAATACACATCTTGGTAATTTTTTTATGAAGTTCATTCTTACAAAACCAACAACAGCCAGCATAACTTGATCTCTATTCCTTTGTTTGTATTTACCTTAATCACTGCACTAGCAGAAGATGATATTAAACGGAGTTTGTAACTACCAAAATGAAAAAATCAATAATGAAAAGCTAAATTAAATGATAATCTTGACTGTATCAAACAGCAAGGAGTAAACCACAAACCCTCCTTTAAGTATAACTTGCAACTTTCCACCAGAAAGGATACTTGACATGTGTGTCATTTGTTCGTAAACAATAGGAATCACCTACAATTACAAAACTACTATCATTATATAGTGCAAGGAACAAAAAGGACAAACATATTTTACAAAATTAAAAAAATTCTAAAATACTCATGAAATGAACCAAAACATTTATTTACTCCATTTGATGAGTTAATAACATTTAGGCAATTAAGTTTAAATAATCAATGTAATGCATAAGATAACTAAATTGAAACCCAATGCATGAGCAGATGCATCCTCTATTGTAGCTAATCATACATTTACATAAAAATATACCATTGAAGATTTGAGGTAATTACATAGTTTTCTAAAAGGTTGATTTTTTTTCTTTTTGTCAGTAAAGTTCTCTAGATTAAGTCACAAACTAAAAACACATTTATACATTATGAAAATAAAGTTACATCACAACATCCAAAAGGATCACTATGAGCAACATCAAATCCTGTTGATATGATAATGAAATGAGGAGCAAACTTGGAAGCTACAGTTAGGTGTTTGAAAAACAATTAGTTGGATTTAAGCAATAAATCATATATCAACTAATATAATTTGTGAGATTAAGAAATAATGGCCAGGAATGCAGATATACAGATGTAAAAATAACATGCTATCATAATTTGTAAAAAACATTAAAAATACAAATGCAAGAAACACACAAAATCCTCAACAGCATTGTAATAGCATGCAACAATAAAGACACTTTGCTGATCATTCAAGCAAAAAGAAATCCACCTTAGAAATAAGAGTTATACATTTTCACTTAAAAAAACACATCAACAAGCTGTACTAAGTAGTTGTAGAAACCTTTTACAGTTCATAAAGTTATATAACTATCCAAAATTCATTTCAAGATAACCATTAGTTCTTCTATAACTTTAGGGATTCTTTCCTAACACAATACATTGCTCTCACATTCACAAATCCTATAATTATTCTCATTCTTAAATACCCAAACTCTGGAAACCACAATTAACAACTCTAGCAAGTTCCATCAAGATGATTTGAACACTATACTTTGAGATAGATGAATAGAAAGTCATACAAATGAAATTAAATGTGACCATTCAAACAAAATCCATGACATTTTTTTAATTGAACATTTAAAGGAGGCAAGTTCGAGTTTGGCCATTTAGGGTATGGGTAATGTCAGGTTCAAGTTGTTTTAGGTTCAGGTAATTTTTTATTCGAGTCCCTTTGGTTTTGGGCTAGTTCAATTCATTTTTAAATTTTATGTAAGATACAACCATTTCAACATGCTTTTCAGGTTTGGGTAATGAAAAAAATCTTGCAAGTGCCCAGATCGTACAAGTAATAATAAAGACTATAAAAATTTAGATGTCGATCCCATGAAGATTAATTAAAGAGAACCATAACTTAAGTACCTTTTATCCTCGTACCTTTCTAACTACGAAAATGAAAGTGAATAAAGCATAAAAAATATAGAGCTACATAAATGAGAAAATGAACAAGAACAAAAAGTAAATGCATGGTATAAAATGTAAAACACAGTAGCTAAATCAAGTAAAAAAATAAATTTAAAGTAAAATTTAAGTAATAAATATGTAAGATACAAATAACATTGCAAAACTGAAAATTCTCACTAACCTAGAATAAACCATAACTTGCAACATAATATGGAATCTAAATGGCAACAAAGTAATGAACTAAAGCTCAAAAATTACAAAATCAAGTAAAGGACTATAATAAAGAAAAGATGAAATTCAAATAGTAAAAAAAAAAATGCAAGATCTAACATAAGAAATGCAAATCGAGAGTTAAAGCCAAAAATTGAAAATTCAAATTGATTGATGGAAAATGGAACTAAATCATATAAAACTAAATGGATACAAGCTGTAAATTGAAAGAACACTCAATGAACATCATAAGATTTCAAATTGAAGACTAAAAATTAATGAATAAATGCAAGATCTAAATTAAAAAACATGAAACTAGAAACTGCATTTAGAAGTTGGAAACTAACAATTCATAGAAGGAAAATTAAATCTACAATTCTCTAAAAGGAATAAACTAAAACTAAGTTAAAACAGTTTAGATTTATGAGTTAACTACCTAAATCAATAAAAAAAAAAAGAATTAACAAAGAAATCATATCAATAAACTCAAATTCAAAAACAATGCAGAATTTAGAAAAACAAAACATGTTCAACAAAAATTAACCAAATAACACTTAAAAATATGAAATAAATTGCATAAAATTAAACCAAGCAAGATAACTAATAGAACTAAAGACCCAAAAAAGAAAAGAATGCAAACAAATCGTCAAAGTTGAAAGAGGTCCATGCCAAATTGCTTGCTCAAAATTGTAACTGGATTATCACTTGCATCCAGCCGAAACTTCCAAACTTGATCTGAAACTCTGTGAGACAAGTTTAAGGCTGCATTTTTACTATGTTGTAGCTTTATGACTTAAGAAACTATGAAAAGAAATTGAACCAAAACAAATAAAATTTGATAGAAATATCATCCAAAACCACAAGTTCGTTAGAACTGACAGATTCTAGAACAAATTTGAGCATCAATGAAAAATCAGTATATTTGAATTGAAAAACGAATCCAAATGTAAATTTTATTGAAATGTTCTAAATAGCACTAAAAAATATTTAAAAAACAATAAAATTGCAATGAAAATCAAAGGAAAAATGCTGAAAATAAAGTGTTTAGTAACTAAGAAAATATAAAGTACAAAAAAAAAAAGTGTAAAAAAGTAAAGAAATAAAAATTTAAATCCTAAACTAACTCTCTCCTAATTGTCAGCCTCTCCCTCTATTTATAAGTAGATAGGAGAAGCTTTAAGTCTAAAAGAAATTCAGAAAGGTCTCCAGGAGGCTGGGCTTCCAGAGCCTTTTTCTTCCCCTGATGCTCACGCCTAGTGCACCTCCTAGTCTGGTTCACGTTGGTTTGTTTTGCTACTTCACAAATTTGCAAGCTGCTCTTTAACATGTATTTGCTACTTCAAGAAGTCAAACTAAAGACCAATTACAGCACTTGAAAAGGCCACATCAACATCCTCTAGTTGGGTCTTGATCCAGCTTGTGGAACCTTGCAACTTTGGTGCTCCTCCCATGCACCATGCACGTCTTTCACCCATTCTTCATACACATGTATATTTTTTCTTTTCTTTTTGCTGCAAAAAATTTTTCAAATATTTCATGAACATTTTAATCATACAATTCACTAAAAAAAAAAAAACTATGAAAATAATATATGCAAGAAAAGTCAATAAAAACTCCCTTAATGTTATTGTGACCTATTAAAACTAGTTTAGATAATTTACACAAATTGCACAAAAAATCCTCTAAATTTGTATCAAAAGTATCCAAAATTCTTCATTTTCATAATTTGTACTTACAAATAAGATAAATGTGCATTTAGGAGTAATTTTATCAAAAATCCTAAGGAACAAACCAAAATATATGAAAAATTGTACTAAAAATGAACATGTAATACTAAAATTTTAAGTTAAGAGTTTCTTCGGGTTCTGGCAGTTAGGACTTTCAAGTTTTCTGAGTTCAAACCATTCCAGATTTGGGCCTTTGACTTTTTTTGTCAAATCTGGTTTGGTTGGGTTTAAGTTTTCAAATATTTGTTCTTTTTTGCCACCTCTAGATATATGCTAAGACCCTCAGCAAAGGCCATTATATTTCCTAAGAGCAAAAACAATAATACATTATATATTATGTATGCATTATCTATTACACACTGTCAATTGAAAAGTCTCCTTGGTATAAGTTGTTGGCCACCACTGACATTGAAGCACAACCTGATTCACTATTCTCTATGATAACATGATTACATGCATCATTCCTAGGTAATTAATGCACTAAAAGTATGATATCCCATATTCATCTTCCAGATGACCGAGAAATGCAATGATATACTCAAAATAAGAACCTATTGGAAGCCATGTTGAATGCAAAAATAAAAATAAAAAAAGAGCATCAATTAGAGCCCCAAGATAGATAATAAATGAATTAATTACATGTATGGTACCTGAACTTTAAGAAAATGTACAAAATGGTACCTAAAAAAATATAAAATTAGCATTGTAGACCTTCACATAATGTATTATGTTAACTCAAACTCTAATACTAATAATCCAATCAACTTATATATGTAATGTTTGCTAAATATTATCAAGTTATGTGTTCACCAAACAAGACTACCATTATCTTTTTCAATACAAATTACAAAAATGCATTTTTTTTTTCACCCAAACGGTAAAAATTCTATCTAAGATAGGTCAATTATTGGTTACCATGTGACATCTACATGGCATCCATGTGAAATTTTCACAAAAATTTTAAAAATGTTTTTTTAACAAATGACATGCATACGACACAATTATATAGGTTAGATGCTATATAGATGAATAAGATTAATGGTATTAGAATTTGGGTTTAGATGATACATTATTTGAAAGTTTATGGTATAAATTATACATTTTTTTCTTCTAAGTACCAAGTTGTACATTTTTCGAAAGTTCAAGTACTAAAAGTATAATTAACTGTGAATGAATAAACCATTTAAAATTGCAGCCTTCAACATACAAACAGATTTGACAAGATATTATAACGAGATGTAGGAAAAGGTACTTGAACAGACAGAGATGGATAGAATGACCAAATTTGCATAAATGTTAATGGGAGCAATGCTTGCATACACAAGTCAAATATCCAAAATAAAAGAAAAAGTTATGCAGGCAAATTTCTGACAAATTGATTGTCTGAGATGTATCTAGCTGGGGTAATGCTGCAAGGCATATGCATAATGACTGCAGAAAAAATAACTAGAAGCGCCAAGGTTATCAAAGAAGATTCAAAAGTATGAAGCATGAACCAAGCATGGTACTCAGACCTCACAGAATTCTTTTTATTTCTAAGAGCCTGTAAAACATACATTGACAGCAGCAAGTACATATCATTTGGTTTGAGTACAGAAGGCTGAGATCTAAAGAAGAAAAATATGCCACCTTCTTTGTCTCTATGCACTCGCTCAGGCACATTAGAGACCTCCCCTAAAACCAGAAGCAGGCTTTTTTATTTCATCACGTATGGTCAGCTTATTAAGGAGAGTTTATAAAAAGCATAAGGATTCTTCCTATCAACATCAAGAAAAGGTTTTATAACTTGATTCTAATCCATATTTAACATCTATTTGATAGCAGCAGAACCATAACCTAACATTCATCTCATTGTATCCTAAGCACCTTATGCAGATAAAAAACTACAGTACCCAACATCCATCCCTTCATGTGGTCTACCCAATTTGGATAAATTTCCAATATTCACAAACATTACCAAAATAAATTGAAGAATTAAAATTACATAATTATCTATTAGTCTAACATTAAAAATATTAATGCCAAAATCACATCAACCAACCACCAAGATTCCAAAGGGATAATAAGCAGTCAATATTATGATATAAACCCATCTTTATTACTGCCAATATCTCCCTTTCTTCTCTGGGCTATTACAAGGTGAAATGGTAAATTCCAAATCAACATGTAGCAAGGCAAAACTCAGCTGAATAAGTTACCTGAGATCAATTTATCAACTAAGAACAAAATTTTATATAAATAAATAATCAAGTACCTCAAAAACTGCCCCAGTACCAAGACAGAACTTTCCCCCTTCATGTCTATGTAAAGGATATGTACAACACCTACAAAGAGGTACAAGATATTGTCAGGGCATAGCCCTCCAATGCACAAAAAAAAAGGTACAAGATATGCATGCTAAACCAAATCCAAAATAAAAAATGTAGGAAGTATTCCATTTCAGAACTTCATGCAACAAGTAAAGAAGAAGACGAAAAGCAAGGATTAGGTTAGTTAGTGCATCCTCCTCTATGCTTCTTACGATGTACCTCAAGTCAAATAAACAAATTTCATTTTAAAGTTTGCTAGCCCAATTTTAAGCAGTTTTTACTTCCTAAATTCCAATTACAAGAGAAACAAAGCCAATACCATCCCACCTCTTCCAGCAAATGATTTTACCAGAAATCAGTAGTGCATTAAAAAGTTGATCCATGTATTGCAATCATAATTTTATGATCAAGAAAGCTCACCAATGTATTCTGGCCAAATATCTCCTGGGTACCATTTCCATGATGAACATCCTGAAATAATCAACAGAGAACCACTAACTCAAAATTTTGATGGCAATAAACCCATCATTTAGCCATTACTTCAAAATAATCCAAATCTCCAGCAACAAAGAAGTTAAGCATCAAGAGAAGTTAATAAGAACTTATCCAATCAAAAATGAGCACCCTCTTCGCCCCTGCAACCTGAGCTGCTAATGCAGCAACTGGCTGCATTATTGTGGAGACAGAATCCCATTGCTTGTGTGACACCAGCATGATGACCAGGAGGTCAAACCTGACTTAGAAGTAATATGCAGATATCGACAGATGAGAAGTCATTAAGCATTGGGAGTTCAGTACAGGTTGGTCATAAACTTTAAACATATTAAACAGAATACTAAAACTCATACATACCAGAGCAAACCCATTTCTCACACGTCTAGAAAATATTGCTGAAGCAAGAACAACACATAAACCAGCTACAAGTCTAGCAGCATATGCTGAATGCTCATTAGCATATGTATCAAGAGTAAATAACTGCCAGCAAACAATAACCCATCAATGCAGATTCTGTTTCATCTTAACATCAATCAAGAAATGGTCTATAATCATGGATGAACAGACCTTGAATCAAGGCTATAAAGGTCAAAATGGTGATGTTTGTGTATCGCCACTGAACCAATAATAAAGTGATACCAAATTTTTTATGATTTTACTGAGCAACAGTAATCTTGTGAAATGTTTTCCATTAATCTTATCTTTTACTAAATATAGAAAAAAATCCATCTACAATATACTCAAAATGTGCGTACATATAATAATAGAAAATGAACATAAAAACATCATAACCAGCAAATACAACAAATAGGAATGAATTGAAAACCATGAAGACAGTAATGGCTTGACCTTTGCTAACAAAAAGCAAGACCCATTGAAAAAAAATTTCAAATCTAATCACAAAATCAATGGAAGAGTCATTCCTTCCCACTAGTTACCATAGGGAAGACATATCCCACACACCAAAAGTGAGAGAAGGAACAACAGAAGACCTTTCTAACAAACAATACACGCATTGACCACACTCACTTCCTCACTCCTATTCAGGCACATGCTCTCAAGCCACCCATAAAAGATAGATAATTGATGAAAGAACAAAGAAAAGAGCTCTATTCTTTTGGCGAAGACAATAAGAGCCCTTCAAAACTCTAAACATGCATACATTTGAGTAGGAAAAGAGAAACAAGATACCTAGAAATTTGGCTTGTAAGTTCAACAGCTTCAATATGCTCCAGGGAATGGAACTAAGGATTCCAAAACAAAAAACAATAAAGCTTCAGAGATTGCATTATAACCTAAGAAACAGCACTTTCAGTAAAAAATTTAAACAATGGGACAAAGCAAATTGAACAAAATAGCTCATTATACCTGATAAAGTAAAAGGAAATTATTGATGGAGCCATATGCCTTCAAGATTAAAAAAAAAAAATGGTCCTTACCACTTGAAACTCCTCCTAAGTGATTTCTCTCGCAGCAATTGTGCAGCACTTTCCAGGAAATATACCTCCACAGGTTAAAACTTGCCAATTAAATTGTGAAAGACAAATCAGAAGCCCTGAATACTAATTTAATACCAAAAAATATAAAAGCACAAGACTGAAATACCAGCAGCAGCAAGGCTAACAGCAATAGCTCAAAGACGATCTGTTCTTTCTGGATGTGGATGCAACTTTATTTCAACCTACACTACCAAGCAAGCAAGAGTTGCAAAAAGCGTTAGACACAAATCCCACAAGAGTAACAAAACATAAGCAGCAATCACAGACTCATCATACAATTAATTTTGCAGAAATAATAGATTCATTATTTATATTATAATTCCAACGACAAAGTGAATCCAGATTTCATTATTTGAGGTTACAACTTATGAAATAATTGTAATGACACTTGATGAAAGACAGCAATCCACTAGAACCCCCCAAGCCCAGGTAGAGAAAGAAAAGGAAGAGAGGAAAGAAAATTGTTGAAAGAAAACCCAAATTGACAAAATGAGAGTAAAAAAGGTTTCAACTCCTCGCCAAAACTTTATTACACTTAAAGAGACAAATGTAAGCAGTGCAACAAAAAGTTGCAAGCACACAAAGAGATAGATTACATATAACTTACAAAATCTTCCACCACAATTGATATATTCAATTTCTACACATTAATCTTATCTTGAAAGGGTGTCAAACCACCATAAAAACCTCATCCAATTGGAGAATTTTACTGAAGCATATAGAATAGCAGTGTTGTACCCTTAAGTGCAACAACAGTCTCTCATCAAAACCAACTCCTATAGAAAAGTTTAAGCTGAAGCCTACGAGCGAAAATCTGCATCAATAAGCATAAACAGATTAGGATCACAAATATATTATGCCTATAATAGCTCTCCTAATCCCATTAAGTGAAATATTATAAGTTTCTGATTGTAGAGGGGAATAATTAATAGAAACGTGAACTATAGAGCTCAAAATCTGATAAAAAAGCACATATATATAACTGGAAATCTCATAGATATTAAATTTCAATTTTCATCGTGACAAATCTGCCTAACACCTGGCAAGCAACTTTAAAGAAAATATGATTTACATTTCAGGAGGTTTCTGCAGCTGGGATCATATTAAAGAGGACCCAAGCAAAAATTGGGATAGGACTTATTAGATTCTTGCAAAGATTACTTAATATGATTTACATGTCAGAACAAGATTTCCAAGTCTAGGATCTCATCAGAAATGGGGTTTCATCCAAGCAAAATATTTTACAAGAGTTATGGGGTTCTTGCTAGGGCTGCTTATTTAACAAGGCAAATGCAGCATATATATATATATATATATAAAAACTGAAAATCTCATAGATATTAAATTTCAATTTTCATCGGGACAAATCTGCCTAACACCTGGCAAGCACTTTAAAGAAAATATTATTTACATTTCAGGAGGTATCTGCAGCTGGGATCATATTAGAGAGGACCCAAGAAAAAATTGGGATAGGACTTATTAGATTCTTGCAAATATTACTTAATATGATTTACATGTCAGAACAAGATTTCCAAGTCTAGGATCTCATCAGAAATGGGGTTTCATCCAAGCAAAATATTCTACAAGAGTTACGGGGTTCTTGCTAGGGCTGCTTATTTAACAAGGCAAATGCAGCATATATATATATATATATATATATATAAACTGGAAATCTCATAGATGTTAAATTTCAATTTTCATCGGGACAAATCTGCCTAACACCTGGCAAGCACTTTAAAGAAAATATAATTTACATTTCAGGAGGTTTCTGCAGCTGGGATCATATTAGCGAGGACCCAAGCAAAAATTGGGATAGGACTTATTAGATTCTTGCAAATATTACTTAATATGATTTACATGTCAGAACAAGATTTCCAAGTCTAGGATCTCATCAGAAATGGGGTTTCATCCAAGCAAAATATTCTACAAGAGTTATGGTGTTCTTGCTAGGGCTGCTTATTTAACAAGGCAAATGCAGCATATATATATATATATATATATATATATATATATATATATATATATATATATAAACTGGAAATCTCATAGATATTAAATTTCAATTTTCATTGGGACAAATCTGCCTAACACCTGGCAAGCTCTTTAAAGAAAATATTATTTACATTTCAGGAGGTTTATTAGAGAGGACCCAAGCAAAAATTGGGATAGGACTTATTAGATTCTTGCAAATATCACTTAATATGATTTACATGTCAGAACAAGATTTCCAAGTCTAGGATCTCATCAGAAATGGGGTTTCATCCAAGCAAAATATTCAACAAGAGTTATGGGGTTCTTGCTATGGCTGCTTATTTAACAAGGCAAATGCAGCATATATATATATATATATATATAAAAACTGGAAATCTCATAGATATTAAATTTCGATTTTCATCAGGACAAATCTGCCTGACACCTGGCAAGCACTTTAAAGAAAATATAATTTACATTTCAGGAGATTTCTGCAGCTGGGATCATATTAGAGAGGACCCAAGCAAAAATTGGGATAGGAGTTATTAGATTCTTGCAAAGATTACTTAATATGATTTACATGTCAGAACAAGATTTCCAAGTCTAGGATCTCAACAGAAATGGGGTTTCATCCAAACAAAATATTCTACAAGAGTTATGGTGTTCTTGCTAGGGCTGCTTATTTAACGAGGCAAATGCAATTTAGGATGCAGGTCAAAAACACAAAATAGAAGCAAATTCAACATAAATACCTAAACTAAAAATGACTCAGAACATTTCTACCAGTCCATGAAATACTGACACGGACACATGATACGAGTATGACATGACACGGACACGGTGACACAATAATTTCTAAAAAATGCGGATAGAGTATGGCAGGACACGACAATAAAAAATCTTTCTTTGTATAATAATATATAATTATTAATGTATTAAAATCTCTTTTGGCTTCTTTTTCTTTAAGTCATCCACCCATCTTCCTTATCTTATACCTTCCCTCTCTTCATTATCTTCTTTTCTTTATTTTTGGATTTTAAGCATCTGACTTCCGTAGGATTTGGGTTTTGCTCATTGTTGATTTAAGATTTGGGGAAAAAATGCAAAAAGAAAAGCTTTTATCTCATGTCCAGCAGAATCCGAACGTGTCTTGGCCATGTTTTGACCATGTTCAGAAAAGAAGAAAAGAACATGTCTTTTCTTTTGTAATTTTTTTTTTTTTGGGTGTCCTGGCATGTCCCGTGTTGGAACTGTGTCCAGGCATGTCTGACATGGGTACACCGGAGGTACATGGCATGTCCCTGCTTCATAGCTACCAATTAAAAGTGTGATAACAAGTGCCAAGTGGCAGCAACGTAAGACAATGGCAAAAAGCAACTTCACAGTAAAAGGAAATACTTAAATACATTAATAAATAATAAGCAAATGATAAAGTAGAAAAGAACCCTATCAACACCATTCAAAAAAGAGACTCAGATGTCAGCATATACTTAATTAAGAAGGTTAGAAATGAAACCATATATTGTTACATCAACTAAATACAGCTAATTAAATTTTAAATTTTAGGCAACTCTTCAAATTCTTCAGAACCTTGACTGAAATCTGAAATCCATTTTTATATAAAAATAAAAAAGGCAATAAAAGTTGCTCAAGACTCTATGACTATCTTACCCTGTTTTTGTCCATGATAAATTTGATTTTGACCATCAACATTATAGCATTATATCATTATATGCATACTAAGAACTCAAACAACATAAAAAAGCAACATAATATTTTTGTTAACCTACATCACATATAACGCAATGATAAGAGGCACAATCACTGATAAGGTGATAATATGGCAGTCACATTCAATGACAAAGCAGTTATTATTGAGTAATGACTAATAGCTATTCCTCTCAGGATATCAAGCTATAACAACAATGCAAAGCATTGACCTATTTCTACAAGTCATATAGGGCACTTTTAGAAAATAAATAAGTTAACCATGTAACACATATAAATAAATAAATAATTTCTGACATAAGATAATTATATGTTATTATAGCACATCCTCCACAACTTTTTCAATGATGTAGCATATGATTATAACTGATTGGCCATTGATGCATTTCAATGCACCACATAAAACTATCATGAAAACATAAAGCCAACAAACACCAAAATGACACTAGATTCAAGAACCCAACACCAAATGTACTACATTGGAATTTTTTAGAAGTAAAATTTTGTTAGTAGTTTGATAGAAGAAATCAAAATGCGGGAAAAGAAAAGAAAGCATCAATATGTTGGGCACTTCCATAACCTTTCGGCCAGAAGAAAACAAACGGCAACAGATGAAAATATTATTGAATAGGCCTAGCATGATGTGGTTACATTTGTCTCCTCCTCTGGCTTCCGATTCAACCTGAATAAAGTCTAACTCCGGCGAACAAGGAGACGCGTAAAATCCATGCCTTAGGGTGCCAGATTCTTTATGCTCCCCACATATCTGCATAGATGAAATTGCTAAATCATCTAGAGCCAGTAAAATTTCTTTAATAAGAGTAAAGAGAACTGAAGATTCCAGATCATGTCAGAAGATTATAAAAACAAAGCATACCAAAAAAGGGGTGCTGGAATTATTAATAGTATCAAGAAAAAGAATAAACAAACATGCATCACAGCGAACAACACATCAAGGTTGACCATTGTGCGGTTGGTACAAAACCATTTCAAAATCTCTGTGCTTTCGTACAGACTCCCAGTCACTGTCATCATCATCATCACCATCGTCAAATGCATCTTGATTGTTGTACAAATCCTGAAAAGTCAATTTTTTTGGCAGCCTCACCTTTTTCTGCAGACAAGCCACAGAGCAAATTCAACACTTTAGAAGCAACATAGCAAAGAACCAGCATTCATAACAACTATATTCCTTGAAATTAAAGGAATTCCTTATGTGCTTTACTTACAGATATGCCATCAAGCTTTGTGTCTTCATTTATATTGGCAGTCATATCTTGGCCAGATGTTCCTACGTCCCCTTGGTCATCAGACACTCGATCATGACAAGAAGCTGTTCTGTGCTCATTAAATCTCAAATGTTTTCTTTTAAAGTCTTGATTGTTCTTAGCCCCGCCACTCATAACACAACTCACTTGAGCTGATTCAGAAATCATACTGTTTTCATAGTTCAAATAGAGAATTTTGCCAGAATCATTTCTTTATTTAAACCCATATCATCTGCCAATAATATTTATAAAGGAAAAAAATGAAAAGAAACACCGAAGAAACTCAATTAATACAAAGTATACAAGACAGCAAAGGAGCGTAAAATATGAAACCTGAAAACAAGAATTAAAATGGGGGATTATTTCTAAAAATAAAAAAATAAAAGTTTTCATATTTGACAAGATAAACAGTAGAAAAAGGAATGAAAACAACACTTTTCAAAGATATCATGCAGAGAAAAGGCAAACAATTAAGACAAGATTCTACATTTTTTCAAAGAACATAAAAACTGAAAATAAGTAAGCTATAGCTTCACATCATATTAAACCTACAAATACCCATTAAAAAAAGAGCAAATGGGAAACGATGAACAAACTAAAACTATCCAGAACTTTTAAAAAACTAGAAAAAATGAAAACCCCTTATTTAAGTCAAGCATATATATATATATATAGAGAGAGAGAGAAGAGGAATCAACTTACACCATTGTAAAACTTTTTAGTTTTCCACTGGTGTGAGTTGATGTTGATCCCTTCCATATATATACATGTATGTATGTATGTATGTATGTATATATATATATATATATATACACACACACACTAAAAAATATTTTATTTTTCAATGAAATGATGCAGAGCAAAAACCAAGAAAAGGATTTAATTCAAAAACTACATTGTGACTCTGCAACTGGAACATAGAAACTGAGACTACATAACAATAATTCAGCTACAAATATTCATTAAAGTAATAAAAAATTAAAATGTCAAGCAAACCAAAAATAACCAAAATTTTTTTTCAAAAAAATAATAAAAGGCAAAACCCCACATAGTAATTCATAAGAAAATTTTAAAATAAATGAATAAAATCAACGTAAATGCAAATTCTAAGGCTACATTACAGCTAGAACCGTGGCTCCAGGCGAGATTACATCAACAAAATTCTATCATGCATAAACATACAAATATATGCAGCTCATTTTAAAAAAAAAAAAAAAAAAAAAACCATAGTAGGAGAATAAAGACTGAGGAAAAAATGAAGGTGCGAATTAAAAGGAAAAACATAAAGAGGATGAAAATTAAAATAAAATAAAGATTTGCATTTTTACCTTGCTAGGGCAAACCGTGGATGGTCTCGACTGTCTCCAAACGTGAATTCGGAATTTTTGAGGCAGGAGAGATGGTGGCGACTGAAATACTACTATTTTTATATATTTTTTATTTGGGGATTTTCGAGGAGTTATCCTTTCTTTAGAGTCCTTGGTGATTTATTAGATTTAAGATATTACTGCTCCAATTTCTGTATTACTTTATTTTTGGCCACGGTGTTCGAAAGGTTTTTTAGTTTGGCAAGAGGAAATTGAAATTACATTTTATTCTTTTTTGAGTGAACTACACATTTAAGCTCTACATTTTTCAAAATTTTCATTTTTGTCATTCAATTATAAAAGTTTCAAATTTAATCATTTACGTTATAAAAATTTAATTTTCAATAAATCAACTATTAAAAATAAATGGTTAGCTAATATAGCTTTTAATGTCACCTTATTTTCAACACGTGGCATTTTCAATGTAGTTTGACATGTCAGTAAATTAATGTAATATTAAAATATTTTTAAAATTTAAAAAAAAAAATTATACTTTTAATCACTTAATTTTTTTGATGATTTTTATTTTGATCATCCAATCTTAAAAACTCATAATTTAGTCACCAACATATGAAAAATTTATTAATATTTTTATTTTAATTTTAAATGTCTCACTTTCACTATTTTATTATAACAATTTGTTTAGTAACGTTTTTTAAATTTAATATAATAAATTATTTTTTATTAATATTATTTATATTTAATATATGAATATATTTTATTTATATAATATATTAAAGTTATCTTTTATCTTTTAATTTAAAGATGTTGTGACATCTCAGGATTCGAGAGCAAACTAACTCGAAATCGAACGAATAGAAAAAATTTTAGAAAGTGAGAGATTAAAAATATATTTTCAATAAAAATAAAATTAAAAAGTCACTATCAATATTTTTTAGGTTGTGATTAACTACTAAAAAAAATTTTTAATAAAAAAATTTTTAACAAATTTAAAAAATTTTAAAAAAGAACAAATTTACAGTTTACGAAATTAGAGTTGAGTTTGAAAGTCGATTATATGTGAAAGAATTAACACCCCAATAACCCATGTCGAAAACGGTATCAATTGATTATATGTTATCTTTAATTTTAATTAAAATGATCATATTTTACTTAATGTTTAAAATTAATTCTTGTTTTCTTTTCTTTCCTTTTTCTTTAAAAAAAAAAACTAATTAAATTTAAAGACAAAAGTTTTTTTTTTATTTTTTAGATTAAGATGAAAAAATTTTAAATATTGAAATACTTTTTCTACTTTCCTATAATTAAATAGAGCTGAAAAAATATTTATAATTTAAGAGTTTTCACATTACCCCATAAAAATCAAGATAATACCTCTTATAAATAATAATTATTCAGAGCCTTCTCATAATTAGACAAGTTCTCAATGATTATATTTACTTAAAGTATTATTTTATTTAAAAATATTTTTACTTTGAAAACCAAATTGTAAAAAAAAAAAAATCCATGCATGACAATATAATATGAATGACAAAATGTGAATGCATGGTAATACAAAAAAGCATGTGATGATAAGATAATATGAAATGCAAATGCATGAATGATTTAGGTTTTGGGGTTGATTTGGGGTCTACGATTTAGAGTTTAAATTTGAGGGGTTTAGGGTTTAGATTTAGGGTTTTAGATTTGGGATAAGTTTGGGGTTTTAATTGCTTTTTTTTTTTTTAGTTCTATGGAAATAGATATGAAATGCAAGCAAATTATAAAAAATTTATTAATGAATGCATGTGTTAAATGCATGACCTAAGAACATAATTATAAATTAAGGTATTTTCAAACTTAATATCACAAATATATAATGCATTAAATTTTAAAACAAAAATGGATCAAACATGGAAAACTTTAACTTTTGGTTTGAATGTTCCACCATTATTCATCATTCATCATATCAAAACTACTTCAAAAATCCACCAAAAACAACCATCAAGTAACATTTTTTCAATGAAATTTCTTATTTAAACATGTTAGAAAATTGCCAAACATCATAAAAACCTAGCATAAAGCATGGATCAAAGGACCAAAAATCATAAAAGCATGGAACAAGGTTTAGCCAAAAATATGCACACCATGGCCGAACCTCTATGATAGTTTCTTACCTCCATTTTTGTGTCAGTTCATCTATACGAAGCAATGATCACTTAAAACTTACTCCATGAAGAGATTTATGGCATTAAAACAACTTCAATAAACATTTAATGATCCAAAAATGACAAAGAATTTATATGAAAAATGGTAGCCAAACAATAACATATATATTCAATCAACCATAAAACATGTTAAACAAATATATAATCATCATTTAAGCATCATAAGCTAACATTTAAAGCAACAAGAGATAAAGGAGGCCAAGAGGAGGTTTGGTCAACAAGAACACATAGTGGCTGAACCTCCAACTCATTTTTTGTGGTGGATTTGTGATTTTTTCTCACTTGAATTTTGGCTTCAATCCAACTATTAGTTAATTAGATGAAGTTGTTTCAAGTTTCTAGTAAAAAAAAAAAAACTAAAAAGCTTCAATAAAAAAATGGATTAAATTAACAGGAAAATGTTATGAAATGTGATTGAGAATGCATGAAGATTGGAAAATTGGTGTTATAAAAGTATACCTTCAAAACTAAGCACCAAGAATTTTCTTTTTCCTTTTTTTCACAATTTCTTTTCTCCTAATTTTCATTCCCATGAGCTCATCTGTTTTTCATGTTTCTTTTCTGGTTTTTTTATACAAAAAGAGCTCCCCCTTAAATGAAGAAAAAGCTAAGAAAATATCTCCCAAGTTTGAATCAAAGCCATAAAATCAAATCTCATCCAAAAGGTAAAATTTCTACTCGATTTTTAATCCAAGAAGCAATCTTTAGCCATTGAATCAAGATTTCATATGAGATCTAATGGTCCACATTGTTTACTACAAAGATGTGATTTTTAAAACCCTTAAACCAATAAAAAAACTGCTTTGCCTTAGTACAAAGTTTTTAGTATTTAGACTATTTTCTTAGAAATCAATGTTTACATGCTCATTTTTAGGATATTCAAGCACCAAAAATCATAAAATATTATGAAATTAAGATTTTAAAAATTTTGCGAAAATCCAACCTCAGAAATGTCAAATTACAAAAATACCCCTAAATGGGGTATTTTAGTAATTTTACACCTTCAAGGACTATTGTGATTCTAAATGCACCAAAAATCATAAAATATTATAAAATTATGATTTGAAAAGTTTTGCGAAAACCAACCTCAAGAAGGTCAAATTACGAAATTACTCATAAAGGGTATTTTGGTAATTTCACATCTTCGGAGGTACAATCAAGGTGTCAAAATTCTAAAAATCATCAAATATTAAAAAATCACGATTTGGAGGATTTCGTGGAATTATTACCTTGGAAAGGTCACATTACAAAAATACCCTTAAGGGGCATTTTAGTAATTTTACACCTCCTAAGGTGCAATCTGGGTTTTTAGTGCATCAAAATCATCAAAAAAATATTCATTTATGATCTGAATGCTTTCACAAAAATTTGACTTTGAAAAAGTCAAATTACGAAAATACCCTTAAAAGGTGTTTTGGTAATTTTACACTTTCTGAAGTGCAATCGAACTTTTTAATGCTTTAAAAATTACCAATTTCAATCTTAAACTACATTGATTCTAATTTGATTGTGAATTTTAAGGATTGACCCTATATTTATTTGTTTTTATCATGTATGATCAATTTTGACTAAGTTTGACTAAGTTTGGACTTTATTTGATCAAGTTTGACTAATTTTAACTTTGTTTAACCAAATTTGATCAGAGTTGACTTTAAAACATTTATGTCAAATTGGTTTAAATTTTGATAGAAACTTATCAAAAATTGAAAAAATATTGGACTTGGACTGAGTTGAATTTTGATTGCTTTACAAATAACCAAATTTTTATTCGGACAAAATTAGGTATCTATAAAAGCCAAATTAACTTTGACATTAAACATAATTGAGGGTTAAGTTTGAAAATAATTATGATACGAGGATGTTCATTATTTATAACTTTTTAAAACTATCCTAAAAAGACTTTTTTTAAAACTATGAATATGCCTTATGACTTTTAAATCACCTACTTCTCAATTTATCTATTTATCGTGTTTCAGTTAGAACTAGTTTGTCATCCCAATGTGATTTTATTATTATAAATAAAGTGTAGGCATAACCACCCATAATGGGTTACAACCCATGAAAAGAAAAACTGCCTTTAAGTAGTTTTTTGGTGTAAAATACAAAAACTACCAATGATAGTTAATGTTGGTTTTAAAACCATCAAGCCTATATCTCTTATAATGAAATTCGGCCACTGAAAAGAAAAGTTTTAAGAAAGATTGCTTTTCTTCACAATATAAAAAATGAAAAGGTTTTAATAAAGTAGAGAGACCAATCAGGCAAACATTGAATAACTCTCAATAAAGAATTCTTGCATTCTGTGTGAAAAAATTATGCTATGAAAACGAACAATTTTCATATTGTTATCTTGTTCAATGACTAGTAATTCAAGCCTCGTTTTCGCTTTTGCTTCCATTTAATAAGTATATATGATTATGTATATATATATATATATATATATATATCTTAAATGTGAGTTTATCTTATATTAGTATCAGAGCCAGGTTGGCTTTTATTCTGTTCATTTGTATGTTCTTCATAATCGAGAACATGATATGTTCTTGCATGCTTGCAAATATCCATGAGATATGACATTTTTTGTGTTCTTGATACAATTAATGTTGTTATGATAATTCTTAGAATAAGAAAAAAGCCATTGATGTTTTGCCATTTCAGATCTTTTTTTTCGATTTTATGTAAAATTTCAAAAAAAAATTGTCCTTATTGACTTTGGGATGTCAGATCACATAAAAATGATTGAGATGAGTCTTAATCATTTTTTTGAACTCGTGAATTTATGATTTTTTTGCCATATGTTGTTATAAAAAATTATGACTATTTTTGTGAAGACTCCCATAGTTCCAAGGACACTGACATAAGTTCTGAAAGCATAAGATTGGTAGTAGAATTGACACAATATCAAATGGATCCAAATGATGATATTGAAAAACATATCATTAAAGTCAATGGCATGATCTAAGAATTGATCTGACATGGCTGCACAAATATTAGTAATGATCAGATCAAATATGAAATGCTAATTGATACACTTTTGACTCCTAAGCAAAAGAATCTTCTTCTAGATATCTAGATATCTTTGAAGAGTGATCCTAAATATGAAACATTAATTAAGAATTTTGTAAAGGAATACGTGAAATAGGAGCAAAGAGGAATGCGGCCCTCTCAATTTGCCGAAGTTTCTATAATGGGAAATATAAAATTCCTGGATCTCTATGGATAGGCAATATGAATGTAAAACTATCAAAGAAATTTTTAAAATCTATCTCTATTCTTAGGCAAGTTATTCGAAATGATTAAGAACATATTTTATTAATATTTGGTATGTATATATTTTTTATTGTAAACATATTTGTGGATTTGAATTATGTTTTTGTAAGACTTGCTTGATTGAAATCAATATATATATATATATGTTATTGATTATATGTTGGTAATCTTATGATTAGTGGGAGTTCTAAGATAAATGATTTATTCTATCTTAAAATGATTGATTTTGGGCAATGAAATAAATTAGTGATAATCAAATACATTTAAAAAATGAAATTTGATTGTGAACATAGTGACCTTTTGTTTCATTTTTATGTGAATGATTTTTACTATTTTATTTGTGACATTATGGTGAAAATTAGATGTGTGCAATGCTAGGTATTAATTAGTGCATATATCTCTTGAGTGTAAAATTATACTTTGAAACGGCTTCTACTTTTAAAAATATTGTTGTTGAGTTAAACAAGGGTGAGAAACTAAATAAGGGCAATTATAAGATTTGGAGTATGAAAATCCAGTATATACTTGAAAAATAAAATGTTCTTGGTATTCTGAATAATGTCTTTGATGAGCTAGAAAAAAAAATATGTCCCAACACAAGAAAGACTGAGATTGATATTACGTTGCTTAACAATATGAAAAATGATATTATGCACAAGTTTTGATCTCATGGAATAGCCAAAGAGATATGGAGTGCCCTAAAAACAAAGTTTAGTATAACTTTGGTTACCAAACTAAGATAGCTCACTATCAAGTTTGACACATACAAGAAGTGACCTAATCATAATATGAGACAGCATGTAAAAGAGATGTAAAACTTGATAAGCGAGCTAAATGAGGTTGGCCACACTCTAACAGATGAATAGCATGTTCAAATTATTATATGTTCTTTGTCGCACAACTGGGAACACATAAAAGTGCACCTTACTTACAACAAGAATATAAAGGACTCTTGATGATGTTTCCTATCATCTTCAACTAGAGAAGATTATATAGAAGCATAAGCCTAATGTTGATGCTTATATAGCATTATCTAGTTTAAAAGAAGCTTCGAGCTTCAAGGGTTGTCACATGGTGGGAACAAAGAGAAAACTCTTAAGAGGATAAAGAATGGCCAAACTAGTAAAGAATAAGGTGCCAAGGTTTATCCTAAAAAGAATAAACTAAAAGTTAATGCTTTAACCATGGTAAAAAGTGGTCACTTTACTCGTGAATGTAACAAGCCAAAAAGGTACAAATCCTTCAAGCATTTTTATGTAATGTTAAAAGTATTGTGTTTCTTTTAGTACTATTATAATGACTAAATCACATCTTTTGTGGATTATAACTTAGGGGCCATAAACTATATAGCATGAGATAGGAATGCAATTTGTGGATTTTCATCGAATTTTACATGGAATAAAATGGATCTATGTAGGAAATAATTCTCAGATTAAAGCAAGAGGAATTGGTACCTATACGCTATACATGCATGGTGAAAAAACTCTTATCCTACATGATGTACTTTTACTCCTGATATTCGACAAAATTTGGTTTATGTCACTATTCTTCTTAGTTTAAGATTTGCTTTGAATTTCAACAGTACTGGTTTAATTTTGTATTTTGATACAACTTATTATGGATCTATATATTTATTAGATGGTTTTATTATATTATATATTATTTCATATAATAATCTTAGTTTTCCACTTATGATTAATTATGATGCAAATATTGATATGAATATTTGACATGCTAGACTTGACATATAGGTCAATAAAGATTGGATAGATTAGCAAAAGAGATACTAAACCCTATTAAAAAAGTTAATTTACCATTATGTGAAAGTTTGCTAGTACGAGAAATGATAAGAAAACCATTTGGTAAAGGAACTAAAGCTAAAGTTTCATTGCAGTTAATACATTCCAACATTTATACCTCAATGAATGTTAGATCACAGAAAGTAGGTCAACATTTCATCACATTTATTAATGATTTTACACATTTCGAATTTGTCTATTTTATTTCTCATGTGTTTGAAGCATTAGAGTGCTTTAAAAAGTATGTGACATTGGTAAAAATCAATTAGATAGAAACATTAAAATGTTAAGAACGAACCGATGACATGAGTATTTGTCTGATCAATTCAACAATTATGTGATGAAAAAGGTATTAATAGGTAGTTGACTATTTTTAGGACTTCACAACAAAATGGTGTTGTGGAGAGAAGAAATAAGACTCTTTTGAAAATGGTAAGGTCTATGATGGCCCAAGCAAATTTACCAATCTCCTTTTAGGGTATTGCATTGTTAACTATTATTTATATACTCAATAGAGTACCTTTCAAATCGATTATGTCCACCCATTATGATTATGGACTTGGAGAAAACCTGATCTCAATAATTTGAGACCTTGAGGTTATGCTATCTATGAACATGAGACTATTCATCCACATGGCAAACTAGGTCCTCGTGGTAAAAAGAATATATTTATAAAATATTCTGGGCATTCAAAGAAATACGTGTTCATAGGTGAACAGTCGAGTAGAAGTATAACTAAATTTGAATCTCGGGATGCTATTTTTTTGGAAAAGTAATTTTCAAAAAGATATGAGATAGATCAGGACATGTCTTTTTATGAGATTGGAGAAACAAATGATTTGTTAGTTCCAAATCAATTAATGCATGTTCATGATCAAGAATTAATAGTATCTTATCCAAGTGAGAGAATGACTAAAAATGATGAATATGGTGAATTAGCTTCCCAAAAATCACAAGTCAAGGGAAGTAATTATGAAAATATTCCCCGACATTGTTTGACATAGAAGGAGAAACATTTTTTATTACCCCACAAGATGAAGAAGAGTTAAGAAATGTTAAAGATGCTTTTTAATCTTTTGTAAAAGAAAAGTGGATGAAAATAATGGAAGAAAACATGGAGTCTATGATATCAAAATGTTTTTGGAAATTAGTTGATCTTCTTAAAGAATGTAAAGTGGTTAGGAAAAAATAGGTTCTTAAGATTAAGCATAAGTCAGATGGGACAATTGAAAGATATAAAGCCTGACTGATAGCAAAGAGGTATACTCAATAAGATGAAATTGATTATGAAGAAACTTTCTCTTATGTTATGAGATTTACCTCAATACATTTGATTCTAGCTATTGTAACCAGTTTAGATTTGGAGTTACATCAAATGGATGTGAAAATTACCTTTCTAAACACAACATTAGAAAAAAAAATCTATATGGAACAACCTATAGGTTTCATTGACAAAGGTCAATAGCATAAAGTGTGCAGGTTATTTAAATCGATTTACGATCTTAAACAATCTTTCAAACAGTAGCTTACTAGATTTCATCAAGTGCTAATTTCATATGATTTTATCATTATTGATGAGGATCACTGTGTGTATGTCGAAAGAGTTAAAGATAAATTTATGATTTTATCACTTTATGTAGATGACATACTATTGGCTAACAATGACAAAGAGTATATCATTAAGGTGAAAATCTAGTTGTCCTCAAATTTTAAATTGAAAGACATTGTGAAGCAACTAACATACTTGGTGTAAAAATTATGAGAAATTGTTCTAAGAAGTTATTAGTTCTTTTACAAAAGTAATACATTAAGAAAGTTCTAGAATGATTTAATATGCAAGACTGCAAGACGATGAATGCTCATATGGCGAAAGGTGAAGGCCTTAGTTAGAGAATATGTCCTAAGACTCCACCAAAAAAAATGAACAAATGGTAAGAGTTTTTTACTTTAGTGCTGTTAAAAACCTTATATATTCTATAATGTGTACAAGATCGAACATCTGCTATGCCATAGGCATAATAAGTAGATATCAATCAAATGCAGATCAACTTCATTAGAAAGTTGTTAAAAAGATATTGAGATATCTAAAAGATATTATGGATTAGTCATTGTGCTATCAAGGATGTGATTTGTATTTGGTTGGCTATATAAACGATAATTAAGAAAGAGATTTAGATAAAAGAAAATCTACTTTTAGCTACATTTCTTACTGAATAGTGGGGCTATTTTATGGAATAGTAAGAAACAAAGTTGTATAGCACTATCCATAATGGAAACAAATTTGTAGCATTTTTAATAGTAGTACGAAATATTGTTTGGCTTAAGAGATTCTTAAATCATTTAAGATTTGAGAATGATGAGTCTAACTTAGTATTGATGAATTACGATAGTCAATCTACAATCATATTCATAAAGGATCCCAAATATCATTCTAAGATCAAACATATAGATACCTAGTATAACTACGTGAGAGACATGGTTACACAAAAAAAGTCAATATGCAGTACATTTTTACACATAAGATGATTACAAATCCATTTACTAAGCCCATACCTAAAGATTTATTTAATAACCACATAAGATCTCTAAGATTGCATAGATGTTGAAGCACATGTACTAATTGAATAATTTTATATAAATAATGTATGATATTTTTTTCATTTGAGTTGACTTATATTAATGCTATTAAAGTTTAGTACTTTATTTTTAGATACATGTAGTATATGTATATATACATATATGATATAATTCAAAATGTATGTCGGATAGATGATTGGCCTTTTAATATAGGCAATCGCCTTAATAGTTTGGCACCATAGAGATAAGATTAGTTTTAAGCTATGGATTGAAAGCCCAAGCTTAAAATAAAATTATCTTGATAAAGGATCAAGATGAGGTCACTCAATATTGAGATTTGTGATCGAAAATGAATAAACCCACAATTCATTTTGTCTATCTTAATATGCCATGGGAAAGTCCTATTGATTAAATGAAATTAAGTAGAGTTGTGGACTCAAGTTAGATACTAGGAATATCTAAGCTATCATTTGTATGGTATTAATATATAAGTGATAAAAGACATACGTTCCCTGAGAAAAGAGAGTAATACCATAGTATATGTTTCATACCACATGTGCATTGTTCAACCAAAAAGGATAACAGAAGAATAGATATCTACTTCTTATTGTGTGAGACCTTGAGATAGAGGATCTCATAGTTAGTACCCTCAATGACTTTGACTATTTTTTAAAGTTTTAGTTCAATGTTAACTATCTTAGATTGTTGCCAATGGTCATAGATGATTTGATCTAATGGGTCATATCTAGATAACAATTGATTTAAAATGGAGAGATTATAGAAGAAAGGAAGATCATTTTAGTGTCACATTTGATTTATTCATAGGTCGACCAATTATATTTGAAAAGTTAAACATAATTATGAATACATAAATATATCATACAATATAATGAAAGAAAGATCGTAAAAGACTTGAAATGTGACTGAATGGGTCTAAGGTATTGCATATTTACTCTACTTGTACTTGAGAGTTACTATACATACTTAACAATTATATAAGTAACTAGATCTGATTATGAGCTACTATATGCACCTGAGAATCATATAGTAACTAAGCTTTCGAAGTATGCTGGTCGGATAGCTTATTTCCTTATATGAATTTGATGTAAAGAATGGAGGAAATGTTCTCAAGATCATGAGGGTTTAAAACCACCCATAATGGGTTACAACCAAAGGCGAAGCTAAAAAAGGGTCGGTAGGGGCCATGGTCCCCCCTAAAAATTGGATAATAAAATATTTACATGTAAGAATAAGGCTAGCAAGGTTACTTTAAGGCAAATGCAGCTTGGAATGTGAGATGGCAAGAGCCATGGCCTCTTAAAAGTATATAAAATGTGTAAATTTGATTTTTTGTATATTATTTTATTGTTTTTATTCTTTTATTAGTTTTTATTTATTTATTTATTCAATCCAATTTTAAAATTCAAGTTAAATTATAGCCTAGTTTACTATTTAAACCTAATTGAAATCCAAGTAAACTATTTTATCGTTATGTCTATGTGCCTTATTAACATATCTAGCCATCATCTCTTTACAGTTTTTATCAAAATAAGTTTTTTCTAAATTCTTCATCCAATTCTCAATCTGGCCATCTCTTTGCTTTAGTAAAAATAATTTTTTCATCTCGATTAGTGTTGAGCAGTTAAAGCACTCTTTTAACTTTTGAAAAGAATAGTAGACAGTCAAATCAAGTTTTTTTATTCTTTTTATTAGTTTACAACAATAGTAAAATATGCTATTTTATTTTTTATTAGTTTAAATTGATTTATTAGATTGTTTTAATTTAATATGCACCTTTTTTTATATGTTTGCATTAATCTATTAAGCCATCACTTTTTTTATTTTGGATGAATTTTGAGTTTTCAAATCCATTATGTTATATTCAAAAAGAAAAAAAAAAAAAAAAAAGATTGAATGAAGCTCTAGGGTTCAAACCCGAAAGGGTAGTTTAGAGCAAGATTAAAATTTTGAAAGCAACTTAGGCAATTTTGAATGAACCAATGAACAATGAAGACCTTTGAGAAATCTAAGAAAATGAACCACAATCTGAAGATGCGTTTTGAAATTTGAGTATTTCTTTCCCAAAAATTTTAAGCCTTTCTTCCTCTTTCAAAAATTTTGAACTTGTTATAATTAGTCTTGACATTTGTTAAAATGCCACATATTAAGAATCTAGAGGGTGCCAAAATGAATTATGTTTTGAAACAAATAATTTTTCAATAAATTTAAACTTTCATTGGTGAGCCTAAATGAAAGACCATGGACTTTCCCTTCAATGACAAAGTATTTTTTAATAACTGAAATCTTGATTTGCCAAACCATTTCATCCTTTTGAAAAGACCACGAAGCTATTCACCTAATTTATTTTAGGTACTAATCGCTAGTTTTTAAGAGACTTAAATAGTAAATATCACATGTTGGTACATTTTGGTTATGAAAAACTGTTATATGGGGTAATTTTTTTTATTATTATTCTTTTTGGGCAATTCATGTTGTCTTTGAAAATCTTTGAATTTGGATTGTTGCATATATGAATTTTAATGGATAGGAGAAAGTTGATTTCCAAATCAATATGACAATAGTGGCTTTTCTAAGGCAATAAAAATGCTTTATTTGGTAAATATATAAATTTTTGTTTTGATAATCGCATATGCATAATTGTTTAGATATATGTTTGCATCACTTGAGAAATTTGTAAATTGCATAATTGATTAGATTACACATCTGCATTATTTGGTAAATATTTAAATCATTGTTTTGAATAGTGCATTTGCATCATTTGGTGAGTATATAAATCATTGTTTGAATATTGCATTTGCATCACAGTTAGAACCATGTATTTACATCATTTGGTGAGTGTATAAATTTTTGACATTTTTGAATGTGTTAAGAAAGTGATGAAAAAGGACATTTGCATCTAATTTATTGGGATAGGTATTTGCATTTGCCTTTTTTGTGGAAAGCATTTGCATCTTGGTAAGATACATTAACATGGACTTTTACAAAACTTTAAGGTGAAGAAAGAAACAAAGAAATTTGATTAGTTGGCACTAGTTGAATCTTAAGCCCATTGTACCAATTGAGAATTTAAGCTCAACTATGTTGGCACATGAAAAGAAAAATGTTAAAGTTTCATCACAAAAAGAGGTGCATCCTTGAGACATTGAATTTTATATTCAAAGTTTTCAAATGTGAATCTTTGAATTTTGGATGTGAAATCTTTTCAAATGCAAATCTTTGAATTTTTTATGAGAATATCTAAAATTTTTAAATTTTTGGACTTTTCAAATGTGATCTTGATTGTGAATTTCTAAGATTTTGAAATGTAAATTTTTAATGTGAATCTCTAAGATTTTTTAATGTGAATATCTAAGACTTTTGAATGTGAATCTTAAATATAAATCTTTAAGATTTTTCAATATGAATCTTGAATGTTAATTTTTAAGATTTTTCAATATCAATATTGAATGTGAACTTCTAAGATTTTTAAATGTCAACCTTTAGATGTGAATCTTGAAAAATTTTTAAAAGAAGCTTCATTTATGGGCTTTTAGAATTATTCGGGACCTTTGCGAATCTTGAGACCTATGCGAATCTTGAAACATTTAGGACTCTTCAGATTTTTGCAAATATTGAAAATTTTGTGAATCTTGGAACATTTGCTAATCTTAGAACCTTCGCAAATCTTGGAAACTTTACAAATCTTAAATCTTTTACAAATCTTGAATCTCATGCATTGCATTCATTGTATGCATACATTGCATTCATTCCATGCATCATGCATGTTTGAAAAAATAAAAAATCAAATTTGAACCTTGAAATTGAATATGAAAATTCTAAAAAATCTTTTCATTGCATATATTTGGAAAGTAGAAAGAAGAAAATAAATGATAGAGATGATTTTAAGAAGAAATAGTAAGAGATGATCAATGATGAAAGAAACCATTTTGAGGTAAGAATTTTAAAGTTTCAAGCCTTTATTGAGAATGAGCTTTCCTGAATGAGAATTTTAAAGTTTTAAGCCTTTATTGAGGATGAGCTTTCCTGGATATAATTTTATTTTTTCAAAGTTGAAGCCTCAATGGATAAATTTGTTATTTTTCAAAAGTTGAAGTATCAATGGAGAAGTTTTTTATTTTTCCAAAGTTGAAGCCTCAGTGGAAAAGTTCTTTATTTTTCCAAGTTGAAGCCTCAGTAAAGGAGTTCTTTATTTTTCAAAAGTTGAAGCCTTGATGGAGGAGTTCTTTATTTTTCACAGTTGAAGCCTTAGTAGAGGAGTTTTTTATTTTTCAAAGTTGAAGTCTCGATGAAAGAGTACTTTATTTTCTCAAAGTTAAGGCCTCAGTGGAGGAATACTTTATTTTTCAAAGTTACAACCTCGATGGAAGAGTATTTTATTTTTTCAGAGTTGAAGCCTTCGGTGGATAAGTACTTTTATTTAAAGTTTTAAACCTCAGTTACAGGAAAGCATTTTATTTTTCAAAAATTCCAAAACCTTAGTTGTGGTATAGCATTTTATTTTCCAAAAGGTTTGAAGCTTCAGTTGTGAAAGAGCATTTTATTTTCCAAAAGTTTCAATGCCTCATTTGTGGGGAAGCTTTTAAGATTGATTTTCTTGAATTTTGATTGTGCAATTGAGCCTTAAGTGGAAAAGTGAATTTTGGACCCAAAAGTCCTAAATTTTATTTGTATTTTAATTTTTTAGTTTAATTTTTGGTTTAGTTTTTGTTTTTTTAGTTAAAAGAGTCAAAGTCAATTAGTAAAAGGAAAAATAAAAACATGGGTAAAAAAATATGGGATTTTGCATGAAAAATCTTGGATTCAATTCAACTATTAAATTCTTTTTCATATTTTAATTTTAATTTTAATAGTTGAATAATTTTGAAAAGACTTAGAGCTTAATCTATTGCAAAAGGAAAGATTACATAGAGAATAAAATTTGGAGAGAAATCCTTAATTCGATTGAATTAATTTTTTCCAATCAAAAGGAATTCAATCCCTATATAAGGACCTTAAATCTGTTATCAAAGGAGGGCCTTATAGTAATTCACTTTAAAACCAAACAAAGGTCATTGAAAAGAGAGAAAATTTGGACTAAGTTTTGAATCAACAATGAAAAAATACTCAAGCAAAAAATTGCAAGAAGATTCGATTGGAGTTTTTGGAATGAAGGCTAAAATTTATAGTAGGAAGCATTAGTTTTTGAAAGGTGAAAAGTTGTTGGAACCCGTGATCCATTAAAGTAATGTTTTTTTTGTAATTTTTTCATAACTTTTATAATATTTAATTGCTTACTCTTATTTTTATATTTATTACATAATATTTATTTTTGCATGAATTGGCATGACTAATATTGTATTTGCATGATTAATATTATATTTGAATGATAATTTATTTGCCAAATATATTTATGTGTGTGATTGCATGTTATTAATATATTTATTTGCATGATTAATATATTTATTTGTGTGATTTATTAATATATTTGCATGATTATTAATATGTTTATTTGTATGATTATATTTTATTACATGATTATTAATATATTTAATTGCATGATTATTAATATATTTATTTGTGTGATTATATATATATATATATATATATATTGGGTTTAAGAGAGGGCATAGCCTTTACAAAGGGGAAAGGGAAAGAGATCTTGACTCGAAATCAGGACCTTTATCTTAGCCACTAAACCAAGAGGTGAAGGACATTTGTGTGATTATATTTGATTGTATGATTATGTATATTTGCATGAATGATTTTTATGGTATTATATTTTTGCATGATAACTTTTGCATGATATGATTTTATATTATTGCATGATTTATTGCATGGTATGATTTTATATTATTGCATGATTTATTGCATGATATAATTTTATTTATTACATGATTTATTGCATGGTATGATTTTATATTATTGCACGATTTATTGTATGATATGATTTTATTTATTATATGATTTATTGCATGATATAATTTTATATTATTGCATGATTTATTGCATGGTATGATTTAATATTTATTGCATGATTGTTTGATATTTTGATAGACTTTTTATATCACCATGTTTTGTAAATAAATAAAAGGATTGGAATTGATTTATTTGTATGATAAAATCATTTTTTATTAAGGTTTAGGTAAAATAACACATAATTTGGTACTAATTTTGGGTGTAAAACGGTGCTAATACTTTTCAGCATGTAACTGACTTTTGAACCTTAGTTCTGTTGATGTAGACTAACCTATTCTTTTTAGGGATCCTTAGTTTAGGCTTAAGACAACCTTAAAAGCATAGATTCATATAGGTAGCCAATCACACTTAGAAAAAAAAGATTGGTGGTGACTCCATAATTTTTGTGTCTAATGGATAGGTTCTCCCAACCTAAACGTTATGACAATAGCTATCACTTACCATAAACCTAATAACATTTATCTTGTTATATATTAAAAAAAAGGAAAATTAAAAGCTACTTTTAACAATTTTAATTCTTGTTATATATCAAAAAATAAAATTTAAAAGCAACTTTTAACAATTTTCATTAATTATTACGTTGGACAATAATAAGCTCCACTTCTAGGTAAATCATGAAAATGATAATGTAAAAGCAATAAACATATCTAATAATTAAAACAAAAAAAATCATTTCATACAAAAAAAACAAAAAGAAAATGCTTAGTACATATGATAGGATAGGTGATAGGCAATCACTTTCTTTTAATCTACCACCTAACTTGCTCTCTTGTTTCATAATCCAAAAAAGAAAAGAATAATGGGGATTTGGTATACAAATCAATACTGTAATAAAAACTAACAAAAAGTATAAAATAATATGTACAAATATATTTATAATTTAAATTGCAATAGAACTAATAGCAATAGTCAAAACATTAAAAAAAAATCCAAATCATTAAATTTTCAAGAAATTTTGCTTAATTTTCTTGGAACCCAAATAGATTATTTTAAAGGAAATATATTTTCAAAATGATTTTTTTTTTCAAAAAAATAACTTATTATATGATTATGATGAAGCATGAATTTAGAAGAGTTTCACTCAAAGAAAAAAAATAGAGCAATAACTAAAATAATACAAAACCAAACATATAGTAATAAAAAACTTTAAGAAATAATTAATTATATTAAATTTTGTGCATCTAATCCACTTGCGTATATAACATCACAAAGAAAAAAAAACCTAAGCTATTTTTACTCCATGACAAAAGGAATATCAAGACTATAAGAAAAAATATTGAAATGATATAATCTTTTTCTTAAGCATCCCAAAACACACTTACTTATAAGATGGGGTCTTGAAAATAATTATGAAATGATTTATAATTTTTGAATGACTAATTGATTAAAATGAGTTTAAGAACCAAATTAAGATCAATAATAGTATTTTAAATTGAGAGTAATTTATACTTTACAATTATAATAATCAAACATAATGTGTATTAACTTATTTGGGAGAAATGAAAAAGGAAAGATTTTGAAATTAGTATGATAATAGTAATGAAATTCATTTGATATTATATATACCAAAATTAATTTTAATTGATTTAATTGTTTATTAATTATTTTAAAATAATATATATACATATTGAATGTGTGTGTGTGTGTGTATATATATATATATATATATATATATATATATATAACATAACTTAAATGGTGAAGTAAATAAACAGGTCATAGGTTAAAATGTTGGCAATCGAATTTTTTGTACTCAAATATATTTTAAGAGTTGAATATTTACAATTGGAAAAGAAGGTCACAAAATTATTCTATAATAATGACAATTAAAGTTTTATTACCTTTAATATGAAATTAATTGAGAGTGATTTAAGATAAATAATAAAACATAAATGTAATTAACTTATTAAAAAATGCATGATAATGTTTTAAATTATCTACATATCAATAATATAGACCATCCATATTGGATATGTTCTTTTTTTATAAAAAATTTTATCTTTTATATATTTATATAAGATAAGTGAATGATCATATATATTTTTTGTTATTAGAGGAATGATTTGAATTTATTAATGATTGGATAATGTTTTAGAAGAAAGGATTCATTTATATTAGTATAAAAGTTTTTTAGTTTTATATATTTTTTTAATCATTGATTTCAATAAATTTAAGAGATAGTGATTAAACTATTTTTTCTAGTTTAAAATAAATTATTAAAAAAGATGTAAAATTAAAGCGTTTTATATTGGTATAAATTGATTTCTCCTCATATTCTAGAATTTAAACCTATCACAATTTTAATCCATCTAACATAGCTAAACTCTTTATCATTATCACTTTTTAATTTTGATAATTTCATAGACATTCTAATTTTGAAATTTTAATTCATACAATTACATGTACTAAACATACATTACCAAATAGGTTTCAAAATATTCATTTTTCTTTGCCAGTGAAATTCTATAAAATTTGTTAAATGTTCATGTTATAATTTCTCAAAAAAAAAAAATTCTATAAAACAATTGCATTTGAAAAAAATATTTTGGATAATCTTTCTAATTTTGAAGAAAACAATTAAACCTTACAATAAATATTGATTTTCATATCCAATAATTTTTTACTTAAAGCAATTAAATTATTTTCTTAATTAAGTAATTCAAATTCTAATTTGATTAAAAGTTCATTGATCAAATAAATATGTATTTGTTTTAATGCATATTAATTATTTTCCCTTTAATTTCTTTTGAAAATGTATGTATTGTATTTTTATAGATAAAAAGTAAGATAATTCAATTTTATTTATTAAATTATAATTTTATGATAAAGATTACGCAAGTGTACTTATTAAATTATTAAGTTTATATATATTAAGTTTTCCTAAGTACTATATCATTACACATATATACCACCCATATTAAAATGAGATTTCTAGCAGCATCTATTATTATGAAATATAATTTTTTATCAAAATTATGAATATAATATTTTTTAAAATAAAAAATATTGATCTTTTAAGATAAATAATCATTTCATTTTTAAGTAATAGTGTATGTAACAAAAATTATGCTCGATTTTTTTGCCTGTGGATCATAGCACGGATTTAAAATTAGGACTATAATTTTTGAAGGGCTGCTTTTTTAATTGTCATACTTTCATTTTCTTGGGCATTTACAAAATTAGCATTTATCATGAATATATCATTTATAATTATTCCGTTATAATTAATTAATATTCAAATTTTAAAATTATGTGAGATTTATTAAAATTTTATATAGAGTTCACATTTATAAGTAGTGGATTTTTATATAAAATTTTAATATAATTAGATAATTATAAGATTATAATAAAAAGAATAATGGTGAATAATCTCATTCTTTCATTGACTTTGACATTGACTTTGACATTGACTATGACTTTTGAGGGTTGGTTTGCCACGCTTCTATTTCCATTTTATGAGTTCTCAAAATTCCACCTGGCTCAGACGTCCATAACTCTGAAGTCACATTGTAAATCAAATGAGCAAAGATTGATTGATAACATTAAAATTCAAATAAACTGGTCCCATCGCTCCTTTGAAACTTGTAATGGGTGGGTGATGACTTTAGAAAATGTTAGATGTGAGATCTTTGGGCGTCTACCACGGCATAAGTCAACGCCGGGCAAAATCCTGCGGCTAACTGATCATCCTCTAAAAAGTTCTTGAACCGCCCCTTAGTTATTGATTGATTCAGCATTAATCATTTCTGCCTGATGCCAAAGCCAAGATATTCATTTGAAATGAATGCATTGAAACCATTTGTTTCCCACGTTGCTTTTCTCTTATGCTGCACCATGAGTATCGTGTACCTTAATCTGCCATCTGTAATATGTGGCACCATGACCAACTTGAGTGGTAATGAGACAGATCATGTCGCGTTGCTTGCCATCAAGGATAAGATAACTAAGGATCCTATGCAGGTCACAAGGTCATGGAATAAATCTCTCCACTTTTGCCAGTGGAAAGGAGTTTCATGCAGTCTTCGACATCAAAGAGTCACCATCTTGAATTTAAACTCACAAGGTTTGGCAGGATTAATATCTCCTTCAATTGGTAACCTTAGTTTTCTTCGCATTCTTGATCTCTCAAACAATAGTTTCCAAGGGTTAGTTCCTCCAGAAATCAGTCATCTGTTCAGGTTGCAACGGGTAGTTTTGGCAAACAACTCGTTAAGAGGACAAATTCCAGTTAATCTATCCAGTTGTTTCAACTTAAGAATTCTCGAATTGAGTGGAAACAACTTCACTGGTCATATTCCTGCTGAGCTTGGTTCCTTATCACATCTTGTTGAATTTTATGCTGACAGAAACAATTTAAAGGGTGCTATCCCAGATTCTTTTGGAAACATTTCATTACTCAAGGTGCTATCAGTACAATCAAATGAGCTATGGGGAAGAATTCCACAATCAATAGGCCAGCTTAAAAGCTTAAACATTCTTAATGTTGCAGAAAATTTACTATCAGGTTTGATCCCTCCATCCATCTATAATCTTTCGTATCTTACTACTTTGTTTATGCGGGTTAACCAACTTCAAGGAAGCCTTCCCCACAGCGTGGGCCTAACTCTATGTAATATTAAAGTGCTTCGTCTTTCTGCAAACCAATTGACTGGTATCATTCCCGTATCATTATCAAATGCTTCAAACCTCGAAATTCTTGAACTTTCAATTAACAATTTTTTCGGAGGCGTTCCTGATAATTTGGGAAGTCTAAAAAAATTGTCATGGCTAGGTGCTTTTTCTAACAATCTTGGAAAGGAGCAAGCCGATGACCTTAGCTTCATCACCTCTCTGGTAAACTGCAGCCAGTTAAGACGACTGCATCTAGGTGGCAATAACTTTGGGGGGCAAATACCGAGTTCCCTAGCCAATCTTTCAACCAAGCTTCTATATTTTAGCATAGAAGAGAATCCAATTTCTGGGAAAATTCCCAATGATATTGGGAATCTCATTGGCTTAGAGTCATTATCCATGTATTACAATCAGCTAACAGGAGCCATCCCTGAATCCATTGGTAAGCTTTACAAGCTAATAGAAGCGGGTTTTGGTAAAAATAAATTGTCAGGTGAAATCCCTTCCTCCATTGGAAATCTCACGTTGCTGAGCCAGCTCTGGCTAGAACAGAACAATCTCCAGGGAAGCATACCTTCAACTCTTGGAAATTGTCGGAAATTGATTTTTCTACATCTTTATAGCAATGCATTAAATGGAACCATACCTCGAGAAATTCTCAGCCTCTCCTCTTTATCAAGATCTCTGAACTTGGCTCAAAACCGTCTAACTGGTCCTCTTCCTGTGGAAGTGGGAAACTTACAAAATTTAGTTGAACTGAATGTTTCTCACAACGAGTTATCTGGGGAAATTCCAAGTAGCCTTGGCAGTTGTGCAAGATTGCAGCATCTTTATATGGACCATAATTGCTTCACAGGAGAACTTCCAAATTCTTTAATTTCTTTGAGGGGCATTGAAAACATTGATCTTTCACATAATAACTTATCTGGAATAATTCCGAAAGGCTTCGCTACGTTTCCCTTCTTACAGAAATTAAACTTATCTTTCAATGATTTTCATGGAGATGTGCCTGTAGGAAGAGTCTTCAGTAATGCAAGCGCAGTTTCGTTGGCTGGCAATGACAAGTTGTGTGGAGGTATCCCAGAATTACAATTGCCATTATGCTTACCCAAAAAGCATAGAGGGAAAAAAATGTCCCTCGCAGTCAAGCTAACAATTTCCCTAATATGTGGACTTTTGGGATTGGTTCTGGTACTTTTTGCTGTGTCATTCTACTGGTGTAAGAAGCAAAGGAAGCGTTCCTCGTCAAAATCTTCGCCTGAGGATCAATTTATAAAGATTTCATTTGGGGACCTTCTCAAGGCAACCGATGGATTTTCTTCAGGCAATTTAATTGGTGGAGGCAGCTTTGGCTCAGTTTATAAAGGGGTTCTCGAAAAAGATCAAACAGCTGTGGCTGTGAAGGTGCTAAATCTACAAAGAAGAGGAGCTTCCAGGAGCTTTTTGGCTGAATGCGAAGCCTTGAGAAACATCAGGCATAGAAATATTGTCAAAATTTTAACTGCATGCTCAAGTGTTGATTACCAAGGTAATGAGTTTAAAGCACTCGTTTACGAGTTCATGCCAAACAAGAGTCTGGAGGCTTGGTTGCATTCATATCTAGAAACAGGGAATGTTGGACATGATGAGGAACCAAGGAGTTTAAGCCTTTGTCAGCGTTTAAATATAATCACTGACGTAGCAGCAGCATTAGATTATCTTCACAACCATTGTGAAATCCCGATTGTACATTGTGATATAAAGCCAAGCAACGTCCTTCTGGATGATGACATGACTGCTCATCTGGGTGATTTTGGCCTCGCAAGGATCATTCCTCAATGCAATCCTCAAGTCATATCAGATCACAATAGTTCAGTTGGACTAAAAGGAACTATTGGATATGCTGCACCTGGTAACTAGAATATTATCAGACCCTTTAACCCTTGATTTCCAATTAGCCAAACTCTAATTTGAAAGCAATAAATAATCTCTAGAAAAGGCATTTTAAGCACTTTGACTTTCAAATCAATTTTTTTTTTTTTTTACAGAGTATGGCATGGGAAGCATGGCAACTAAAGAGGGTGATGTGTACAGCTTTGGGATCCTCGTGCTGGAAGTATTAACAGGGAAAAGGCCGACTGATGATATGTTCAGGGATGGTTTAAACCTTCACAAGTTAGTGAAGATGTCTTTGCCTGACAAAGTAGAGGAGATCGTTGATCCAACACTTGTTTTGGGAGAAGCAGCAGCAGCAGCGCCTAAAATCTATACGCATGAGTGTCTGATTTCAATACTTAGAATTGGGGAGGCATGCTCAGAGGAATTGCCAAGAGATAGAATGGAAATCCATGCTGCTTTTCATCAACTGCTTAAACTTAAGACCATGGTTTTCCCCTAGATGGGGATACATTCAATTCGTAGACAATAATTAAAGGAAGCCAATTTTTTGGAAATTTTAATTTTTTTATCCACTGACAACAATTATTATTAAAGATAATGTAAGAAACTAGATTAAAGCTGCGGCACTTTTTTCCTTTACAATAATATTATGAATATGGGTTGAACAATGCTTGAATTTTTTAATTTTATTTAGATTGAAAATTTTTGTTAATTCTCAGTTTTTCATGTTAAAAAAAAATCAACTCAAACGTAAAATAATAAAAAATAATAATTATCTGGCAACTAGTGTGTCATCATCACGTAAGTAAAAATCATTGTTAATCAAACTAAAATAAAAGCACTCAAACTCACTTCCTCTTTTCATCATCTTCGTAATCAAATCAAAATTCTTCGCAAACAGATCATACTATTTCAAATGTAATTTAGATTCTTGACTATTTCAAGTCTTGCTATGTCACGATCAATTGTAACTTGGTTAGAGTTTTAGCAACTAAGAAAAAAACAGAGAAAAAATTAATAAGACTAAGAAAAGAATAGAGAGGGATTGAGAGGAGGAAATATCTTTTTCATTCATGAAAATCAGTTATAGTCAATAAAATATTTAAATGCAGCTATTGTGGAACTATCATGCAAAACTATAAAAAAATACAAAATTGTAGAGTATTCCTAACCAATAGATTAATAACTAACATCACTATCTTCTTTCTTGTATTCACCCATTCTCATCTTTCAGTGATTCCTGTTCATTTTTTGCCATAGTCTTGCTCATGTAGCTTTTGCACTTTTCCATCAAGCTCATCACAATACCTTCCCCTTCACTAGATCCTTGTTCCCAAGGATCAAAATCTAGAAACTGTGACTTCAATCCTATATAGTTTTCCCAAGTTGCATTATCTGGCCCTAAATTGGACCATACCACCAGGAGTTGGCTAATAACCCTATTGTGCCTCTTAATCATTCGTTTATCAATCACAGCAGTAGGATATACAAGTGATTGCCCATTCTCATTAGTTTCTAGTGGAGCTAGGCTAGGAACTACCTCATTTCCTAACTTCTTTTTTAACAAGCTGACATAAAACACTGGATGAATCTTAGAAATAATAGTAACTGCAATTTATAAGCAACTAAACCAATCTTAGCTAATATAGGATACAGATCATAATATGTGAATGAAAGTTTTAAACTCTTTCGAAGTGCCAAAGAGGTTTGTTTATAGGGCTGGAGTTTTAAATACACTTCATTTCTCATCTAGAACTCTCTTTCACTTCTTTTCCTATCAGCATACAATTTCACCCTCCATTGAGCTTTATTCAACTGATCAACCATCAACCCACTGACTTGTTCCCTATTTTTCAGTAATTCTTCCACAATCATCACTTTTGCTTGACTACTTATATCCCATGCTAAGGTTGGTGGTTTATAACCATACAAAGTCTGAAATGGAAACATTCTCAAAAAAGTGTGATAGCTTGTATTATACCACAATTTGGCTAACGGTAGCCATTGAACCCAACTCTTAGGCTTGAGAAAACACATACATTGTAAATACTACTCTAAACACTGATTAACCTTCTAGGTTTGCCCATCAGATTTTGGATGGTAGGCTATACTCAGATCAACTGTAGTTCCCAATAATTTCATCAACTCCTACCAAAACAAACTAATGAAGGCAGGATCCTTGTCAAAAATAGTAATTCTTGGAGTCCCATGTAGTTTATGAACTTGGTTGAGATATATTTCAGCTACTTCCATAGTTGTATAAGGATGGAATAAATGAAGAAAGTGACTATACTTAGTGAATTTATCCACTATCACCATAATACAACTAAATTTTTTAAATAAGGGCAACCCTTCAACAAAATCCATGCTAATTACATCCCAATTTTGCTATGGTATAATAATTGGCTATAGAAAACAAGGATAAGAAACATGCTCATCTTTGTTCCTTTGATAGGTATCACACTATTAGATATACTCATGGACTTGTTTTTTCATCTTAGGCCAATAAAAATTCAATTTAAGTTTGTGGTAGGTGGCTTTAATTCCTAAATGCCCCCTTAAAGTGAATCATGTAAGGCTTATAAAATTTTCTCCCTTAACTGCCTACTATTACCTATACACGTTTTCTTTTTAAATCTCAAAACTCCATTGCTGAATGAATAGTAAAAACTATTAAAAGATAGATGATAGAAGCCTTAATTTACTTTTGTGCCACTGTATCACCATTATAGCTATACTCGATCTCTTTCAGCTATTCTAGTATAAATATAGTTGATTGCAAGCTATAACTTAGTGTTTCCTCCTTATGCTACCTGGATAGGGCATCTGCTATTATATTCATCTTGCCCTTTCTATATTGTATAGAGTAATCCAGCCTAAGTAATTTGGTTAGTTCTCTTTTTTGAATAATGGTGGTCAACTTCTACTTAAGCAAATGTTTTAAGACTTCATGATCTGTCTTGATAATGAATGGTTTTTCTTCCAACTAGTATCTCCATTTTGTTACTGCCATTAGTATGGCTAGATACTCTTTTTCATAAATAGAAAGGTTTTCTGTGTCAGTAACTAAAGCCTGTTTAAGTAAGCTATTGGCTTTCCATCCTGGGATTAAAAAAATCCAATCCTATTGTTGCTAGCATTAGTTTTTAATATCAAAGGTTTATCGAAATCAAGCAATGCCATGATAGGGGTAGAACATATGGCCTCCTTGAGTCGATTAAAATTTGATACTGCGGTAGGTGTCCTACTTGAACCCATTCTTTTTAAACATATTTATGAGTGGCTTACTGATTTCCCTATAGCTTTTTATGAACTTCCTATAATATCCAGTCAATCTAAGAAATCCTCTAAAAAACTTAAGACTCTTAGGCTGTGGCCAATTTTGCATTGCCTTTACCTTAGTAAGATCTGTAGATACCCATTCAGCTGATATGATATGTGCCAAATATTCAACATGCCTTTAACCAAAAAAACACTTGTTTCGTTTTGTACATAATGTGTTCTTTCTCAATATTGCAAATATAACGTTTAAATGTTCTGCACGTTCTCTCAAGTTAGAACTATAAATAAGAATATCATCAAAAAATATCAACACAAATTTTCTCAAGTAAAAAACAAATATATCATTCATGAGAGACTAAAAAGTTGTAGGTATATTGGCAAGTCCAAATGGCATTACCTTAAATTTTTAATGCCTATGATGAGCTCTAAAGGCTATATTGTAAATGTCATATTCTTTCACCCTTATCTGCCAATATCTAATTTGAAGTTTATTTTTGAAAAGTAATGGGCTTCTTTCAGCTCATCTCTGAGATATTTCAGTATAGGTATTTATGTTTCACTATCACTACATTTAATTGTCTAAAGTCGATACACATCCTCTAAGTGCCATCCTTTTTTTTTTATCTAACAAACATAGAGATGCAAAAAGGCTCTTGCTGGTTTGAATGATAGAGGAAGATAACATTTTTGCTATTTGCCTTTCAATCTTATTCTTCTGATAATGGTTGAATCTGTAAGGTCTTTGGTTAATAGGTTGAAAGCCTAGTTTTAAGGGTATGTTATGATCTTGCACTTTCTTTGGCGGTAATCTTGTAGGCTCCATGAATATGTCATCGTAGGAAGTTATTATTGGCTTAAGCATAGCTAGTGTTTCTACATCATTACACTCCCCACTAATCATGAGCATTTCCTTCAGCATCTCAGGATCTTTATGGCCTAGTGTCTGTAATTTATCTCCAAAAATAAGCTTTAGGCTAGCTTTACTAGGACTATCTGTTATTATGACTTCTTATCCTTTTTTTTAAAACTCAATGACATGTAATTGAAATCAAATACAAGAGGACTATATTTCCTCATCCAATCAACTCCAAGCACCATGTCACTACCCTTTAGTGCCAAAACTCTTAGATCATAAGTAAATTATTCCCTTACATTATCTATTCAAGCTGTTTATATTTGGTTGTACTATACAACCTCTCACTATTAACCACAGTTATAGCCAAATGATTAGTACATGTCAACTCTACCCTATCCTTAGCCAATCTAGAAGTCACAAAATTATGAGTACTCCTACTGTCTATAAGTATATTTAAAGGTTTATCCTTCATATTTCCTTTTATCCTTAGCGTGTTGCACCTAATGCTACCTGTTAGTGCATTGATAGAGATTTCCAAATTACCATCTCTTTGGTCTACTTCATTATAAATATCCTGACTATTGTCAATTGTTTCCTCATCATCTTTTTTTTCTTCTGAAAATTTCTCCACCATTATAAAGTTCAACTGTTTATTCTTACAAATGTGGCCAGGAAAATTTTTTTTACCATATTTAAAGCACAAGTTTTACAATTTTCTCTGCTTTAAGAGTTGCTTCTATATAGTTGATGTTGTATTAAGGGTGACTTTGTGTAGTTGGGACCAAAAGTTGTGAGAATTTTTAAAAAGAGTATAGGTGTTATTGGTTGAACTAGGTTTAGTAGGTGGTTTATTTCTTTTGTATTCAACTTCTAAGGCTAGCTGGTATAATTTAGCTTAACTATAGGCTGTTACCAAAGTTAGAGGCTCATTAGCCTTAACTCTTAGTTTGAGATCTTCATTTAAACCATTTATAAAACTAGATACAAAATATAATTCATCTAAATGAGAGTTATTCTGAAGTACGAACGACCGAGCTTTTCAAATTTCTCTTGATATTCTTTCATGATAGTTTTTTGAGTCAGCTTGTTGAATTCCATAATCACATCTGAATAGGTCTTATCACAAAATTTTTGGTAGAGATCATTAGAAAATTCTTATCATGTAAATCTTGGTTTTTGAATCAAGTATCCATCAAACTAGATTTGTGCCATACCAGCTAAATACATATTAGCTTTCTTTATTTTTTGATGATCTGATACTCCAAAAATGGTAAAAAACTTATGACATTTTCTTAACTATCCTCTAGGATTCTTACCTTCGAATAATGGAAGTTTGATTTTTAACCATAGGGTAAAAGCATTTAAGCCTAAGGGGTAGTTAGTTTCAGGTGAAGTTTCAATATTTCACACTATTTTGTATATTATTAATATTACTATCTTGCTAAAGTTTTGGTAATAACCCTGTATCATCAGACCTATAGCTAAACTTATTATATTCATCAATAACAATTATCTCAATAGGATTTTTACCCTCAATTTTGGTTTGCACTAATGGAGCCAAATGAGAACTGCCAACATGCTCTTTTCATTCTAGATCTGGCTAGGTTAGAGATTCCCTTTTTTGTAGTGTAGACACCCCATTTCATTTAAGACGTGTATCCAAATTCTCGATTTTGATTTTGTTAGAAATGTTTGGCCTTTGAAGTATTTATTAGGTTTAAGGCCCAATGGATAGTTTTTATTTCTAATTAGTATTTGGGCTTTAAGCCTAATGGATGATTTTTATTGAATAGGCAACTTGGGTTAATTCTTTATGGGCGTTCGAATTCTGGTCCAATGATAGTTTAATGTTTTTATTTTTTTCTTTAAACAAAAAAAAATGAAATAAAAAAACTTTTGGAATCCAATCTAGAAATTAGGGTTTTATGGAATTGGAAACCAAATCAGAATATTCACCATAGTTGTATTAAGACTTAAAATCAAGCCCTGATTAAGATCGAATCTGCAAATTCAATCTTAAATAAGGATCCCTAAAATTTATATAAAAAAGCCTTATAAAGGATACTGAAATGGACAAAAGAAAGGGGGAAACAATTTTGATAACAAGCTTAGGTTTTTATATGAAAGGCTTACTATATTTTAGGATTTTTTGTTTTGGAAGGTTTTTTTTCATTTTTCAGGCATAGCTTCTGGGTTAAATACCTAAGTGTTTTTGGAAATAAGGTTGTGGGATTTCTGAGAAATTTTTTTTTTTAGGTTTTTTTTTAGAAAACTATTAAATTTTTCGACTATGTTTCAAAAATCTAGCAACTGAAATCTAGGTTTTCCACTAGATTCTGGAATTATTGAATTGACTATTGGAATTTTAGGGAGAGGTAAGAGAAAAGAAAGGGAAAATAAAGAAAGAAAAAAACTTGATCTGAGGGAAATTTTTTTTTTTTGATTTTATATTGTTGCTAGAACGATAGTGTTTTGGAAGGCAATGTGCCAAGGATCCATGTGTTTTTGTTGAGCTAACTCGGTACACGTGTAGGCAATCCAACCTTAGAGCACAACCCAGTTTCAACAGCCAATAGGTGAGCCAAGATGAGCCACATTTCTAAGCCACTTCAACCAGTTTTCCTTTCTAGAGCTGAGCCACGCACCCCAATCTTTTAGCAGAGCTGACTTTAGATTTTTTTTTATTTTTCTTTAATTGCTTTATTTATTTATCTATTATTTTTTAAAGAATATATATTTTATAAAAAATATTTAAATAAAGCCTTACTAACAAATTAAAATACCATCATTTTTTTAAAAAATAGGGTTTTACCAACATATTATAAAACCTTATATTTTTTATATATTTCAAAAAAAATAAAAATAAAAGCTTTACTAGCAGATTGGAGGACTAATATTTTTTCAAAATAAGATTTTACCAATATGTTGAAAAACCTTATAATTTAAAAAAAATCAATTTTTTAAAATAAAATAATAAAATAATATTTCTTATTTTTTTTTGATTTTTGCATAAAATCCTACCAATAAATTAGAAGATAATTTACAATAGAAAGTCTTACTAACAGATTAGAGGACATTTTTTACTATAAACTAGGTTTATAGATATTTATATATTTCTATAAGCAAAATTAAATGAATGTGACAATAACGCATCTTCAAAGCGTGACAAATAGTCTCTTCGAATATTTTTGAAGTAAGAAAATATTCTTAAATTATTACCAACATATTGGAGTAATTTAAGGAAAATTTTCAATGTTAAATTATTTGGTAAATTTTAAACATGTTTTAAGGCTTGGATAACTTGAAATCAGATTGGTACCATTTTTTGGATGGGTGTTGTGAGGGTGCTATAAACTTTCTCATGCATAACAATACTCCGAGACCTAAATTTTGGTTTCGTGGATTAGAATCTACTATTTAAAAATACTTAAGTCAATTTTGGGACTCATATTTAAATAAGGCAGATTTTGTTAGATGGCCAATTAGACCTTAACAAAATAGATTAATGATGACTCCTTAAGTCTATGTTTAGTGGTAGGTTTACGGATTTATATATTAGATAGTTTAGTGACTTCGCTAGGGATAAAGAGAGTCAGACCAGTAAATGATTTCCTGTTATCCAACCTTAACTTAATAAATTTAAAAATTTTCTCCTTGTTCGTGTTTTATTTATTTATTATTTTATTCATATCTGTCATTCATTTGCACATGCATTACATAAGCTCTATATCCAAGTTTTATCCTTTAGGAAAGAGTAAAGTACTTATGCTTTCGTGAGATTTCATGTCTTTGCATGGGCTAGCAAAATGCTCCCACTCAAATTGAACCTTTATACTTGTAGCCTATAAGAGGTGAGGATTATGATGCCTTACTAGTTTGTGATAGACAATTATATAAAGAACAATTTCAAAACCTTTAGAAATAACTCAAACCATATATAATTAACCTTATGAGCGTAACCCATTGGTAAAGCTATGTTCCCTTAACCTTTTAGAGTTGGCCCTAAATTAGTACCATGTTGATTGTTGTATTTATTTTGTTAATATGTTTTATTTTCTATATATTGATTAGCTCATTTCTTTATTTTTTTTCTTATCTTGCATATTCATAAAACATTCATACAGATAGCATAGCATACTTGTCCTAAAGATATTTTCAACAAAAGATCTCATGGAATCCACTGAAAGTCTAGTTTACGCCTCTTCTATTTTCTCCGAGTGTGAGTCACCTAATGATGTAAATGTAGAGTAAGAAAAAAGGTAACAAAAAGAAGGTCATTGCTTACCACTAGACTATGTTTCCACGTTGCCTAAATAAGTTCATTTGCTTCTTAAACAAAATGATTTGAAAAACCTATAAGATATATAGAAAAGTATGAGTCAACCCAGACAGTCAGCCTTTTGTAAGAAGTATGGTCATATTGCACATCTTTTTTCGATGGTAGTTGAATATTCCTTCATCAGAGTCGTAGTACAATTTTGAGATCCTTCGTATAGATGTTTTATCTTTAATGAGATTGACATGACCTCGATTATAGAGGAGTACTCTACATTGATGGGTTTACATCTCTAATCGCTAAATAATATATATATTAAAAGGCAGAAAATAACATTTTGCAAGAAACTAGTAGATCTCATGAGATTCAAAAAAGGAAGATGTAAATGTATAGGTTCAAGAAAGAAATGACCATATTTGTCTGCCTTAGGAAGTTTTTCGTGACTTTATCACAAAACATTTAAATGATGATTAAGGGCTAGATATATTTGCTTTGGCTATATATGGCATGGTGGTATTTCCTAAGACTTAGGTCATATTGAAATAAATGTGATTGATTTCTTATGGCATGTGATAAAAGATTTCACTCTCTCTCTTACAATTTTGGAAGAAACGATTAGATTTTTTATACATTATCATTAAAAAGGTAAATGAAGTTTCGTTAGATGTTTGCCATTGTTATACTTGTGGATGAAAAGTCATTTTAAGTGTAAGAAAAATGTATTTTTTAGATTGTACTTTAGCAATCAAGCCTCAATTAAAGAGTTTTGTGAGAATGAATGGCTAAAGCCCAAACCTAAGGAGGAATGGATGGTCCTACTATAAGGTCATACTTGCATCCAAGTGAAGTGGTTAGTTCTATGAATGAATCATGAATCGATACTATATTAGTGTAGAGATAAGACTGAGGTCCCACTTCTAAGTTTATAGGGAGCAACGAGTTATGCACCGCTTATGGTTCGAAGGTAGTTTAGGGCTGAGTAGTTTGTTCCCATGATATATAAACTCACTCAAGCAAATTTTTTATATAGAGAGCAAAAAATGCTACAAAATGTGGATAATGTGATCAAGGCATAGAAAAAGCCTAAGAGAATAAGTATCAGGTCATTTACTGATAAAGTCACTAATAAATATTTAGTATGGAGAGCCAATAAGGGTAAGCAATTTATGTTTACACTCATAGATCATTGCCACCTATTGAATCAGAAGTTGGATGAGATACCATCAGAGTTAGAATTTACAAAGAAAGAATTTAAAGCTGAAAAACGATAAGATAAGCCAAAAGATTCTAAGGCTTTCAAGAAAAGAGATAGTAATGGAAAGATAAAGCAGAAATGTTAGAAGTAGAGTCCACAAGATCTTTAAAAAATCTGATGCAATAATTAAGATTTAGTTGAGCTTCATCAACAACATAAGAAGTTAGAAGTTAAGAGCAAAAGCTTAAAAGGTTATTAAGGAGTGTGATAATGTCCTTAAAGAGTTGATGGAGCTGTATCAAAAGCATAAAATATTACGTATCTAGGTGAAGGCCAAGGAAATAAACATCACATATTTGACTTGTGAGAATGAAAAGTTGAAGAGATAATGTTTTCAAATAGAGGATGATTATGTTAAAGCTAATAGGAAAATGAGATGCTTAGAAGGCATATTCAGACATTAAAGTAAAAGTTGAATAAACAAGAAGATCACATCATGGTACTTATAAAAAAGCATAGGAAGTTATCCTACTAAGCATGGTTCAGCAAAAAGGGAAAATTTGAGAAGGCAAAGGTATATAGAGCATTTTGCAACCCAGATGAACAAGGCAGTGATCAAAGCAAGAGAAATCATTGAAGAGGCTGAGGCATTAAGAACAATGGTTACATTATTAGAAAAACATGGAAAGCGTTTGTTGAACTTTATTAAAGAGGCTAAGGATTAGTATAGGTAGATTAAACATTTTTATAAATGAAGAATAATAGACTCAGTGTAAAACAAACCTTAGTGGAATAAATAAAAATGTTATTTTGTTGAAATTTCCTTAAAGGGGCATATACTTTCTTTATTTGTTTGTCATGCATTGCATTCATTTATAATTAAATTATTGATCATGTTAGTTCATGATAAGACCACTAATTTAAAGTTATAGTTCACAAGGCTCAAGGATAGCTCAACACCAATACAACACCTAAGGTAAGCTAGAAAAATGGAATAAGATAATGCAAGCTTTGTTGAGAAATTGAAAATAGCTCAAGAGGAAATCAAGGGAGAACTAAGCAATTTCCTTGAAACTTTGAGAAAGCTGAATAAAGAAAAAGCAGTAGAGGAAGATGTGTTACATAAAGTTACTGATCCACTGTATCCTTCGAGTTATAGCCTGTATCAGGTCTAATCCATTTAAAGCTTCTTGCTATAACAGCCTATATTCCCAAGTTATAATTATTCGAGAATGCCACCTATGCCTAGTAAAGAGAATGCTCAAAACTACATTAATCTTACATTTACTGAAAAGATAGTTGAATCGATCCAAGTTCTCAATTTGGATGATTAAAAAAAAATAAAAATTGAAGGTGGTTGAGTCTTTGGAAGACTCTAAAATTGATCACATGATGAGCATATTTTAAGAAAGATTGTGAGCTATGGAAGGCATCAATTTTTACAGTTTTATGGATGCCATTGGGCTTGTTTGGTACTAGATGTGGTGATATCCCTAAAGTTTAAGGTACCAGAGTGAGAAGTATAATGATACCAAATGTCTTATCATGTATGTTACTATTTACTATCATAAAATGGCAACCTATGCCAGTAATAAAATGTTACTCAAGCATGTATTCTAAGATAGTTTAACTAGGTCTACTGTAAGATGGTACGTTTAGTTGGACAATACCTGCACCTAATCATGGAAAGACTTACTCTTTCATTAATCAATATCGTCGTATTATAGATATGGCTTTAATTGTATTTTTTAAAGAGAATGGAGAAAAAGGCAACTAAGTCCTTCAAAAAGTATGCTCAGAGATGGCAAAATATAGCCACTTAGATCTAGCCATCATTGACTAAAAAGAAAACAATAGTTCTATTTTTGAGCACTTTAAAGTTGCCTTACTTTGAAAAGATGGTAGAAAATGCTACTAAAAACTTTATTGATATGGTGATCTTGGATGAGATCATTGAAAATGCCACATGAATGGCAAGTTTGAAATAGGAGAATTCTTAATAGCTAAGAGAATACCTAAGAAAAAAGATAGTGAAACTCAAGCTGTGAGTTTCAAAGGGCAACAATTCAAAAACTATACCCTTTACCCACAACCTATTTACCCCACATACTATCCCACCATAAACAATGCCTTAGCTTTCCCATACCAACTAGTTCCACATTCTACTTATCCACCTATTACCAACCATCATTCCAACCCTCTACTAATACATACCACCTTAATACTTCTTTTATTGCTAGGCCCCCTATGTGCCTATCCAACCCAATAAGTGGTCTAAGAAAGCCATAAAATAATCAAGCGAAGCCCATTTTTGACCTTATTCCTATAACCTATATGGAGTTATACTAAGAACTCTACAATAATCATTTGATTGCTTCTCTCTGTATAAAACTACTTGAACCCTTTTATCCTAAGTTGTACGATCTTACTGTTTATTATGATTACTATTATAGAATCACGAACTATTCCATTAAAAATTACACCACTTTAAAATACAAGATGCATTATTTAATCAAAGATGGGTTGATTAATTTCGATACTAGTGAAAAAGTAACACCTAATGTTAGTGGTAATCCACTACCCAATCATACAATAATGCCTTCAATCAGGATGGGGGACGCATAAAGAAAAGAGTAAAAAAGATCAAGATACCATTCAGTCAGTTGTATAATGCTTTATATGAGGTTGAAATGGTACAACTAGTGGACTCATGCACCTATAGTGGAAGACGTATCCCAAATAAAAAATGTAAATATCACAGTGGGGCTGTGGGTCATTCTATTAAAACTTATAATCAACTCCACAAAGAAGTACAAAAACTAATAGATTTATACCAGATTGAACTATACAAGAAAAGAGAAGCCTTGAAAAATGCTAAAGTATCTATAACTAACAAGTCAAAATAGATGCCAAAATTGATAACCATATATTATGGTGAAAAGCCAAAATTAGTCATACACAAGCTTATTCTGAAACCAGTGACTTCCAAGGTCTCGAGCTTATTCTTTTACATAGATAAAAAGGTTGTACTATAGAGGTATGACTATGAAGTGATAGTCTAAGGGCAGGAGGAGACCATGCCTAAGCTAGATGTTGTTAACATAATTGGTGTAAATGGCATAACCATAAGTCAAATGTGTTAATACTATAGAGATGTTAAAAGGGCGAGAAAAGAAAAAGTGGCAGTGATGGAAAAATAGGTTAAATCAAAGCTAACCTAAAAAAAAGATACTCCAAAACTTGTGTCCGAAAAAGAAGTCTATAAGTTTCTAATGCTACTAAAGTATAGCGAGTATTTTATGGTTGAGCAATTAAACAAGATGTTGGCTAAAATCTCTTTCTTGTCACTGCTATTGAATTCATAACCATACGACAATGCCTTATTAAAGGTGTTAAATCAGGCTTATGTGACATATAATATGTTTGTAGAGTATGTGAATCATCTAGCAGGAAATCTGGTGGTACCACATTATATACCCTTTAATGATAATGAGATCCCACTTAAAGGAAAATGAAGCACAAAAGCTTTGCACATCACTATAAAATACAAAAGTTATACTGTAGTTAAGGTCTTTATTGTTAATGACTCAACCATCAATGTTATACTCATGTCTACTTTAGTAAGATTGCCATTGATATGTCTCACATAAAAAGTAGTCACATGGTCGTTTGAGCATTTGATGAAACTAGGCATGACGTATTGAAAGATATTGAAATGCCATTATAAATTAGGTCCTACACTTTCAATGTGAAGTTTCAGGTTATAAATATCTCTCTGTCCTACAGTTGTTTGCTAAATAGGTCATGAATTCAACTGACAAGTGTTGTTCGCTCCTTCTTAAACCAAAAGGTCAAGTTTAATGCGGAGGGTGGACTTGTGATCATGGCTGAAGAAGATTTGTTAGTGACTTAGCTTATGAATGCTCCCTATGTAAAATCTGTAAAAGAATAGTTTGAATGTTCTTATCGATATTTTGAACTTGTTAATACTATGGGTAAAGGATCTCAGTTATACCAACTAGATTTTAGTAAAATTGTGATCAGCCAGATTATCAACAAAAGTTGGTATCTAGGAGCTGGGTTGGGTAAAAATTTGTAAGGAATTAAAGAGCTTCCAATAATAATAGACAATAATGAGAGATTGGGTTTAAGGTATGAATTTGAAGAATGGGAAGTGAAAAGCAAACAAGATAATAGAAGAGGAAGAAGAATAGCAAAAAATATGCCGATGGTCATATCATATCTGTATGAGACTTTTAGGCTAGAGGATATATGTATCTAGGGTCAAAAGGAGATTTTGAAGATGTGCTAAGCATAAAAAAAGCTTTCTCTAAGATTTTTATCCAAATGATAGGAGAAAAAGCCTAAGAGGAAGAGGTGTTTGTTCGTTCATGTTTACCAGGTTTTGAACTTAAAACTAGAGCATTATCAAGATGTCTACTATCCTTGATACCCTTCAAATGTAATTATAATGCCTGATTACTTATGCCCAAAAGCATTAGGATAATCTTTTGTGTATGGGCCTCTTATCAATTATTATCTCAATAAATGCATAAGATTATACATTCTTATTCATTTCTTCTATTCAGTTTTCATTTTTCCTTTTAGTTAAAACATTTTGCCAATATCTCCCATTTCATTTAATTTCAGGTCCCCAAATAGATGTAAAGATAATCATGATAATAATAAATGATTTAATTTTGAAAACTCAATTAATGTTAATGAATTTGACATTGAAGATGACTCTAAAAAACACATTTTACCTTTAAATTTAATGAGATTGATTGAATAAGAGAATAAATCTATTGAACCTCATTAGAAAATTACTAAGATGATCAATTTAAAGGATGATGAGAACAAGAAGGAGGTTAAGGTCGATACATCATTTCCATCGACTAATAGACAAAAGTTAAAAAATCTACTTCAAGAATTTATAGATGTATTTACCTAATCTTATCAGGATATTTCAGGGCTTAACACTAAAGTAGTGAAACATAAGCTACCTTTAAAGCCTGAATGTAAACTTGTTTAACAAAAGTTGAGAAGAATAAAGCATGAAATATTGTTAAAAATCAAAGAAAAAGTAAAGAAGCAATTTAATATAGGCTTTCTGTAAGTGACCAAATATCCTAAATGGGTGACTACTATAGTACCTATTCTTAAAAAGACAAAAAGGTATGAATATGTGTGGATTACTGTAATTTGAACAAGGCTAGTCCGAATGATAATTTTTTCTACCTCATATTGATACACTAATAGATAACACTGCCCAACATTTTGTATTTTCTTTTATGGATGGATTATCGGGTTATAACCAAATAAAAATGGCCTAGGATGACATAAAAAAAATCACTTTTGTAACTCTGTGGGGTAATTTTTACTACAAGGTTATGCTTTTTGGATTAAAAAATACTGAGATAACTTATCAAAGGGCTATAATGACACTTTTTCACGACATCATACACAAAGATATTGAGGTGTATGTGGATGATATGATCACAAAATCTCATGAAAGAGAAAACCATGTGGCCATGTGGCTAGCTTAAAAAAATTGTTTGGGAGGTTAGTGAAGGGGAATTGAAGTTGATCTAGATAAGATACAGGTAATCCAGAATTTGGCTCATGAAGAAAATCATATTGCAAATGCCCTAACTTGATAACAATACTATAATTCAACCCATTAAATTAGATGTCAAAGACATACCAGTATATTATGCCAATGTAAAAGAGGAGAAAGATAGAAAGCCTTGGTATTATGACATTTAACAATACTTAAGGAATCAGCAATACCCAGATCAGGTAGTAAAAAATGATAAGAGAATCTTAAAGAGATTAGTTATGGAATTCTTTTTAGATGAAAAGGTTCTTTACAAAAGAAGTAGAGATTAGGTGTTATTGTAATATGTAAATGCAGTTGAGGCAAAAAAAATTATTGAGGATGTGTATGACAAGGTATGTAAAGCACATGTAAATGGGTATATAATGGTAAGACAAATTATGAGAGCTGAATATTATTGGTTAATAATGAAAAGTGACTATATTAATTATGCTAAAAAATATCACAAATGTCAGATTTATACTGACAAGATCCATGCTCTGCCTATTACATTACATGTTTTGACACCACCCTAGTCATTCGCTATGTGGGACATGGATGTCATTGGTCCATTACTCTAAAAGCATCAAACGGGAATAGATTCATTTATGTAATGATCAATTTTTTCACAAAATGGGTTAAGGCAACTTCTTATGCAAATGTGACATGATTAGTATTATACAAGTTTATCAAGAGAGAAATAATCTGCAAATATAGACTCTCAAAGAGGATTTTATCAAATAATTCTAAGAACTTAAACACAAGATGATGAAAACAATATGTGCTCAGTTCAAGATTAAGCACCATAATTTGACATCGTATTATCCAAAGATAAATGGGATAGTAGAAGTTGCAAATAAGAATATCAAGAGGATTCTAGAGAAAATGATCAAGACATATTAAGATTGGCATGAGAAATTACCTTTTGCTTTGTATGCTTATCAAACGTTAATGCAGACCTCTATCAATGTAACCCATTTTTCTTGGTTTATGGGATGGATGATGTGTTGCTAGTGAAAATAAAATTTCATCTTTAAGAGTTTTAAAAGAAATAGGATTAGAGAAAGCTGAATGGATTTAAGAGCACTATGAGCAACTGAACTTCATTGAAGAAAATAGGTTGGCAATACTATGTCATAGTCAATTATACTAGAGAAGAATAATAAGAGTTCATGACAAAAAATCCAACCTCATCAATTTCAAGAAAGAGAGTGGGTGTTGAAAAAAATTCTTTCGAGTTAGCATGATAATAGAAAAAAGTGAACCTCGAACTAAGAAGGCCCATATATAATCAAAAAGGCTTTTTCGAGTAGAGCATTAATCCTAACAAAGATGGATGAAAATGGTTTTCTCAATCCCATAAATTCTGATGTTGTAAAAAAGTACTTTGCTTAAAAAAAACAGTTCAAATTGAAAATTCAAAAAGGTAATTTAGACTAAATAAGGGTTTATTTAAGTTGAAAACCTAAAAAGACAACTTGAATAAGGTAAGCACAGCATCATTTAGAGGTTACGCCTGCATGAAAGTTGGTATATTTTAAAGAGCTCTAAAGTACTGAGGGCATGGTATGGTTGAGTATTTTGAAAAAATCTAAGATATATCGTCATGATTATTTGAATGCTTATTTTGGGGTATTGTTATCCCAAATAGCCATCCTTGTTTACCTTTACCATATCCAATTGACAAAATTATCCCAAATCATAATCATTTTTAATCTAGTTTCTTTTTCAAATAAAGATATTCGTTATCTATATCTCACTTTCAATATGTGCCTTTTCTTTCTATATAAATGTTTTGCAATGAATAGAAGAAATATATGATTTGCATCTTATATGTCTTGAAATTAGGATAATGATTGACAATTGAATAATATCATAGAAGATTATACATTACCTTGGAAGGGTTGAAAGGTACAAAGGCAAAAGATGAAACTAAAAAAGCCTGGTACAAACTTTGATTTCGTAAGATGAACGCCAATTTTGATAATGGTGTTGATTTTGTTCCTATTATTAGAAATTTGAAGATTTTGGAATTCAAAAGAAAGGGTCTTGAGAATTTGTGTATCATAATTGATAATTCATTTGCATTATATACATTGCATACATGGATATTCATTCTAGTTATCTAAAGCAAGAATGTCACAAAATCCAACATAAAGAATGCAAGTGCAAAGATTTCAAATTTTCAATGGAGAAGAAAGTTTTGAGGTAAGATTTCTAATCTTCAAAGAAAAATTTTTTTAAAATCTTTGAACCTCTGGTTAGAAGAACTCACTTTCTATTTTAAATCATTGAGCTTCTAGTTAAAGAATTCTTATTTTAAAATTGTTTAGCCTCTATATAGAAGAGCTCATTTTCTTTTTTAAAGTTTTTTAGCCTCTATATAGAATAGCACATTTTTTTTAAGTTGTTTTGCCTCTATATAGAGGGGCTCATTTCCTATTTTAAAGTTGTTTAGCTTCTATATAGAGAAGTCTATTTCTTATTTTAAAGTTATTTATCCCCTGTATAAATGAGCTTATTTTCTATTTTAAAGTTGTTTAACCTTTGTATAGAGGAGCCCATTTCTTATTTTAAAATTGTTTAGCTTTTGAATAAAGGAGCCTATCTCTTAATTTAAATTTGTTTGCCTCTGTTTAGAAAAGTTTATTTTGTTAAACCTCTATTTGGATGAGTTATTTGGAGTTTTAAGCCTTATGCCTCTATTTAAAGGAGTTCTTTAAAAATTTTTCTAAAAAATTGTATGCCTTTGTTTAGAGGATTCGTTTAAAATTTCTTAAAGTTAAACCATACTCATTGGTTGTTTATGTTTTTATATCATTCCTATTTCATAGAAATGTCCAAAAAAGAGCAACTATAGACACTCTGGGGCGTGTATCCAAATTCTTGATTTCAATTTGTTAGGATTGTTTGGCCTTTGAAGTATTTATTGGGATTTAGGCCAAATGGATAGTTTTTATTTCTAATTAGTATTTCGGCTTTAAGCCTAATGGATAATTTTTATTATGCTTGGGCTTTGAGCCTGATAGGTAACTTAGGTTGATTATTTATGGGCATTCAGATTCTGCCCCAATGACAGTTTAATGTTTTCTATTTTTATTTCCTTAAACGAACAAAACAAAAAGAAATGAAATAAAAAAAACTTTAGGAATCCAATCCAGAAATCAAGGTTTCATGGAATTGGAAACCAAATTAAAATATTGACCACAATCGTATTAAGACCTAAAATCAAGCTTTGGAATTTTTCCACCAGACTCTGGAATTATTGAATTGGTTGCTGAAATTTTAGAGAGAAACAAGAGAAAAAAAAAGGGAAGAGAGAGAAAAAGAAAAACTAATCCGAGGGAATAAAATTTTTTTTTATTTTATATTCTTGTTGGAACGACAATATTTTGGAAGGCAAGGTGCCAAGCATCTACATGTTTCTATTAAGTCGACCCAATACCCACACAAGCGATTGAGCCTTAGCTCACAACCTGATTTTAGTAACCAGTAGGTAAGTCAAGCCAAGCCAGCCTTCCTAGCAACTTCAACCAGTTTTTTTTTTTTTGGGTCAAGTCGCGCGCCTTAGCCTTTTAGTCGAGCTGACTTTAGGTATTTTTTTATTTTTATTTAATTATTTTATTTATTTATTTATTTATTTATTATTTTTAAATATATATATTTTATAAAAAAATTTAAATAAAAACCTTGTCAATATATTAAAAGGTCATCTTTTAAAAAAAAAAAGATTTTACCAACATATTGAAAAACTTATAATTTTTTTATATATTTCAAAAAAATAAAAATAGAAGTCCTACCAACAGATTGGAGGGCCAATGTTTTTCCAAAATAAGGCTGTATCAACATATTGGAAAGCTTTATAATTTAAAAAAAAATCAACTTTTTTTAAAATAAAATAATATTTTCTTTTTTATATATAAAATCCTACCAATAGATTGAAGGATAATTTTCAACAAAAAGTCTTACCAACAAATTGAAGGATATTTTTTACTATAAACCCAATTTATAAATATATATATATATATTTGTAGAAGTATAATTAAATGAATTCCATAATGAAGCCTTTTCAAAATATGACAAATAATTTTATTGAATACTCTTGAGGTGAAGAAATATTCTTAAATTATTACCAACATATTTGAGCAATTTAAGAAAATTTTTCAATATTAAATTATTTGGTAAATTTTAAACATGTTTTAAGGCTTGGATAACTTAAAATTAGATTGGTACCATCTTTTGGATGAGTGTTATAAGGGTGCTATAACTTTTTTCACGCATAACCGTATTTTCAAACTTAAATTTTGATTTTGTGGACTAGAATTTACTATTTAAAGATATCTAAGTCAATCTTAAAACCCTTTTTAAATGAGACAGATTCTATTAGGTGGTTAATCACACCTTAACAAAAAAAATTGGTAGCAACTCTTCAAGTTTATGTTTAGTGATAGATCCACGGATCTATCTATTATTGAAAAGACTAAGAAAAGAATACAAAGTGATTGAAAGGAGAAATTATCTTTTTCATTCATGAAAATCAGTTATAGCCAATAAATTATTTAAATACAACTATTGTGGAACTACCTTGCAAAACTATAAAAAAAATACAAAGTTACAAAATATTCCTAGCCAATAGATTAATAACTGACCCCAATAGATTAATAAATGACATCACCATCTTCTTTCTTGTATTTATCCATTCTGTTGTCAGCTTTCAGCTCATCTCTTAGTGATTCTTGCTCATTCTTTGCCATAGTCTTGCTTATGCTGCTCTTGTTATTTTCCATCAAGCTCATCACATGCAACTTTTTCCTTGCTTAAGAATCTTGAAAACCTTTTTTCTCCGTTGTTTGATCTTCCACCAACAAAATCGAATCATTCTCTCTCTAATACCACTTCTGAATAGTCATAATGTTAGCACTTTTATTTGGCAAATCCCAAGTTCTCTAAATTTTGATTTTCTTGCTAGTAGCAAGACGTTTGCATGGACCCACCTATTCCATTCTTTAATACACTAAAATTAGACTTTTTTCATTTTTTAAATTATGTTTTAAGTATGAGAGAAGTAAAATTTTTATACTTAATTTTAATAAATGACAACATATACACAAATAAAAGTGTATTTCTTTTGAAATAAATATTTAAAAAATGCAAACACAAATTAAAAGTAAATATAAATGCATATTCTCTTTGAACCTCACCTTATCAGAGTGTCTGTTGTTTCACCACCATGATTATTTTCTCATATTGTTTTTTAGAGAGTTCTGAAAGAACGAGGGACTTTAGAAAGGTAGACGAGGAAAAATGAAGTTGCATGGAGAGAAAAAAAAGTAAAAAATTAAAGTAAAAAAAAAAATTCGTAAGATACCAAGGCTAAGACATAACATCCAAAACGTTGCTCTTATCTGAACTTGATTTAAAAAAAAAAAAACTTAATTCAGTTATCCCTAATTAAAAAAAAAAAAAGTACCTATTAGATCATTGCAAATCAAACTCATTGGGTACAAGTTATTTTGTTATCTTTATCTCAATTGATTTTTTTATTACAAAATCTATCTAATAAAAAAACAAAAGTAAGAAATAAATTAAAAAGAAAAAAAATCTAAAAAAATCAAAAGCTTTAAAAAAAATAAAAAAGAAAAAGAAAGACATGCTACATGACACTCGAAATGAAGTAGAACATTTTAAACCTGTCTTCGATCTGATTCAAATTTTTTTAAAAAAATTATCAATCTAATTTCATATATTTTTAAAAAGCACTTATATTAGAGCAATAGAATCGAAATCAATTCAATATGAGTTGTTTTATCATTCATATCTTAATTAACTATTCTTTACAAAATTTATCTAATAAGAAATAAATTTTAAAAAGTTTTAAAAAATAAAAAAATAAAAAATTTAATAAAAGCAAAGTAAAAAAATAGATTTTGAAAAAAGAGAGAAATGTCAAGTGGGTATCCAACTTTCTCCTCCTTTCATTCTTTACAAAATTAAGTATATAGACTAGATGAATCGGTGATTAGATTTTAAAATTTGATACATGAAAGGGTTTTTTTTTATTTTCACAAGTAGATAAAAAAACCTATCACATCTTTCATTTTTAAAAAATTTTTATAACAAAAATAACGTGCCTATTTATTTACCATTAACTTATAATTTAGTTATGTGACAAAATTAAGCTATTAATTGTTTTCTCCACTCGATCCCTCAAAAGATATGACAAGAACTTAATTTAATTTAATTTAATGAAAATAATGTAAATATAGTTTAAGATAAAATTTAAATAACATTAACGTGTATTTATAATATTTATTTATAGCAATTTATTAGCTTGATCTTTTGACAAATAAACTGAATCAAATGCTAAAAGAAGGTAAAACAAAAAAAAGAGAGAGTGCAACAAGAAGATAGCCATAACATCTCTCTCTCTCTCTCTCTTGAATGATAGGTGGCATAGCCCTTAATTAAAGAGTGGTATCCAAGATTCAAAAAGGATTAGCGTACATTCCCATTTTCACATTGAGCTATTAGCTAGCCATTTATCAAGAAGAACAATAATTCAACATATGAATTGCGATATAAAAAAAGAGAAGTATATTCGAATATTCTTAATATTTAAGGTAAAAATTTAATTTCAAAAATCATGTTTGCGTCAATAATTACAATAATTTTATGTCAAATATTTTTGTTTTTATGAAAAATAATAACTTTCTGAAATAATCATGTTATATCACAATCAAATTAAATGATTTCGTGTGATTTTGTAAAGTTAGATTTTTCTAGTAGTTTTAAATTGATTTGACTTCTATACAAAATAATTATTTAAAATTTTTGTATCAATTATTTTTGTGATATCATTGTGAGATTGAAATATGATTGTACAATACAAATGACTTTAAAATGTAAAAAATAAATTTAAATTAGAAAAATATAAGATGATTTTTCATTGTCAAAATGACCATTAATATTTTTATAATAATTATATCAATTTTATGTTAAACATTTTTAATTTTATAAAAACTTTTAAATTAATCATATTATATCATAATCAAATTGAATAATCTCATCCTATGTTAAAGTTAGATTTTACTAATAATTTCACACTATATTGACTCGTGTACGAAATAACAACTCAAAATTTCTGTATCAATTATTTTTGTAATGTTTGTACGAAATTGAAAGATGAATGTACAAAACAAATGGCTTAAAAAACAAAGAGGTTAGAAAAATAATCTTAAATTAGAAAAATATAAGGTGGTCTTTGCCCATCAAAATCACCATGGTTAGTCATCAAAGCACATTGATTAGTCCAAAGGGAAAGTTTGATAGGGGGCTCAATTATGAATTATGGGTTGGGGGCGGGGGGTGGCGGGGGAAAGAGAAGCGGGACCCATGTTCGATTCAAGAAGATAAAATCAATCAGACAAGTGTTGTGGGGTCAAGGATTCGGTTTTCCCAAAAAGAAAATTTAGATTTCCACGTGGGGTTGCCCTTGTCTGTTCTGCGGTCTTGTCCTTACATCAGCTACTTCTCCACCGCTATCACATTTGTTTCACGCGTTTCCGGTTTTGTCACTGTTGATTGGTTATTGTTTACCACGCGCTTTTGTTCTCGAGTGAGTTCTCCTTTCTTTTACCGGCGTGGGTCGTGCAATCCACATTCGCTGCTTTTTCTTCACCTCGTGTTTTATATTTAAGTTCTTTTTTATTAGTTTTCTATTTTTGAGTTTAAATTACATTGAGATTATTCTTTTTTTAAATTTTAGACACCCACTAAAATAATAATATCATAGTTTTATGAACTCAATTATAATAAAAACTCTCATTAATTTTTTTATAATTGAGACAGTTAATAATCAATTCCAGTCATTAAAATTAAAATTTTAATACTTTATCTATATATTATATTATTTTGTTAATTTATTTTGATTAGATTAATTTATTTGTTTAAAAATTAATAATTACTTATTTCAAAAAAAATAATAACTAAAAGGTTAAAAAAATTGTTAGGGTGGCTGGTAAGTTGGGATTATGAAATTAGAACTACTACCATGCATTTTCACTAGGTTTTATAAATCAAGGCCCAAAATCGAAAATGGAGGAGGCGACTCTAAGTTCAAGGAAGAGTTGTCGATGATCGTAAATAACAAAGGTATTTATCCAAGTAAAAATGATTTGCATGTTCTTACAAATTGATGAATATGTTTTTCACTCAAATTGGGAATAATAGAGCTGAAAACAGAAGCGGATTTATGTTGTAGTTTTGGTGTCTTTGAACGTCCTAAAAATTAAAAAAAAAAATTATTGAATTCCTTTAAAATTTTATTATAGACACCTAAAACATTAAAAAAAAAAAAGAAAATTTAAAAGAAAAATTTCCCTAAACACCTCATAATTTCTCACTACACACATTTTTTTATTGACAATTGATAAATTTGTTGATAGTGTTATATATATATATATATAGATATTATAAATGAACACTTAAAAAAAAAAATTATGGATTCGTTATTTCTATCACTACTTCTAGTTCGACTCTCATGTTGGCCAACGTCTCTTCCAACACTACAATGAGGGATTGCATGAAGAACAATATCTAGGTTTAGCTTGTTGCAATCCATGTGGTTTAGTTTTCCTTTTGTTTCTTTTAAAGTAAATTACATTAATTTTGCATATAAATAAATAGATGTGAAGGTAAATTAATGTGAGTTGATTTTAGTGAGTGAATATAAAATATTAGTTTTATGGCAAAAATATTTAAATACTAGTTAGATATATATTACTTTTGAAAATATATATATATATATATGAGGTGGTATGATTTTAATGGCACAAAAAAATAAGTATTTTATTGTGCAATTAAATAATTAACTTTGATATTTAGTTTTTAAAGAATAAATTACTATCAAATTAGTATACATTGTTGTCTAGGGACGAAAATTTAACCAATATTACATGTTGATTAATATTGATGTAGAATTTTTTATCAATAATAATAATAACAATAATAATAATATTAAACACCGGCAACAACAATAACAACGATGATGATGATGATGATGATGATGATTGTTTCTACTTTCAAGAATCCATGACATAAAATTCAATCGCTTCTCCAACTTCCAATGTCTTTTATTGACTTTTTGAGTCCGAATTCAATTTGATTTATTATTTTTAATAAAATTATAAAATTAAAATTATTTTAAAAGTAAATTTTTTAAAGTTGATCATTATTTTTAATAAAATCATAAAACTAAAAATGTTTTTAAAATAAAATTTTTAAGTTAGAATTTTAAAAATTTAAAACATCTATTTTATTAATATAATATTTTAAAAAATAATGATCAAAATTGAATTTTTTTTGAACAAAAAGGTCAAACACCAACATGTAAAATGGGACTAAAGAGAGTAATTTTTTCATTATTTTTATGGGTTATTTTAACCCTTCTCTTTAAATTCTTTTGACATTAGAGTACAAAAATTTCAACATTCTTGTGTGTAAAATGTAAATTAAAAGAATTCTAGGTTTTAGTTTTGGAATTTTGTTTCTAACACACGAGGAATTTGGAAAGATAATTTTTTTTTTTTTTTTTTACAAATTTTATCCTGTCTATTTCAAGATTGAAGTTTGAGATTATCAAAATGAATTCTCAAATTTTAATAATTGTTAAGATATCTTCCTTGCGTTTTTTCTTAACTACATAAATCAATATGTTAAATTTATTGAGAAGAATGGATTTCTATTAGAAAAGGTACATGCTAATTAAGAGGACTATAAGTGATTACAATTAGCCATCATGATGTTAATCACAAGACACATTTTGTTATGGTGCATTTGAGCAAATACATACATACATACATACATATGCACATTACATCTTAGTTGATCTTATATATATTTTTTGACATGAAATCAACAATATTCCGTCACATCTCATCAACCTTAAACTTTCTTCTTTCAAATAATTCCACCCTTATTCCTTTTTTTTTTTTTTAATATATGATAACTTGTGTGTTTCACATTTTAACTTCAATGTTTTTTCAATCACACATCAAATATCAATTATGTCATAGTTAATTAATTTGAGCAAACATGTATATATGGCATACATGTGCACTTCATCATGTGTTACTCGAGATGTTTTCTTTGGATATACAAATATTAACAGTTAATTAAAGGGATAATGTCCTAAGTGGCCATTGAATTATTGTAAGTTGTTGGATTTGGCACCTGAATTAAAAAAAAAAAAATTGCTAAATAAGTATCTAATCAATTTGATCCAAGAGTTAACCCCATTAGCCTAAATGCTAACTTGGTTATTTTAGCCAATAAATCTACCATGTGGATAGAAAATGACACGTAAGTATGATATGAATTGCTTATGTGATCAAAAAATTTGAAAAAAAAATTGAATAAGTAAAAAAAATTTTTTTAACCCCAAATAAATTAATTTTCCCTTAAACAGTAAACCCAAATTTAATACCCAAACCCTAAACCACAAATTCGAAGAACCCAAAAGAAATTTAAGCAAAATTCTTGTTTTCTTGTTTTTCTTGTTTTCTGTTTAACCAAACAAGGAAACAAAAAGTGCACCTGTTTAAACAAATTTAAGCAAACAAATAAAGAGAGGGTTTAATATCCTTAAAACCAATAAAAAGAAAAAAAAAAAAAGCTCAAAACTCAAAATTTTAGATCAAGATATAAATGAGAGCACCTGAAATTAAAGAAACAAAAAGTGCTAAGTATAAATTCAGAGAGGCGCACGTGTGGATATAACACAACAAAATTACTATTGCCCTTTGGAGCTAGCCCAGTTGAACAAGGAAGATAGGACCAGATGCACAGTTGTGTGGAGAAATTTTGTTGTAGTAAAATATTTTGCCAACAAATGTTAAAGTTCTGTTCCATGTTGCCCTCCTTCCCAACAAGCCACCTCTTGTCTCTCCACTTCGCACACTATGAACTTTGTCTAGCTAGAAACAAATCTTAACCCAACATTGATGGTAAAAGAAAACAAGAAAAAGATAATGCTTACATGTCTTATAGGGTTCTTTAAATTTGGGATTTACGGTTGAGGTATTAAATTTAGGTTTTACTGTTTAAAAGAGAATTAATTTGTTTGGAATTTAATTTATTTTTATTAATTCGATTTTTTTTAGATTTTTTAACCATATAAACAATTTATATAATGCTTACATGTCATTTTTTGTTCACATAATAAATTTTTATTGATTAAAATAATCAAATCAATATCTAAACTAATGGAATTAACTCTTAAATTAAATTAATATACGATTTTATAATTTAGATATCTATTTAGTAATCTTTTTAGTTTAGATATTAAATTCGATAAATCACAATAATACAAAGCTATTTAAGATATTATCCTTTAATTAAAAAATGTCAACCTTAATTGAGTTTTGCATTTTAATTTTAAAGTTTAATTTTTTCTTCAATCACACATCAATTACATCAAAGTAATTTTGGATGATATATGCACATGTGAATGTCACGTCGTGTTTGATCTTCTGTTTGACTTGAAAACGAATACCCCACCTAGCCTATTGATTTGGTGGCAAGTAGAGCGTTCATAACTAGTGAAACAAATAGTTTTGAGTTGGAGTCCTATCATCCTTATCCGCATCCTCACTTCCAATAACAAAATTTTCTCAGTTTAAATATTTCAATTATTTTTATATTAATTTTACTCGATTATTCCAATTTTGTATATATAAATATATATATATATATATATTATTTTATGGTTTTTTACTTTATTTTTTTCCCCATAAAGTGGACTCAAACCAAACTTACAACTTGCCAAAGTTGAAGATGAGATATTATTATCGAAATAAATAAACTTGAACTTGACCTTTTAAGTAAGAAAATGCATTCACCTACATAAAGCAATTGAACCTACATTCCAAAATTTCAAGTACTTGTGTGTGTGTGTGTGTGTGTTGGATCTAAGAAATTTTGTCATTGACTAATTAAGGGTATTGAACTTTTTATCTTCAAAAGTTTGCTCCAAATATTATTTCACTGTCAAAGTTTCAAAAGTAACAATTTTGTTCTCAAACTTCTTATTTATAGTGATAAAATTCTAAAGCCAATCTATTAGTTGATAAATTTCTCATTAATAAAATTAATACACTTAATATGACATGAGCTTATATTTTTATTATTAAAATATAAAAAAACCCTTTAATTATTTTATTTTTCTTAAATAAACCCTTATATTTTTATTGTACTCAAATAAACACTTATCTTTTTATATAGATCCAAATAAATTCTTATTTCAAATGAAAAATTGATTTATGTTAAGAGTTTATTAAGGTATAAATTAAAAGTTGAATACTTATGTGGATATAAATTAAAGGTTAAAGGTTTATTTGTGTGCAAATTAAAGTTTAAGAGCTTATTTAGTTGCATAAAACTATAAAGATTTATTTAAATAAAATAATGAAGTTTATGGATTTTTTTTTTGTGGTTTTAGTCTAAAATTTATCCGTCAAGTGAAGTCTTAATAAATGGATAAATGAATATGCTAGCCAAAAGATTTTATTGATATAATTAGAAGTTTTGAGACAAACTGAAACCTCTGTAAGTCTTACAACAAAAATTCATGTTGGTGGCAAACTTTTAAGTGACAACTGTACATCTAGTTTATGTATTAATTAATTGGATACATTATATGGAGAATAAAGTTTGAATTTATCATTTTACTTTAAAGTGATAAATCTAATTTACCAATTCATTTTTTGAATTGTGCAATTTTATCATATTATTATTTAATTTAGTTAAAAAATAATAAAAACATGGTAAAAGAATTTTTTTGTGAAAAAAAAATAATGGAATTATATTTTAACTTTTAATCATTTTTGAACTAAGTAGATATATACAATGTTAAAATTGCATTGGTTCAAAAATAAGTGATAAATTTGATTTCTCGTCTTAAGCACAAGTAGAATGACAATTTAAATCTTATCCTTATATAACGTGTCTTTTTCATGTGGGACTTTCAATTGCAACATCTCTGTTCTTTACCACATGATCTTTTGACGTGCGTCCAACCATTTCATTATTTATAGTATTGATAAATAGCAGACGTCTGACTAAGTTTGGTGTCATTAAATGAAGTGGCACTTGAACCTTGTTAAAGTTCAACGAGTTTAACAAAGAGTCTTGAATTTCACATCGAACATAATAGAAGAGTCATTAAAATATAAAAAGGTTTATACCATCTTAATCTTATGAAATATCTTTTGTAAGATAAAATCGTGAGGTCAAAGAGATTAAAACGGATAATACCTCACAAGAGTGTGAACCGTGACAAGAAGACTGATTTGAGACACCAGATAAATGGATGCCTGGGTCCCGGAGTCGTGTGGGTTCGGAGCTTGAGTTTCGATTCGTGATAAGTCGTAGCAGAACCAGTCCTATACCATTCTATCCACGTCAACCACCTCAAGGAAGGTAGGCAGGGTGGTCAGCCTCCGTGACGAGAGCGTCACGAGGTTGGGTGTGAAAAAATATTACGGACCTAAGAAAAAGTTATGAATTTCACATCGAACATAATAGGAAGGTCACTGGGATATAAAAAGATTCACATCACCTTAACCTTATGAGGTAACTTTTATAAGATAAAATCGTGAGACCAATATAATCAGAGCGAACAATACCTCATAAGAGTGTGAACCGTGATGATTAAGTTGATCTGGGACGTCAGATGAATAAATATCCGAGTCTCAAAATCACGTGAGTTTGAAACTTAAATCTTAACTCGTGACAAAAGATTAAGCAAATGGCAACATGAGAGGACCACAAGTGTGCATAGTTTACTCTACAGTAAATTTTATTACAAAACGAGGTTATATTGACTTGACAACTAAATTTTCGATTTAAGCATTTTGTGTTGTATTAAAACTTTGTTAAATTTTGGTGGGAAGTGATTAATGCATGTTATTAGGTACAACAATTCAGGAAACTTTCCATAGGATAGTAGTTTTTCTACTGTGGTGTACGAAATTTTGAAAACGTTATCTCCATAATATAATACTTACACCTGTTTATACGAAAAAACATGTCTTAAGTGAAGAATCACCAATTTTTAAAATGAAGCATTGTATCTAAAGTAGAAAATTTTTGAACTTTCAATATGGGAATTCAAACGGTAGAGCTATGGCATTCAAATATCATAGGTAAATTTTCACACAAAACATGATCCTATAGGGTATTCGATTGCCCATCTTAGGACATTTGATTGCTCTTATGCAAAATTTCCAACAGAATGTAAACAGAAAAGGGCAGTGATTAACATCCTAAAAACAATAGACTTTTCTTGTTAATTTCATTTCAAAATTTATTTTTATACTTCCAAATTTTATTTATTTAAAACAAATGTAAGCTCATGTTTCAAACCTTTGTACTTTGTAAAAGACACTTAAAACATTTTAGAAAATATATTTCGGCTATATATACAATATTTTAGGTTGTTGATTGTTGAATTAGAGTTTGAGTTAATTTTAAGTTTGAATTGTATTGAATTTAAATAAACTTCTATTCAAATCATTTTAAAGTTGGTTGGGTTTACTCAGATTTTACCATTCTCTGGTAATTAAATTTGATTTTCATATGCATAAAAATTTTAAAAGAAAAAGAAAAAGGAAAAAAATGCAAAGGACAAAATACTCTCAAAGAGTCAAGACAAAAAGGAAAGAAATTATATTCTCTCACATGCATGTAGTCAACAAAATCTACTTTTATAGATTCTTTATGAGAGCACGGGTGAGGATTAATAGTTTGATCGATCTCATTAATGATTACACTTTTGATTATATAATCCCACAATTTCCTTTTGATTTAATTGTGTAATTCCAGATTTCCTTTTATTATATCCACTCTCTCTGTGTTGAATCAGCCACTTAATTATGCTTCCACCCAAGTTTTGGAGATGCATTTTTTTTTTTTTCGTTTCCTTTAATCCTTCATCATCAGTAAGGAGCCCTACAACATCTCTTGATTTTTCTTCATATATACAAATTAAATAAAGGAGAAAAATGAAAATAAGCAACAAATAGCTAAAGTAGAACTCAAAAGCATGCTGTTGTTTTAGTGGTACTGAAATTGACTTTAAGGGTTTTAAGTTCAAACTTCAATCGTAATCTAAGAGATAACAAAAAATCTAACTTAAAGAAATCTGAGAAATTAGTTTTAACCCTTTTAATTAGTTAAGTACTTAAGTTTTTATGTGTTACACTTAAATAAATCTTTAACTTTTAATTTGTATTTAAATAAGCATTTAAAATTTTAATTTGTATTTAAATAAATCCATATCATAAATATTTTTTATTTAAAATAAAAATTTATTTGGATACAAATCAAAATAGAAGAGTTTATTTGAATAAAATAAAAATATAAAAACTTATTTAAGAAAAGTGAAATAATTAAGTGATTTTTTTTTTTAAACATAGTCATTGTTCATAATTTATAGGGAAAGAGAGGAAGTGCTGGTTCCTAAGAGCTGCTTAGCCACTAACACAAGAAATAGCATTAGATTTTGCTTCCCTTCATTCAAGCATGAAAGTCGAAACCTCTTTCAAAGAAGAAATGAAACAAAACTGTAACACATCAGTTAAGTTTCCAATTTGCATTTCTTAAGTGAATAATATTTGAGTTGATGTAATTACCAGCCTGCATCTGATCTCAAGTCCCAGTGCTCTATTGCGGAATACTGAAATTCAAGTAATCACCAGAAAAAAAAATTAAAAATTAGAAACAAAAACAATTAAAAAAATGGAAAAGAGAGAGAGCAAAGAGAAATACTTAACTATAAGATATGATTACTTCTTTTTCCCCCTAATTCATTGGACAAGACGTGTAAGATGATAAGATTTTGACCCAAAAAAAAGGTTGAGTTCCTTCTTTCACAGGCAGCCAAGAAGTTGAAAATTTATGCTGAGAAGCAAATCTCTATAACTATTATGAGGAGTCGAAAGAAATAAAATCATCCTAACCATGAAACAAGTAAAAGAAAACGGATCAAAGATAAAACTTAGAAATTCGGATTCATTCATGCACTGAATCAAGTTTTCAAGCATAAAGTAAAATTCTGACCATAATTTCAAAGAAAGAGTTGTTATACCAAGCAGTAGGAGAAGCCTAGGAGAGCAGTGAAGGAAAAAAAAAAAAACAAAAGATGATCCTTATATTTGCTATACACATATGATAAAAGAAAATCTAAAACTAGTAGCTAATTAACATCCTAGTAGCATCTGTAGAGAATTCTCTTCAAATTTCTCCATATATATATATATATATTGTTTCAGTCCTGCCAGCAGAGAAGCATAATAATACATCTTCTTATTATGTAAAGCCTGCCCCTTTCTTCCCTGAGGAACCCTCCATTTACTTTGAATGGACACCTCCTCTTAGACCCTCCCGTTGTAGAACTCTTCATCTTCATCTCTTCTTATCAAAATTGTGGGATTTATTTGCTTTCTTTTTCTACTAGAATCTTATTGGTTGGCTTCAAGAGTAGTTCGGTGAACCTTTTTGCTCTCAGTAGTTCTCTCTATTGGATGGATGGATCATTCTTGAAGTTTGAAAGAATAATGATTGACGCTTTTCTTTTTTTCTTTCTTTTGGGTTTGCATGAAAAGAGAAGCGAAGGGAGGGTGTGTTCTTATAGGAACGAAAAGGAATGGTTTAGGCTCCACCAAGGCCCAAATAAAGGTGACCAAATGTGGTTCAAAAAAGAGATGTGTTTATGTGTCTCTTTTCACCAGGCACTGCACTTTGGACCCTACCTCACTGGCATGCTAAGTAACACAATCGTAGCATGTGGAATATGTTCAGAAACCAAACAAACTTCATATGTGCGACATCTGTAAGCAATCCTAGGGCCATTTTCTTGGTCCAATTTCTTAGCCACTTACACATATTTTTTTCCATTTCTTTTTCTTGATTTCTTTAAGTCTATACGAAAAGAAGCCCGCAGTAGTAATTTATATACTCAAGGAGGGGAAAATAGGGAATGAAAAAAATAGTTAGGCTTGCAGAGCAGAGACGTCATCATCAAGGGTTATTTGGCACGAGTGGACTGTACTTTAAAAGGTGGAGGACCACAAAACAAAGATAGAGCTTCTAATTTATAGCCTTACACTGTTTCTAAATCACACAGCAACCACAGAAATTTTTGCTTTCCCTCTCAATCCTTGTACCTGAAGCAGCCTGTTCGAGTTCATTGATACAAAAATTGAAATCAGAAAAACTTACTCTAAAAATTAATAAATCAAGAAAGCAATTAATAAAAAAAGGGAAGATATATAAAGTTTAAGTAATGAAAAAGAACGATTTTTGTTGTATATATGGATTGAATGATCTTTTTTATTGATAGAAAATTCTTAATTGCCTTTTTTTAATTATACCCCAAGGCAAGAAGCAAGTGCTTTGTTTTGTTTTGTTATTTTATTTTTTGGTTAATATTTCTGGTCATAAAAGAGGTCCCAGGGTGAGCTTTTGTTCAATTCAATGCACATACATAAATGGAAAAGACATAGCTGTACACGTGAAGTTCACACGACAGACATGGGTGATGTCTGTGACATGGATGACAAGCTAAGCTTATGACATTGTTTTGAACCACATTCTCTCTTTCGTTTAACCATCACCTCTATTTCTGTTGGTGTTGTCCTCGGCCTCGCCTGGGCCTTCTTTCCCTTTTTTCCATGATGGAGCTTTTCCTACACTTCTCCTTTCTTTGATAGATCTGGAGAAAGCCGTTTCCCACTGCCCTTTCCCCACCTTTGCACTGACAATTCAAGTTACAGTTTCTTTTTTATCCCTTTATATAACTAAAAGATCAATCATTTCAATTATTATAGTAGTAGCTTTTATATCCGATGAAATGACACCGACCAATAAAGTAAACAATCGGGTACAGTTACATTTGAATAACCATTATATATACTGAATCAGTTTGTCATTCGATAATTACGTCTTTGTTTTTTATAATTACGTCTTTGTTAAATTAATTTTGTTTTTCATTTGTTAATTATTAGATTTTTTATAATTTTATGATACATTTTACTTATAATTTTTTATTATAAAATTATAATTATTTAATTATGTTAAAAAATTATGTACAAGTAAATGTGAACTTTATATAAAATTTGGATGAATTCAATATAATTTTAAATTATGATTAATTAGAAGTTAAAGGGTAAAAATATCCTTGAATTATAATTCAAAAATAATTTAAATCCTTAATAATATATTATAATTAATCAAACTTTTTAATTTTTTATTTCGATTCAATTAAACATTTAAATGAATGAAAACTAGCCATATAACAAAATTTAATCAATTAATCTCTAAATTATAATAAATTGAAATCTTTAGAAGAATTTTAGAGAAAGAAAAACAAAGAAAATAAAAAAGACAAAAATATTTATTTTATTTTTATATATATTAATTACATCACATGATAAATTTTTATTTATTTTATTAATGTCATACAAAATTTTATTTTAGTTGACAAACCGTTAACATTTAATCCAAATAAAGACTTAATTAAATGTAAATAAATATTGAATGAGTTGATTGATTGTAATAAATAAAATAAGTGTTTGAATGGTTTTTTAATTATAATTTATGAATATCATCCTTAATTATAATGCAATAGTTATAAGTAATATATATTTTTTATTTATTGTCAAATAATTTTTAATTAAATACTTAATAAATTAAAATTAAATATCATATCATTCAATAGATAAATCCCTAATAAGATTGCAAAATTAGGAAGAAAGACGGTTTTTCAAACCCCAAATCTCCCACAAATCTTGAACAAGAATACCTGGCCATTGGGTCAAAGTTCTACAGTCGACTTCAATAATTCTTGTTAGATAAAGTGGTTATGATAATAAGGAAAAAAAAAAAAAATCCTTTCTAGTTTATCATGAGCACGCAAAAGCTAAAGTCATCTAAGTTTAAACACAGTTAATACATTGATCTTTACTGTGCTCCGTATCCCCACCCGTTCAAAGAAAGCCGTATATGAGCTACCGACTGAAGTTAAAACAGTTGAAATTTCGTAGTGGAAAGTGACAAAACCAAAATACTTTACTGAATAATGATGTCCAAAAATTTTCAGTAAGGATGGGAGGCGGGCCCCGTTCCCCTATAGGACAGAGATGAACAGTTTCAGAGCACATCACTTTGAAGAGAGATCAGCGAACTCTCCTTTTCTGACTACAGTTTCATAGTCTGTACTCTGATAGTATTGCAACAAAACCTTGGCGTCAAACTTTGACTAGCTTGTCTCTCAACCTATCAAAAAGAAATTCTGCATTGCTGCAGAAGTTTACCTTGATAGCTCCTCTTCTAATTCTATGGGTTTCAATACGGTAGTAAAATTTTGAAAAGAGTCTAGCTTTAATTACTAGTCTCAAACTTCAAGACAATTTACTCACAAATTGTATATCGATAGTCAATCATGTGAGCAACTGCTGTTCAAATTGCAAGATAAGATCAGTATATGAGTCAAAAAACAGTCGGCTCCGGTTCACGAAATCACATGATGCCAGGAAAGTTTAGCTTCGACTTCAACAAAGTAGGCATCCAAAGAGATCAGATCAAAAATATTGTAGAGAATCCGAACAAAATATGCATGCATCTGTAATTGTTTATTTAGTTTGGTCCATGCCTGGAAGAAACATAGTATATGCACCATACCTAAGGCTAAATTGAGCCCCACTGAACCTTTCTAACCATCATCTAATAATATGAACTTTCAATCTCGCACTAGTGGTCACCTGTACTCACCCCCCTTCTCTTTCCTCGATCTCACTATGTAGCCTCAAAGCCAAAATATAGCGCTGCCAAGAATTGCCCACTTTTGACAAATTTCAATAGTTGCTCCAATGAGTGAAACTTTTCCGAAAGATTAAAATTTTACTTAGGCACAATGAAAGAATCCTAAAAAGGTTTAGGAAAATCAAGGTTTATGTGTCGGAAAATCAATGTGAATGAACTAATTAACTGATGTCAATTTTATAAAAGGAATTGAAAGAAAAAAGAACTTACAGTAGATAATCATCAATTTACGACACTTGAAAGAAATGTTCTCTTCAAGTCTTCAATATCCTTCTTTAGTTTCTCATTATCCTGATTCCCTTTCTGTATCTCAACATGTAAAGCTGCACTGAGCAAAAAACAGAAAAAAGGGACAAGTCTAATCTGTTGTCAAAGAAATCTTGCAAAAATCCACCGATCTTTTAAGAGTGAATGGCTGTTTGTCAGATATTAGTGAAATCGTGCAGTGAATTTGAAGCCCAATTCATCCTAAGTTACTACACTTTTCTTTTTCTGCTTCGTCCATCAAATGATCATACATCTATGACAATTATTAAGAGAATATAGTTTCACATATCTTTACAGCAAGAAATATTCTTTTGATTGATGTTCAAGCATCCAATAAACATCCAAGGAACATTTCATTCGTCTATCATACACCAAATTACAGTAATGTCTTCCCTCTCCCTGCAAAGAAGAATTTGAAATGATGAAAATGTTTCCTACCACATTATCCCAGGTGTTTTTCCTCAACTCACTGCGTCCTTGCATTGGAACCCTTATTCTCTTTTTTGCCTTGACCTTGCAAAATGTATGAAGTGTGCATGTTGGTGCATGTGCCTGTTCATATACAAGCACACTTTACATAGAAGGGAGAGTTTTTTTTTTTTTTTTCCCTTTCATTCTTAGCGATCAGAATGGGGGTTCGGCTTGCTCATTTCACATGCGTGAGGAGCACAATTTATGGTTGGATCTCGCACGTGTGAGCGGTGATAATGGATATATTAGAAAGTAATGGAAGGATCTGAACCCGTGGGAAAGGGAGGATAAAGCAATGAGAAATGGAGATTTAACCGGCTGATAGAACTATAGATGTAATATGTAAGACACTTGTACTGGTCCAAATAACAAAATCAAGAAGAAATGTATCTTTGAAGGTATCCTTGACAGGAGTGAATCCCTTATTAGTATAAAATTCAGCATTCATTGGAATTGTTTCATCTGGTTCTTCCCCCGGTTCATAAGTCTATATCTGATCTTAACATCATCTAGAAGGCAGCTGAGCCAGAGTGATTAAACTCAACTCAGATAGTCCATCCTCAGGCAAACCAATAGCCAGGATGGTGCTGAAGGTATCTTTGTAGATTCGTAGGGTAATATATTGATAGGCTGCTAAAGAAAAATGGAGAATGTATCCAGCACTCAAGCTGGGCTTACAAGCTGATCTATCTTTAAAATGGATAATGGTTTCTCAGTTTATAAATTAAAATGAATGATGACAAAAGCAGATCCTGAACATTAATGATTGAAGGTAAAAGGTAACAGAGTTGCAACAGACTAGAGTCTCTCCAATTGCTTCAAGGAAATTAATAAAGCATCACGTATTTTGGTCAACAATGAAGGAGTCTATCTGTTAATTTTGCATCTATCTGTGATGTTCCCAGCTTCTTATCTAAACTCTCTATAGCTGAAATGTATACTTCGTCTATTCATTAATTTACTAGGTTTCCTAATCCAAGAAAAATAGGAGAGAAGTGTTCAATATGGTGGCAATGGTGTAGTCTAAAGACGAAAATGAATTTTAACTGTGGCCATTAAACAAAATGTGACTAGTGACAAGAAACTCCGGGAATTAAACGGAAGGAAAAGAGAAGCATATAATCCAAACTACAGATAGAAGGCAACAACATGCTTCTGCTTAGGAAGCTTCTAAATGTACTGCAGACAACTAATTGGAAATTAATAAGAAAACATTAAGATAGTATTACCAGCGTTTGAAGTATAAAGGTCTTCAAGAATTTCATCCACAAATGCCGACATTGAATTTCTCAAAGCATTATTTTTGTTTTCCAAGAGATGAATTTCTTTTTCAAGAAGCTCCTTCTCCGATATCAAAGTCACCAGTTCATTGGTTTCACTGTTGTCAATCTCCCTTTGAAATTCTGAGCACAGTTTGATAAATCCTTCTCTGTAAAAAACAAAACAAAAATGTAAATGGTATCTACATTAGCAATTTCATAAAGAAAATAAAGATATTGAATAACTAATGCAGCTTGCACAGGAAGAGCCAGCATAAACTTGGCAATTATGAGAGACATTAACTGGATTCATGATTCTTCAAAAAATTTACAGACAACCACTGCATAATCTTGTAAAACTTCATTAATGACAAAGAATAATGGAAAATTTTAGGAGAAAATAATAAATAAATGAACAGATACCGTTTATTTTCGATCCTTTTTAGCATCTCATCGCGGTTCGTTCTTAGGCAACTCAACTTCTCCTCCAAAAATTTAAGCGAATTTCTTGAATCATCTATTAATCAAAGAAACAGATTTCAACCAAAGAAATCATTAAAATGTAAAAATACAGAACTAAAATAAAATACCGGTGACAGAGAGCAAGCCATCGATTTCGAAATGAGAAATGTAAAGCGACTTGGTAAGCTGGGATTCTCTGATAGAAAGAGCAGCTTCGAACTCCATGCACTTGACGATCTCTGATTCTATCTCTCGCGTCATTTGAATGTTGGATTCGATTTCTTCATTCACCTAACCAATGATTCGTTAAATAACAAATTTGTTGTATTCTTTATTAGAAATTCCAGTAAATTGTAATTAAAAAAAGAAGAAAAAAGAGTACCTGATCGAGCATGTCCTTGAGGCATGAGATTTGATATAGAATAGCTCCAGAATCCTCCATCTTGATTTTCTCAATCAAACCAGTAAATTTTTTCTACTTTTCACGTCACGTTGGGAGAGGCCGGTGCTGCAGCGGGAGAATGAGCGAGACCGCTTTTTAAATTTTCTTTTCTTTTCTGTTTGTTTTTATTTTTTTGGTCAATTGTTTTTGTTTGAAAAAATAGAGATTAAATTAAGTATTGCAGTGCTTTAAAATTTGATTATCTAATATTTCCTTTTTATTTTTCTAACCATCTAGTGTTTTTTTTTTGGTTGCTTTTTTTACTTATTTTATGCACCCTAATTGACTATTTCATCCGCTTCATTTTCTTTGCTTATTCGTACTCTCTTTTTTTATTATTTTTTAAAATCTATTTCATTAATTTCTTTTTATTTTTTACATTTAAAAATTAAATCTCAATTTATGAAAATAAAATACAATCAGCATCCCCATCCATCAAGTAACAATATATTTTACGTAAACAATACTTTTACTGACAAAAATTTCAATCTTTGATAATTTTAAATACAAAAAAAAAAAATCATATAGCATAAACCTTTTCATGAGAGATAAACAATAATGCTAAATATTTGATTAAAAATAGGTTATATACTCAAATTATGATCAAACATTTGGGTGATTACTCAATTCATAATTAAATATTTTAATTTGTACAAATAAAGATCAAATGTTATTGATTTATAATAATGTAAAATTTATTCCAACGAAAAATAAGATGTGCATGTTACACGTCGTAATAATACATAAAAAGAATATGAATCAACTAATTAGACAAATTCCATGCTGATTTAGATTTTTTTATTACTATTTTGAAAAAAAAAAGAAATGAAAAGTTATTTAGGAAAAAAAATCTATGTTTAACTCAAATCAGAAAAAGCAAAAAATCCCCAAACCCAGAACAAATCCTCCTTAACCATAATCACCCAGACAAGTTATTTCAATCACTGATTCAATTTCATTTCTTAATTTTTGTGAGGTCAGCATTATTCAAGAGCCTATTTTAAGGTAACCAACATTTGGTTCAATTGATTACGCTCCAAGATTTTATTCTATTCAAGGTCTGAAAATTTGGAAGGTTAGTTGTTTTTTTTTATTATTAAATCTATGTAATGTGAATAATATGTACGCATATTTTGGGTTTTGTTGTTGTTTATAGTCAGTCATTTTGTGGTTGTGGGTTTTATGTTTTTTTTTTCAAAGTTGAGCATATTCTGCCTTAGGGTTTTCTACAGTTTTTCATTTAGGCATATTTGATTTATGGTTTTTTGTTATTGTTCTTAATTGCTTAAATTTATATTTAACGTTTTCTGCTATTGTTCTTAATTACTCGAATTTATAGTTAGGGTTTTATGCTATTTAGGCATATTTTGGTATGTGGCTAATCTAATTGTTTAATTGCTTAATTATTTATATAGCCTTTTGATTCTTGCCCATCATTTAGGCCTCCACTAGTGCTAGTATAAGTGATTACCCATCTTTGTTGCCTTAATTTATAGCATAAGTGAAGCCAATTAATCAACATAAAAAATAAATGTTATTTCATACAAAATTAAAAAAAACCAACAATTCATCGCAGCGAGGATTATAAATAGGGCTAAATTTAAAATTGAAAACATTTACAACCTAAATTTTATTTAGTAATTAAGTTGTTGTGTCAAAAGGTTGAAATTAAATCTCTATCTCACTATTTGACCAAAAAGATTCCAAAAATATACATCAAAAACCTAACTTTCAATACATCTCCTAAAATTTTAGCCAAGTCCAATTGTGAAAATTATAAAATCAGTTATAAAAATCCTTTATTGTGAAATACTAAAGTATATATTTCTAAACTCCCTCTCTTTTGGTTATTCCCTTCCATTCAGGTTTTAATCTTAGTGTTAAATCTTGACCTCTATATCATGGTTTGCAGTAATATAAATTAATAAACTCTACAGTTGCTACAGTATTATGGATTCTCTACATCAGAATTCTTATAGAGGTGTAACCAAATCATTGGTTCACTTAACAAAAAAAAGTTACTATACCAAAAAATACTCAAGTAAACTACTATAGTGAAAGGCATAATTTCATAAAAGTCAAGCCACCAACTCGATGTCATGCTAGGAGAGCACTTAGTTTTGAACACCAATACTGGCTAGAATACCTTGATCTTATGCCTAAACCATGGACTGTTTATATTTGGTATCTCCTTCAGAAAGGTAATTGATTCTCATTAGATGGTATCACCATTCAACGAGGAGGTGAGACCAACAAGGGTTGAGACCAATGAGTTAAATGGTATAAGAGTTTCAACCTCATTTATTTTGTTAGTTGTTTGGTTTCATCCTTTGTTGGTCTCACCCATTTGTTGAATGATGATATCATCTAATAAAGATCGATTACTTTCCTTAAGGATATGCCAAACATAAGTAATTAATAGTTTAAATATAATACCAAGGTAGTCCAGCTGGTGGCCTTATTTTTATGAAACTATGCCTTTCACTATTGTAGCTTACTTTGGTATTCTTTAGTATAGTGACTTTTTTGGTTAAGTAGATCAATGGTCTGTTTATAACTTTACAATAATTTTGATGTAAATGATCTATAATAATATGATAATTGTAATGCATACTAACGTGTATCACTGTAATACTAACTTGTATCACTACAAATCATGATATAAAAGTCAAGATCTATCTCTAAGACTAAGACTTGAATGGAAAGGAATAGCCAAAAGAAAGGGAGTTTAGAAACACATACTTTTATATTTCACAATAGGTTCTTACAAGTGATTTTATGATTTTAAACTCTTTGCCATATTTAGGAAGGAGTTGCAAGCTTAAATAGAAAGGAAAAATAAATGAATAGGACATGATACAACCTAAGGGGTTTATGATTATGCCATAAAAAAATACAAACAAAATACTAAAATAACTTTAATAAAGTAGCTTTAATAAAGAGGTGATTCGTTTTCTTTTATCAAAGTGCCTTTAATAAGGTTGATATGACTTTGACATATAGCAGCTATAAAGTAGACTTGACACAAAGCTAACATCTTGTCAAAGTTAATGCTAACACAAAGTTGACATGATGTTGGCATAACACAAATTTGACTTGAGTTGACATGATTTGTCTTGGAGCTAAAGTAGAAAAGCTTAAGCTTGGACACTTGCACATTGAACAAAGTGAACAAACTTGCACATAATTATACATAACTTGGACTAAAAAATGGAAGATAATATGAAAGAATCTTCATTCTTTGAATTGATCATGTATTGTCTGGACAGGTGTTGATCATCCCAGTCGAACAATCTTTCTTTAATTTTTTTTGGATCTCTTTCCTAGGGTTTCAACCATTGATCATAAAGCTTTAATCTAAATATTTCGCTTATCCATGTGATGCCTATCAGATCTTGCCAATATCGATTTGCAAGAAGTTGCATCAATTTTATAAAACTCAAGAGATCAAAATTCATAAGTTTTTGCAACAAACCATTCCACCAATTAGTCTAAGAAGATGTTGGGATCTACTTAATGAGATGACTATGCAACTCTTAGTTGTATTGTAGGGGTACCATCACCATAGTTCTTTTTTAAAATATGGTAATTTTTCAAGAATCTTGGGAATATATTTCTTGTTGATTTTATAGAGTCTTTTGAGTAGAAGTAGAAACTTTTCATGGTATAGGTACAGTCTTTAATATAGAGAGTAAAAGGTTGTAGGCATAAATATTTGAATATGCCTTAAAGTTGATTGTATCATCATCATTTATCTAGCATGGTTTGTAAAACATGAAAATAACATTATAATATGGAGAAATACATTTGATGTGTATGGTGTATTAGAGCCATTAGTGAAAAAGCTTAAACCACTCATAAAAAATCTTAAGTTATGGTTGACCTAAGAGCCTAAGGGTTTCTTTGTTCAAGTGGAAAAGTTCACAATGGAGGTTTGACACATTAAATTCAATGGCAATGGTGTACACTTGTCAAAGGTACCACAAAAGGATAAAAGCTTCCTTGTATAGGAAGTTTAAGTGAGATATTTGAAAAAAATAGAGAAAATAATGTTATGGGTATAAGCCAATCGGTCTAAGTCCATGGTAAGCATGAGCTCGTATGAAAATAGATTGGAATTTATAAATGAGTTTTTTTGCTCTACTATCAAGGGATTTTTTTACTATTTATTGATGGATATCTTAAGGGAAATTTCTCATTTGGATGTCTGAAATGGAATATGCTAGGAGGATGATGAGGGATTCATCAGTACAATGATAAAAGTTATCTTCAAAGTATTTGAAAGTCTAAATAACATATATGGGAGAACATTATCCTTTCTTTTTATATGCTTCATAATAAAATAATACGTTGAAAACCATTAAAAAAGTTTTAACAATTGTGCATTAGGCATTTGTTTTTTTTTTTTTTAATTCATAATTTGATTAAAGGCTAACATGTCTAGTTCCATAAGGAAATGATAACCAATGATGTGATATTCAAATATTTGGATTTATACTTTACTACTAAAATTTCTTTCAACGTAGAGTGATAATGAATTTTTGAATCTTTGAACCTGTCACTTTTGAATCCACATATCTATTTTTTTCCATCTTTTTCTTCAAAGAGAATAATGGATCAAAATTTATCACTTGTATCAGTCTATAAGATTCTTTTCCTTCTGAGGGAATCTTTAGGGTTGGAATAGACTTTGATTTGACTTTAAGCATTTTTATTGACTATGTTTGTTTTTGGGACCATTTGGGAGGTTTTTTCTTTAGCATTTGTCTAAAAAGATGGATTATCTGAGCAAGATCTATAAGAAATTCACTACTCTAAGGAACTATTGGACTTGTCTTTTTGAAAGATTATTTGAGAAATCTTCAAATGCTTATGCAATATGGATTGCATAATATACTATCCATATTTTTAAATGTATACCAAGAAAATCAATTTCTATTGCACCAATGATCATATTATTTTTTAATAGCATTATTTCATATTACTGCACAATCATCTAGAACTTGTTGAGCAACTATGCACGAGTTATCACATCTAAGGAAAAGAAGAGGATATAACCAATGTAAATGAGGGCATTTTCAAGGATTGAAGCAAATATTTTTGTCATTACTTTTTGAAACAATGATAAAGCTACTTTGAAACCAAAGAGCATAGTTGTCCACTGGAAGTGATGTTGAAAGACACAATATATTGTTTTGTATCAATCCTATGATTGTATACCTAGTTGCCAAAATTATGTTTTAAGATCAAACTTTGAAAACTTTTGCTTGTACCAAATTTACGAACAACATTTTTTTATTAGAAAAAGAAAACTTATCTTCTATAAGAAAAAAATTAAAAGGCTTGTAACTGATAAGCAATCTTAATTTTTCTTGAACTTGTTCTGATCTTTTGTTCACATAGAATAGAATGCTTCAAATGCCTACGGTGAAGAAGTGGGTTCAATTAAACCTTGAGCTTAGAGTTACGAACATTCTTCAATGGCTAACTTGAGGTGATCTAGATTCATACCTAAATGACTAACATTTTTATAATTAATATATTTATTCTTCTTAAAAAGAAGAATGATAAAGAATTCAAGGTTTTGCCATAATGGATTATTGTATTTTTCAAGAAATTTTGAGTGAGAGTTTGCATATGAGTTTTGAACTATTGCTTGATTTCTTAGAATAAATCTATCTAAACTAACATGGTGAAAAGGTTGGAAAGGTGTTTCCAAGGCTAAAAATAAATTTCAAATTTTATACATTTTTTGCTTAGCTTTAAACCTGGTATATTGGTAATAACATCAAAACCAATAACTGGGTTTTTCTATGAAAGTAATGATCCTAAAATTCTTTGAGTAATTTGACAATCTAAAAAATCTTAATGATAAATGGTTTACTAATAAAATCTATAGAGAAAATATTTTTGTCAGTAGTTTCGTAAAAGGTTTTTTATCTTTTCCAAGGGGATTTCGGTAAGACAATGAGGTTGGCTATGGTTTGGGTTGCACTAGTATAAAAGAAAGTAGTAAATCTTATAGGAAGAAAGTATTTATGTGTGAAAATTTGAACTGGGGCTAAAGGTGTTTTTAGAGGCATAATGGTTTGGATTTTTTAGAGTTTTTGGATTGACATAAACTCAAAATGTTGGTCATCATCATTCGAATAGTCATCCACAGACTAGAAACTATCATCAACATATTGCTTGATCATAAGCAGAGATTAAAAAGTCTGTTTATCATTAAGCAAGAATAGTGATTCGAGATCATCATCTGAGAGATTAATACTTGAGATATTTGTAATATCTTGTATCATTTTTATAAACTTTTTGTTAGACTTTTAGAGTTCTTGGATTGACATAAACTCAAAATGTTGGTCATCATCATTCGAATGGTCATCCATAGACTAGAAACTATCATCAACATATTGGTTAATCATAAACAGCAATTAAAAAGTATGTTTATCATTAAAAAAGAATAGTGATTCGAGATCATCATCTGAGAGATTAATACTTAAGATAGTTGTAATATCCTGTATCATTTTCAAAGACTTTTTGTTAGACTTTGGGTAGTTCTTTGCAAAATGTCTTAATTTTTCAGAAAACAAAAAACATTTGTATGTTAAGAATAATATTTTGAAGATTGACAAAATTCTAATTAAAATGTTAGCTCACTTGGTCTAACTTGTTCTTTATCTTATGAAGGGCTACATTCTAGGGAATAAAGTTTTCTATTTGCCAATTTAATATTGCTTCTACTTGAGAAATCTTTTTTTGGTTTCCATATTCATCTCTATCAATAGGGTTTGGGATTTTTAAATTGTGTTTGTACTAATCTTTTCTGAATTCCTTGAAATGAGCAAAATTCTACATCATAAGAATAAAAAGATCCTATTGGTTGTATCAAGAAAATTTGAGGAAGAAGTTGATTATTTTTTTAGCGAAAAGGAACATCTGGAACAACATTGTTGACTTGTTGCTTCAGCTTAGCCTTTTTCATATCTTTTTTAGCAATGTAAGCAAGACCAATAATATAATAGGATAAGAGTTGTTTTGGTCGGGGTTTTGGCTTTTCAGGTGTTTGGTTTCAACAATTTGGCTAAGGGATGTCTAGCTTATTGTGTTTAGTATTAATGACATAGTTGTCATAACGTATTAGTCCAGAAACTCGATCATTAAACATAAAAATTTAAGAATCATAAAAACACAAAGAGTCACACCAATCTTTTTTAGGGCATGATTGGCCACCTAAAAATTTTATCTTTTTAATAAAATGGGTTTAGAGCTTTATTAGAAAGACGGTTTTGGTTTACGAAAACAAGATAGGGCTCGGGAGTCGATTACGTGTGGAGAATGATTAGCACCCTTACAACACCCATAAAATTGGTACCAATTAATTATGCACTATCATTGGTTTTGGATAAAAATGGTTTCGTTTTAAGATTTAATAATAATTCCTTTAATTTTTAAGAAATAAAATCAATCTAAAGGAAACTTTATTTATGAGTATTATGAAAATTTTAGATTAAAGAAATATTTTTAAATTTTTTGACGTAAAGGTAGAATTCAAAGATAATCTTTTCATCTAAAATTGATTAGAATATTTCTTTTAAAAATAATAAAATAATATATTTTTTAAATGATAATCATTGATGACTCTCTAACATCTAGGCAGAGTACTAATAATTATATTTTACGGAATGCTATTTTAATTTTATTTGGTAAAAACTAAAAATTTTAAAGAATTTTTTTATGTAGTAAAAACAAAAATATAGATTTAAGGACCGAGCTCTCAAATATAAAGAGATCACTTAGACTTTCCAACATTTAGCAGAGTTTGGGTGCTACTATGTATATTTAAAATCTCATTTTATTGTTTATTGTTATTGATTCTTAAATTTATTATTTTAAGTTATGAAAATATATGAAAATTTTTAATGAAATAAATTTTTTTAAATACCCTATCATCTAGGAAGCATTCAAGAATAAATTATTTCATAAAAAAGCTATTATATAAATCTTTAAAAATTTTGAGATTTTGGATTTATTAAGATTTCGGACTTGACTAAAGTTTAGGGCTTTACCTAAGGTTTTGGAGCTTTGTTTAGGGTTTAAGGTTTTACCTAGGGTTTTAGGTTTAGGATTTCATTTCAAGGTTTCAACCTTAAGGGTTAGATTTTATGGTTCGATTTAAGGTTTCAACCCTAAGGTTTTAATATAAGGGTTTGATATAAGGTTTTGATTTAAGGGTTTGGATTAGGGTTTCATTCTAGGGTTTTAATGACTTACGAGCATTTATAAAAAATTCTAACGTCTAGGTAAACTTTCAAAGCAAGCTCTTATTTTGTAATTTTCCTAAAAATGAATTTTTATACTTATTCAAAACAAGTTTGATTTTCATAATTTTTATATTTTTAGTAGAAGCTTTGTTTTATATAAGTTTTTCTATAGATTGGATTTTTATATTTTACCTTATTTTCTTTTTCCATTAAAAATACTATTATTATAATTTATTAATCATTTATTATTTTTTTAATATTTAATAATTCTTTAACATCTAGGCAGAATTATTATTTTTAGAATACAATTTTGATCTCCCTCAAACATCTAGGCAGGAAAAAAAAGTTCCTTTTTTATAAATTATTTACTCTTTTCTTTTTCTTTTCTTATTATTTATTTTTAATTTAAATTTTAAACAAATGCCAACTAGGAATAAAGAGGACATAGGCATAGTCATTAAAAGGCTAATGCATAGATCAAGTTATTGAGCAATCAAGATCAAACATAAGCTGAAATAATCCTATAATAATAATAATAATAATGTAAAAAAGGCTTATTTAAACATTCCTAAAACTAAAAAATTTATAACATTTTTTTTATTATTACTGTCATTTATTGTTTCTCTTTTTAAAACATTACTTCATTTTTTTCATTTTCACATTTTTTTAAAATAAAAAAAAAAGCAACCTGAAATTTCCTTTTAATTTTTTCACACACCTTTCCTTAAAATGTCACCATTTCCTTTTGATCTTCATGCACCAAATGAAATATGAACACTTCATGTAGAAAAAGAAGAGCCCAGAAAATCAAAACATGCAGAAGCTTAAGTTTAAAAGTCCTTGGCAAACAATTTTCTTGCAGAGGCCATCAGTAAAAAAATAACAAAACATAGACCTTAAACCATTCTTTTTCACATCAAGTTTTCATATGTCATGTTAGCAACTTTGTTTTTTCTGTCGAAGAAGACTCGTGAACGGTGAGTTTCCTACATAACATGCACCATGCAAAAACATAAAAAGATGGCAAAAAGAATTAAATAGTTTCAGTCTCACCTTTTACCTTCTACCTCTCACTTTTGTTGCTTTTTATTTTGGGTTGGTTTCCACTGCTGCTGCTCACATCACTAGTGTTTTTTTACTAGTTTCTGCATCTTACTCTCTATGCCTATTGCCAACGTTTCTACTTTTCCTAATTTCTGTTGCTGTATATTTTCTAGTTTTCATTTTGTTTCTGTGGCAGTATATTTTTTGGTTTTTGTTTTGTTTCTGTTTTGTTTCTACTGCATTATTTTTTTTGCTTATATTCTGCTTGCCGTAGCATTTTTTTTTTGTTTTTGTTCTACTTTTGCTACAATATATTTTTTGGTTTTTATTCTCTTTGTTCTCTTTTTATTCTCTAGTTTTTTACCTCACATCCTTTTTCCCTACCTTTCAGTCTCCAATGCACATATTCATGTGTGTTTCCCACATTTCATGCAAATTTTTCTAACCTTTTCATGTAGTTTACAATACACGTCCCATATCCCAGCCGCCTCTTTTCCATGCCTCATTCAGCTTCACGTTTTTTAACTTTCATCCTTTTATTCTTGGTCCATTCCTCCCATTTCTTAAATCACATGCATGCCACCTTTTAAAGTGGGCCTAATGGGTTTTTTTTTTGGCCGTATCTTTGGGCTTCAATACATTTTAATTAACTTTTGGTCCAAGCCCATTTCTTTTTACTATTTATTTATTTATATATTTTCATTTCTCTTTCTTCATTATCTATTATTACTATTATTTTATATTTATTTCTTTATATTTTTATTTGGTTTTTACTTAGTTTTATATTTTTAATCTCTAATCTCTAATTTGTAATTTGTAATTTGTAATTTGTAATTATTATTATTATTATTATTATTATTATTATTATTAAGGTCATTAATGGGCTTTAAGATTGGGCCTTTATTGGGTCACTTTATTGGGCCATTTTGGGTATTATCTAGACCAATACATAAGGCCTCGTCATGGGACCCACATTGGGCCTTATCCTTGAACATTAAAAGTAGACCGTTATTGAATCCAAAAAATTGATGATTGAGACCTAATTGCAAAATAAACCCAGGTTAAAGTGATAAAATATCTCGAACAAAATTATGTGTCTATAGCTACTTCTCTTTACATAGTTCTAAAGATAAAAAATAATGCAAAGACATAAACAAAAATTTTGTTTGGATACTGCCTTCTAAAATACCTATTTTTTGCTTTTTTTTGTGCTTTTGTATATATATATATTTTTATGTTGTTTTTTTTGGTCAAAAATAAAAAATGATCGAGACAACACCTGTAAGTTCAAAAAATAAGGAACGATCGGGACAACACCACAAGTCAAAAATAAAGAATGACCTGGACACCACTATAAATGAAAAAATAAAGGATGACCAGGACAATATCACATATCAGAAAATAAAGAATGACCAGGATAGCACCACAAGTTGAAAATATGGGAATGACCAATGCAACACCACAAGTCAGAAAATAAAGAATGACTGAGACAACACCATAAGTCAAGTAATTAAGGGATAAAGTTTCTTTTCGATGCCAGCTAAATAGGGCTTAAATTTTCACTAGGTGCCAGTTAATTTGGGCTTAAATTTCCATTAGATGCTAGTTAAACTGGGCTTAAATCTCCATTAATGCTAGATAATTTAGGCTTAAATTTTCATTAAGTGCTAACTAAACTGGGTTTAAATTTTTCATAAGGGTTAGGTAAACTGAGCTTAAATTTTCATCGATGCTAGTTAATACTGGGTTTAAAACCTAGATACCAACTAAACTAGGCTTAAATCTTTTCATTAAACTGGGCTTAAATTTTTATAAAGTACCAACTAAATTAGGCTTAACTCTTCATTGATTGCCAACCAAATTAGGTTTAAATTTTCATTAGGGGCTAGGTAATATAAGCTTAAAACTTTATTAGTCCAAGTAATTTGGGTTTAAATCTTTCTATGAGGGCTAAGTAAACTAGGCGTGAATGTTCATTGGGGTTTCAAAAAATTTGGGCTTAAAAATTTTTTCATAAGGGCTAAGAAAGCTAGGCTTAAATTTTTTTATAGTGTCAGATAAACTGGGCTTTAATTTTCATCAAGGTACTAGATAATCTGGGCTTAAATTTTTTTATAAGATGTTAGCTAAATTGGGTTTAAATCTTTCCATAAGGGCTAGCTAATCTAGGCTTAAATCTTTCTATAATGGCCAGCTAATCTAGGCTTAACTTTCATTGAGGCCAGATAATCTAAGCTTAAATTTTTTTATAAGTGCCAACTAAACTAAGCTTAAATATTTTCATAAGGGCTAAGTAATCTGGGCTTAAATATTTCCATAAAGGCCAGCTAATTTAGGCTTAAATCTTTCTATGAGGGCTAGGTAATTTGGGCTTAACTTTCATTAGTGCCAACTAAATTGGGCTTAAATATTTCATTAGAGCCAGATAATCTAAGCTTAAATTTTTCAATGAATGCCAACTAAACTGGGCTTAAATTTTTCATTAAGGCTAGATAATTTTGGCTTAAATTTTTTCATGAGTGCTAACTAAACAAGCTTAAATCTTTCTATGATATGCCAAATAAACTGAGCTTAAATTTTCACTAAGTGCCAGTTAATTTAGGCATAATTTCTCTGATGTCAGGTAAATTGGGCTTAAATTTTTTATCTACTAACGAAACTTTCATTAATGCAAGCTAAACTGGGCTAAACTCTTTTCATGATAATTTATTATCCCTATCAGAAATGAAAGAGGTAAAAAACTTTTTTCCAAATAGATTGAATGGTTCAATATACGGAGATTTATGTTCATTCAAAAGGGTTTTTTCATTTGAAAGGGATAAAAGAGATATATATTTTTCCATGCAGGCTCACAAATGAAATATAAGTTTTCCAAAAAACATGAATTCTTTGAAAATCAAACATGTTAAACATTTTCTTTAGTCTCCAAATGCGGCATTTAGATTTATGTTAAGATTAGCTATAAGGGCTTGAGATTTTGAAAAGTTATTTATGAATAAGAAAAGGCTAAGGTTTTTGAAATCGATCTTTTTTAAACTTCTAGGATCTTGATATCTTAGATCTTTCAAAAAGATTTGACTTATCTTGTTCAGTATCTACCACATTTAGCATTAGGAATGACCTTTAAGATGTGCTCTAGATTGCCCTTTTAATGGTTTCATTTTAAAGCCAAGTTTATTTTTTGATTTTTCTCTTTTTTTTCTTTTATTGATTATCACACAATACACTTGAAAATTCAAATTTATCTAAAAAAAGATAGTGGTCCAAAAAGGAAATTATGGTATAAAGAGGAACCAAAAAGGTTCATAGGTTTCATGATCATTTTTCTAAAAAAAATTCTTTAATTTGTAAGCATCGATGCTTAATCTAATATGGACTTTTCATATGATGTAACATAGGCTAAGGTTCAAAATTATCGAAGAAAAAGGTAAATAGGCCCACAGCAAGTGTTTGAGGATAAATAAAACTAAAAATCATTCTTTCATTTGAATAATTCACTTTAGAGTAAATTCCCTACCATTTTTCTTGTGTTTTCCACCCATCCATTTCTTTTCTTCCTTTATTTTCCTTCTTTTGCTTTATTTTTTTTTCTTACCTTCCTTCTTTTTTTCTTTTCTCTTCTTTTTTATTTTTTGTATTCTTTCATTGAGTGGGTTAAAAACCTTTAGGAATTTTTATATTGGGCTTTTGTCCTAACACATAAGATTCCATTTAGATATCACCATTTTTAACCCCTAAATGCATCATTTTTTGCCTCTCAGTATGAAAGATGATCTTTAATTAGGGTTTACTTTTAAAAGTTTATCAAATTCAAAGGGGTAGTAAAGGTTATATTTCCACATCAGTGAAAGGATAACGAAAGATAGCCATTTATCATTTCAAGTATGATCACCTAAATTAAAAAGCAAATCCCTTTAGGAAAATGAACTTGAAGAAAGATTTTTCATTTCAAAAGTTTTTTTTTCTCTTTTTTTTATTTTTGAAATTATTGGCTTTCTTGACTTTTTTTTTTTTGCTTTTTCATTTTTCATTTTTTGTGTTTTCTTTTCCAAAATTTTGGGTTGGTCAAGACTTTATACTTGGCTTTATTCAAACTTCTTAAATGCATAATGTCATAACCATTTTTTCTTTTTTTATTTATTTTTTTCTTTTTTTTGTGTCTTTTTTTACATACCTTCCATAATTCATACATAAATCTGCTTTACCAATAATGTGATTCATAGAAAATGCCACATTCTAACAAATTATTTTTAAATGAAAGTTATTACAAGGGAAAGGGTTATGTATAATGAATGAGAACAGGGTTATATGGAATAAACCCATTTAAAGTATCAAATAATCCATGTCACGTTACCAAAAAAAGAACGAATGGATATAATCATAGTTCAAATTATCCTAAGGGCAATAAAGCCTTTCTTTTCTTATCAACATATCCTTAAGATGTATGTGTTAAGTCAATTTTAGAGTAAAGAGCTAAAATGTTGTAAGTTTCATAATTAACTCACCCTTGAGACATATGGGCCAGCCTAATATTTTTGGGGTACAGGGGTTGAAAGGTTGGTAAATCTAAGCAACATGCCCTGAGATACATGAGTGAGGCTAAATTTTAGGTAAAGATTGGTAAGTCTGAAGTCATTTTACAGCATTTGGGTTGGTTTTGGTTTTGAAAAATTTTTAGAACTATAGTGTAACATTAACACATCAAATTACCACATTTGAATTCTTTTTTAAATGCTATACATGCCTAATTTTCTAGGAATCCCAATTTTTTCCTTTTAATTAGACGTTTCATTGCTTATTGCCTTGGAAAAGAGTACCAACCTTCGATATCATAACATTATTAGGTGAAGGCAAGGTTCACAAATTCTAATTCATGGCTTTTGAGGGGTCATGGTTAATAAAATGAAGTTATTGGGATGATTTAAGAATTGGAGTTTAGGCACTTGAAAAATTCCTAATGGTAATTGCCAACTCTTCCGTGACTCAAAATTTTCTCTTTTTTTTTCTCTATTTTTTTCTCACTTTTTTTTCAGGGTATATTTTATAACCTTGGGACCTAACTACATGGGACTTTATTCAAATCTAACATTTTTTTCCTTTTTTACCATTTTTTTTTCAAAGAAAATCTATAAGTTCAAAATTTAAAAAAAATTGAAAATATCAAATGACATATAAATCCATGAAATATCATGATGCCCAAGATCTATTCATGCAATGCGAACACTCAAACTTGACTTAAAAATTTATATTCCTAATAGTACTTTTTAGATGATGCTTAAATTTATAGACCTAAAAATTTCTCACTTGGTGCTTCAAGTTGCTAGACCTTTGATTTCATCACTATCAATCATGAGAATCACTAACCAACTCTTTAAACTTCGCATGATCTATAACAATCAAAGCTTGAACTATATCCTTGAAAACAGTACAATCATCTATGGAATATCCCTTGACCCCATTATGGAATTAATATTTAACATAGGGATTATATCATTTCAGGTAAGGAAGCTTTCTAGGTCTTACAAGAACAACAAAAATCATATGATTCTTGATAAGTAAAGTGAAGAGCTTAGCATAAGACATTAGGAGTGAATGATACATCTTGACTCTTTTTCTCTTACGACTTTGTGAATGGCTTGAGTTAATCCTTTGTTCTGTTAATGTTTATGGCAAAGTAACTAGAACACACAAATGAAGTGGTTGAGAAAAATTATTGGTTGAAATGTCAATTGGGAACAATACGGTGATCATTGGGAATAGTAATTCCCTAAACCTTCCTGTATCATGGTGAGTTTTCTCTTATTTTGCCATTCAACAATTATCTTTTGGGCATTTTTGTCAAAAATATTCCATTGTCTTTCATTAGGAATTTTAATATTAGCATCCATAATTCCTCCATTTTATCCCATCATCGATTCTCCCCATAGTAAATAATAAATTAGCAAATTTTGAGAATGTATTACCAATTAAATTATCATGATAAGGAAAAAAAAAGTATCCACAAATAGAGAATTCAACTGCCTATTAGTTAAAGGTGGTTAAACTTGCGAAGTAACCTCTTTCCACCTAGCAGCATATTTTTTGTAACTCTCATTGGGGTTTTTTCTCATGTTTTGAAGGGTTGATCGATCTGAAAACTATCTCCAACATGTACTAATACCATTTCAAGAATGCCCATGAGAAATCCCTCCAAGTATGAATTTGACTATTTTTTAAACTCTAATACCAATGGGTTGTTGCTTCTACCAAACTTTCTTAAAAAACATGAATAAGTAGCTTTTCGTCACCGGTATGCCCAACTATTTTATGATAGTATTGAGCCAAATATGTTTTATAACATCCAATTTCATTATACTTTTTAAATGTCGGAGCCTTGAACCTGGGTGGAATAACCACATTAGAAACTAGTTGGGATTCTTTTGCATCACCAGATTTATCCCTACCTTCAACAACTTGAATTCTTTTCTTTTAAGTGACTATACTTCCTCTGTTGATCTAGATTCCATGACTCCTTCCTTATGGGTCCGAAGCTAGGTCTTTCAAGTTAATCATTTCTTTGAGCAAAAAGTCCTTCGATAATCTCTTCCATGTTTCATTCGAACTCAAGATTTTCCTGATCCTTTTAAAAGATTGCAGAGATTATTCCCAAAAAAAATTTTTCTTTTTAGAACACACATAAATTACATTCTATTGAGTGGATACACAAATGGATGAATGAATGAATGAACGCATAAATGAATGATTGTACGAATGATAAAGCTCTTTAGTGAAAAGTGTGGAAATTGAAAAAAAATATTAAAAAAAATCATAATTCACATATCTAAGTTCAGAAAGACCATCATATTAACATAAAAAAAAACATTTTACAAAAAAAAAAATTCGTAAAGCATTTATTTTTTCCAACACTTGAGGACTCTCTTTAATCCAGAATTTCATCCATGTTCATCATCATGCCATCTTTTTCTCATTGTTCCTAGATCTTTATCTCACTATTGTCATTGGATCAAACCACTTTACATCTATGAGTGATTGCACATTGCATTTGAAACCTTTACAATCCTCAATGGAGTGCCTCGTATTCCTACCATAGTATTCACATCTTGCATTTGTGTTAAAATATTTTAGGTACGAAGACTTTAAAGGCTCTGAAGGCATAGGGACAACAAGGTGTCTCTCAAATAGATAGGGAAAAAATTTTCCATACAAAATGGGAAAGGATTTAACTGTTTTTTTTTTCTTAAGTAATTTTTGGACAATAGGTTGATTGGGAATCCGAGGATTTCAAAGTGGTGCAAAGGTTCAGAATTAAGCAATTGGTTGGATAGGTGGTTGAAGAATGAAAGGTGAAGATTTTGGTTTAAATATGGACTTATTGGAGACTACATGAAGTTTTATGGCCTGATCTTAGATGTTTGAAAAGGAGGTCGAAAATAGTTATGAGAAGGATTTGAATGCAAGTTTGAGTTTGAAACAATTAGTAAAGGTTGTATAGAACATGGTGACTCTATCTTGAAAATCCACTTCTAGAGCTCTGAAACTTGAATGGTCAGATTACTCATCATTTTCATGATCTTGTCCAAACCTTCATTATTACTCAAACCACTAAATGCTTCAGTATGCTCGAAAAATCTACTGGCCCTAAAAATAATCAGTTGACCTTGACTCTTAGAGTTTATAGGACTTACTTAAGCTGAAACTGGTAAAGACCTTTAAGAAGATACCAAAGCAAATTCCTTGAGCTCTTCAATTATCTTTGTCAACTTAATGAACTGTTTTGTCATCATCCAAATGTCATGACCAAACTCCTCTTGATTGCATTTTAACACACTAATCTAGGCCTTCAATTGATCCTCCATATTTTCAGCTTTTTATACCCACTAAAACAAATATTTTATTTTAAGGTTTAAACTAAAATACTTATGCTATTATTCCTGATAGACAAATGACATAGCTCTTAATTTGCATGCTATGCAGAATATGTCTATGAATGCTTAAATATGATAATGATGCAAAGATATTTACAAAAATAGAACAACCTAAATTATATAAATCACCTTAATGATGAATGTAGAATGCAATGATTAAATTCAAAAAAAAAAGATGACTAACTCCTATCTTTTCTTTTTTTTTCTTTCTTATCTTTTATTTGGACCTTTTTCTCTTTGTTTCTTTTTTTTTTTTTTTGATCTTTGCTTTCAACCTTAACTTTATTTGCATTGTTATTACTTTTAAACACAAACTATATCAAAATTTCTCATATATCTTACTTTTGAGTAATTTCTACAAAAGAAATTGGTGTTCTTTTTCCTAGGTGCTTTTGATTGGCTTTTAACTTCTAAATAGGTCTTACAAAAAGTTGACACTATTGATGATTTCATGAGAAACCTTTTTTTTTTTTTATAACCAACTTAAAACAAATATCCCATCTTAAAATATAATGCCTATGGAATGTAACCAACAAAATAAAAAATTACATAAACAAAATAAATCAATAATTCAAAACAAACAAATAATAGAAACAACATTGCAACCATATAATACAGCAAAATAATAGAATATAATAGTGTCCTAACTTTTGATTATTTCTTAAAAGGTAGTATAGCTTTACTTTAGGCGGGCTTCCTATGGCTCATGATATGTTGGATTGGGATTTATTTGTCCAAAGGTTTCTAAATCAACCTTACATCATCATCCATTACATAGTAATAAGGAACACCAATCCCCACCCATTACAGGCTACGAATGAAAAAGGGTTCGATCTTGGTGAAAGTGTTTTACTAGCAAATGTGGAGGTTATCATCTCACGAGAGCGTAGCTACTTTACTTCCCCCTAATAAAGAAGAAGCCCAGGTCTAAAGCTCATGCATGTAAATGAATATGCAAAAGTGTACAAAGTGACATATTAATCAAAATAACATAAATAAATCATAAACACAAAATCAAAACAAAGTAATAACTACCATGCAATTTATTTTATTTATTAACTTATGTATTTTTTTAGGAAATTAAAATAAAAAAAATTAAATTAAATATCAATTAAGACCAATTGAATCCAAAATGTTTTTATAGTTCATAATTAAAATTTTTATTAAAATTTTTAGCCTGACTCTCAAAATGTCCCTAGTGGAGTCATCAAATTATCATAACATATCGATCCACAAACTCGATCGCTAGATGCAAAAATTTAAAAATCGTGAAAACATGAGGAGTCACCACTAATCTTTTTTAGGGTTTGATTGACCACCTAAAAAATTTATTTTTTTTAATAAAACGAGTTTAGAGCTTTATTAAAAAGATAGTTTTGGTTTACAAAAACAAGATTAGGCTCAGGAGTTAGTTACATGTGAAAACAATTAGCACTCCTACAACGCTTATAAAATTAGTACCTATTAATTATGCACTATCATTGGTTTTAGATAAAAATGGTTTCATTTTAAGATTTAATAATAATTCCCTTTATTTTTAAGAAATAAGATTAATCTAAAAAAAACTTTATTTAGTTGTATTATAAAAATTTTAGATTAAAGAAATACCTTCAAATTCCTTGACGTAAAGGTAGAATTGAAAGATAATCTCTTCATCTAAAATTTATCACAATGTTCTTTTTAAAAATAATAAAATAACACTCTTTGTAAATGATAATCATTGATGAGTCTCTAAAATCTAGGTAAAGTACCAATAATTATATTTCATAAAATGCTATTTTAATTTTATTTGCTCAAAACTAAAAATTTTAAAGAAATTTTTTTTATGTAGTAAAAACCAAAAAATAATATAATTAATGTTATACATCAACAAACATAAATATATTATGAATGTACACATTATTCTAGAAATGAGATATATACAGATGATGGTAAAATACAGATTTAAAGATTAGGCTCTTAACTATAAAGAGACCACCTAAACTCTCCAACTTTTAGGCGGAGTTTATGTGCGATTATGCGTATTTAAAATCCCATTTTATTGTTTATTGTTATTGATTCTTAAATTTATTATTTTAAGTTATGGAAATATATGAAAATTTTTAATAAAATAAAATTTCTTAAATACCCTATCATCTAGACAGTATTCAGAAACAGATTATTTCATGAAAAAGTTCTTATATAAATTCTTAAAAATTTTGAGATTTTAGATGGATTAAGATTTTAGACTTAACTTGAAGTTTAAGGCTTCACCTAGGGTTTTGAGACTTCATTTAGGATTTAAGGTTTAACTTAGGGTTTTGGGTTTAGGATTTCATTTCAAGGTTTGGACCTTAAAGATTAGATTTTACGCTATGTTTGGATAAATATTAATAAAGGAAAGGAAATAAAAGGAAAAGAATGGAAAAGAAAGTTTTTTAAAAGAAATGAAAGAATACATGTAACCCTTGTTTGGATAATTAAAATCAATAAGGGAAAGGAATTCTACTAACCATTATTTGGATAAAGAGTGAAAAAGAAAGGAAATGATTCATTATAATAACTTTTTTCAATTATAACCTTTCATTACCTATGATTTTAAAGCACTCATAGACCGTGATATGTTTGTTATCTTATCTGGCTTCACAATTACTGTTATATCAATGATTTTTAATCAAGTGAAACAGGAAATATTTTATAAACATGCATTGATGGATTTTGAGTTAATCTATCATTTCATAAACCTAAAAAATATATCTATTTATATTTAACCATTCATCAAAATCAAATCACCAAAAAATTATAAAAAATTTTTATATTAGAAGAGATATGTGAAACTTACTTAAAAAAAGAGATGGTTTTGAAAAAATTACAGGATGATTATGATCTGCTTAAGTTTTTTATTAGGTTTTTAGTATTAATAAAAAGATGGACATAATAGTCCTTTTATAAAAAAAATATTTTTCAACTTTCTTTTCCTTAGCTTTTTCTCCAAATTGGGGTATTAAAAAAATTGGATTTAGAAGGGAAACCAAAGGTTATTTGGTTTTCACCTTTTTTTTTTCTTTAAATTAAAAATTTATCCAAACAAGGGATGGGATTTTGTTTCTTTTACATTCATTTACTTTACTTTCTTTTCTTTCCCTTCCCTCAATCCAAACACACTGTTAGGGTTTCAATTTTAGGGTTCAATTTAAAGTTTTGACCCTATGGTTCTAATTTAAGGGTTTTGATTTAAGGTTTTGGATTAGGGTTTCATTCTAGGGTTTTAATGATTTACGAGCCTTTCTAAAAATTTCTAACGTTTAAGCAAACTTTCGGAGCAAGCTCATATTTTATAATTTTTCTAAAAATGAATTTTTATACTTATTCAAAACAAGTTTGTTTTTCATAATTTTTAGAAAATAATTTTTATATTTTTAGTACAAGCTTTGTTTTATATAAGTTTTTCTATAAATTGAATTTTTATATTTTACCTTATTTTCCTTTTTCCATTAAAAATACTATTATTATTATAATAATTTATTAATCATTTATTATTTAATTTAATATTTAATAATTCTCCAATATTTAGACATAATTATTATTTTTAAAATACAATTTTGATCTCCTTCTAACATCTAAATAAGGAAAAGAAAGAAAAAAAAGTTCCCTTTTTAGAAATTATTTATTCTTTTCTTTTTTTTTTCTTATTATTTATTTTTCATTTAAATTTTTTAAAAATGCCAACTAGGAATAAAAAAGACATAGGCATACTCATTAAAAGGCTAATGCATAAACCTAGTTATCGAGCAATCAAAATTAAACATAAGTTGAAATAATCCTATAGTAATAATAATGATGATGATGATGATGATGATGATAATGATGTAAAAAAGGCCTATTTAAACATTTATAAGACAAAAAATTTTATGACAATTTTTGTTATTACTGCCTTTATTGTTTCTCTTTTTAAGACATTACTTTATTTTTTCATTTTCACATTTTTTTAAAACTAAAAAAACTGTAATTCTCTTTTAATTTTTTCATGCACCTTTCCTTAAAATGTCACCATTTCCTTATGATCTTCATGCACCAAATGAAATATGAACAACTTCATGTAGAAAAAGAAAGCCCGAAAAATCAAAACATGCAAAAGCTTAAGTTTAAAGGTCCTTGGCAAACAATCTTCTTGTGGAGACCACCAGTAAAAAAACAACAAAACATAGACCTTGAACCATTCTTTTTCACAACAAGTTTCATACGTCATGTTAGCAACTTTGTTTTTTCTGCTGAAGAAAACTTGTGAGCTGTGAGTTTCCCACACAACATGCACCATGCAAAAACACAAGAAGACAACAAAAGAATTAAATAGTTTCGATCTCACTTTTTTCCCTTCTGCCTCTCACTTCTGTTTCTTTTTATTTTTGGTTGGTTTCCACTGCTGCTGCTCGCTATCACAAGTGTTTTTTTACTGGTTTTTGCATCCTACTCTCCATGTCTACCGCCGGCGTTTTTGCTTTCCCCAATTTCTACTGTAGTATATTTTCTGGTTTCTGTTTTGTTTCTGCTGTGCAGTATAATTTCTGGTTTCTGTTCTGTTTTTGCTTTATTTTTTTCTAGTTTCTGTTCTATTTGTTGTAGTATCTGCTTGCTGCAGTATTTTTTTGGTTTCTGTTCTGCTTGCTGCAATATATTTTTTTGGTTTCTGTTCTTCTTGTTCTTTTTTTCTTATCCGGTCTTTTGCCTCACGTCCTTTTTCCCTGCCTTTCAGTCTCCAGCGCACGTCTTCATGTGTGTTTCCCACGTTTCATGTAGTTTTTTCTAACCTCTTCATGCAGTTTACATTGCACATCCCACATCCCAGCCGCCTCTTTTCCATGCCTCCTTCAGCTTCCCGTTTTTGAACTTTCATACTTTTATTCTTGGTCCACTCTTCCCATCTCTTGAATCCTATGCATGGGCCTAATGGGATTTTATTTTTGGGCGACATATTTGGGCTTCAATACATTTTAATTAACTTTTGGGCCAAGCCCATTTCTTTTTATATTTCTATATTTTCTATTATCCTTCTTCATTATCTATTATTACTATTATTTTATATTTATTTCTTTATATTTTTATTCGATTTTTTACTTATTTTTATATTTTTAATCTCTAATCTCTAATCTCTAATTTGTAATTTTTTATTTTTAATTTAATTTTCTACTTTTATTATTATTATTATTAAGGTTATTAACAAACTTTAAGATTAGGCCTTTATATTATCCGAGTTAATACAATAAGCCTCGCCATGTGGTTCACATTAGGCTTTATTCTTGAGTACTAAAAATAAACCATTAATGCACCCGAAAATTTAATGATAAAGGCCCAATTGCAAAATAAAACCCGGATTAAAATGATAAAATATCTCAAATAAAATTAAATATTTACAATAATAATCAAACTTTTCCAAAGATTCACTATGAAAATCTATTTTAAGGTCTCCACTTTCAAATCTTTCTTTTAACTTTTGCTAAGAAGATTTACGTCTTAGTTTCCTTTGAGACTTATCATTATCATCACAGAAACTTCTATCTTTTCTTTTGGAATTTTTTACAACTGCAATCAATGTCGTAGTAATAATATCCTTTTGGAGATTTGTATGTGTAGGGAAAACATAGTGGAGTAAGGATTTCTTTTTGTTTGTTGTGATCAAATTTGATTATGACTGTGCCATTAGGGTTTGTGGTATAGGAAGGATCAAAGTGTAAAATGGTTTCATTCTAGTTCCAAAGCTTTTGATAATTTGTTCTCCATGACTGAGGAAGTATGACAGTAAGTTCTTTATGACCCAAGAGGAAATTTATCATCTGCAAAGAAAGAATTAATAAGCTTGTAATTGATAGCCAATCTTAATTTTTCTCGAACTTGTTTTGATATTTTGTTTACATAGAATGCTTCACATGCCCACAGTGAAAAAGTGAGTTCAATTAGACCTTGAGCTTGAAGTTGCAAACATTCTTCAATGACTAGCTTAAGATGATCTAGATTCATACCTGAATGACCAACTATTCAACATATTTAACACTGGTTCACTCAAAATATTCTATCTGGTCCCTAAAATGAGTAAACAAAAGCATTGAAGAATGTAAATCATTGAAAATTAACAAAGCTATCAAACAGCACCTTAGTAAGAAGCATTTTAGTTTTTTATAAGGCTTAGAACAATTAAATTAAGAAGAAAAGAGAACACTTGAATGCATTCAGAAACAATGTGAGCATGCAGAACAGGAAAGGGTCAATTTCTGAATTTCAGTGATTTCTAAAAGCAAAATTATTAAGGAAGCATATAGAACTGAAGAAAAAAAGTTCAAATTTTCACCCTATTAAGATTTATGCTACGTCAAACAGATAAGAAGTTTACCTCTAGAAAAGCTTCACAAAATTCTAGAAATTGCAAGGCATACCCAACATCCTCAACAGGTAAGTCAATGTCAGCTATATATTTTAATAATATGCCTTGAGGCAGTACGACCTCAGCATCAGAAGCTTTGCTTCTGACTTTTACATTTTCTTCTTACAATTTGGAGACTTACTAATTGGCTTGTTTACAGAAGCTGCATTATTCAGCACTTTTATTTTCTCCACAGTCACACTTTTTAGGGACCTTCATGTCAATTAGCTTGACAGCATCATTACTGTTGCAAATCACTTCTCCTTTGTATGATGGCACTCTGGAGATCTTAGATTTTTTAGGAATAATCTTTTGGGCTGAGAAATCAGTATCATTGCCTTCAGATGCAATTTCCTCTCTATTCTTGTTCCTTGATCTTTGCATTTTGGTATTTCTAGTTGCAATCCTTTTATCATTGGCTTGTATTGAACCATTTGGGCCTTTGAGACTGTTTTCCTTACTGCCATTGCCACTATTTTTTTACTTCAGATTCCTGCTACAAAAGTTTAATGAACATTCATTTTATAAAGATCATAACCAATAAAGAAACCCATATCTATAGAGTTGTCATGGAAATGTAGGTAAAGGAAAAAGGTGGAACTTTTTATATCTTATTATCATCATTTAAGAATCAACCAAAAAGGACCTTTCTCCCAGCCAAACCTCGTAAACTGCCAGAATAAGTTGAACTGTCTTATTTTCTGGAAATCATAACAAGGATCAAAACAGAATTTCCATTCCTCATCATTGATCATTATCTCAGAAAACAAATAGTCTCTAAACATACCCAAGGATTTTAATGGCAGGTCTTTGAAGTTTGAAGCAATAAAACAGATGACAAATCCCAATCAAACCTTATCCGCAGCTTTGGCGCTATTTGGAAGAGACAGCTGCAACAATAGTCTCTTGAGAACCTGAACTTTCAGAGTCCTTAAGATGCAACATATCCGATACAGAGGCAAACCCATTTGCATTTGCTGCATGTACAAGAATGACAGTAGGCTGGTGACCTGGCTTCTTCTTAAAATATTCAAAATTTCCCATTTCGAATGATGAGCTGAAAAAACAGATATTTACAATTGGCTATTTATCAATTTGCCAGAAGCATTAGACTTACATGCAGAAACTACAGTTGCAAATTCCTCTACATCTTGGACAAGTCCAATCATTTAACAATGCCACCTCCTCAGCCTCCGCCTCATATCTGATTGACAAAAAAAAAAAAAATCAGCTAATCATATTTGGAAGATAAGAAAAAGAAAACAAAAGGAAAATAAAGTGAACAGTCCCTAAAGGAACACTCTAATTTAACGGGGTGTTTGGTTCACGAAATCAAGGATTTCAGTTAGGAAAGTGATTCCGCTCAAATCACTTTACTTAACAAACTCCAAATAATGAAAGATTCCAGTGTTCGTTTTAGCATAGGGAACATAAGATTTTTATATTTGGTTCGCAGAATCTAAGATTATCGAATAAACTCTTTTTGCTATATTACCCTTTATGACAAATAAATAACATGTGAAATTCATAACATAATTAAATAATTAATTTATTTAATATTTTCATAATATATATATATTTAAGGTGTAAGCAGTTTATTTAAATTAATTAATATATTTTCATAATATATAGATCAAGTATATACTTAACCATTTGTTTAATGTATGAATAATAATATAGACTTTGTTTGTTTATAAAAACCGTAGTCTATTGCCTAAAAAGACTACATTTGTTTATAACAACCATAGTCTATTGCATAAAAGACCAAGTGCATTTCTAACAATCATAGTGTTATATCAATTATCCAACTTATCTGATGATCTATTATGACCCTTACCTATCTATTTTATAAGTAACTAAAGATAATAGATGATGTTTAAGAAAGTAAACGTTCTCTATTACCATAACAGATGAAACAGTATCTATTCTGTAAGTAACTGAAGATAATAGGCGATGTTTAAGAAAGCCAACATCATCTAATATGATATTATCATAATAAATATCGTAATAGACGATGTTTAATTTCTTCAACGTCATCTATTTTGTAACTAAACACCATATTTATTATAGGAAAGTAGTCTATGGAACAATCTTTTTACTAGGGCTAGAAACGAACCGAACGTAAACGAACAAACATATATCTGTGATTTGTTTGTTTATTTTTAAAGGTGTTCAGGCTCAGTTCATGTTCGGTAAGAAAATTATTTTGTTCGTTGGAGATCAGTTCGTTTAAATAGTAGAATGTTCGTGTTCAGTTTAATTAAATTAAACGAGTTTGTTTGTAAACATTAAACAAATATATTTACGAACATATTCATAAATAATAAACAAACCATAACCAAATAAATTTAAACAAAAAAATCATAAATGAACCCAAAAGAACATAAACAAATCATAAAATAGGATTAGGGTAAAGAATTTAAATGTAATTTTGTTAGTATTATTACAAACAAACAGCTAACAAACAACAAACAAACAAGCTTTAAACAAAATTTAAACAAATTTGTTCATGAACATAAACGAACCAAATAGATCTCTGTTCATATTCCATTCATTTAATAAACAAACATAACAAAACATAAATGAACAGAAACTTCATGAACAGTTCATCGAAAGCTCTATTCGTTTACATCCCTACTTCTTACCAATTTAAAATAAATATTTATTATAAAAATTTATTTCATTTCAAATAATTAGATATTATTGACATAATATACATATGTTGACAAATTTTATTATTATATCTTTGTTAAATCAAATCAAATTAATTGTGAACAACTCAATTAAAAAATAAATTAAAATAACTGAATTAATTTTTATTTTGTATGTGATATGTCAATCATTGGGAGTTCAAATGACTATGTGCGAGTCAAATGGGGCCTTGATTTATGATGCAATTTCTAGGATATTGAAGGGAAAGTGAAGAAAAGACCTGCTCAAAGGCATTTGTAACAAAAATGAAAGGTCCATTGCTCCTCGTTAATCTTTCTCTTTCATGATGCTGCAAAATCCACCGTTTTTTGTCTACACTGCCACCATTTTACTCCAAAATTTTCAACAAAATGTACACGTAATTTGTCAAGAAAAAGCAACAAACTTAACGAGAAATCCATGAAGTTAAAAAAAAAAAATTACCTGGTGACAAGTCTTCCCATTAAGAGAATCGTAGATTAGGCCTTGGACGACTCGAACTCCAGGCGATTTGTAGCGACGACACTTTGGATTGAGTTGTGTGTGAGTTGAGCAAGCTGAGTCGGTGAACCGACTTGTCTTGGTTTTGGCTTTAGTGAAGCTGCTCTTCTTCTTCTTACATGAAGAAGAAACAGCCATTGCTTAAAGTATTCAATCCAAATTAAAGATCTCTTTAAGTGGATTCTTAAATACTTAAAATAACTCAATTACTGTGTCGATCTTCACTTCATTTGCCTTTTTTTAAATTATTTTTATTGACACTTGTTTTTATTAATATTTTGTTTTTAGTAATTATTAGAGAAAGAAAATAGAAATGCAATGATTCTTTTCAGCTGTGGCGGGAAGAGAGAGAAAAATATTGGAGGGCACAGGCCGAGTGGGTCTGTTTTCCGATAGCCCATGTTTTTTTTTTTCTTTTTGTCATTTATAAAAAAGTTAATATTATAGTTCTTATAAAATATTTAATGTAATATTTGAGTTTTAAAAATTTTTAGAATGATAAATTAATTATAAATTTTTTTATTATTATAATATTAAAAAAAAATTTTGTTTATCATATATTATTATTTAAAATTAAATATATTAATTAATATATTTATAATTTAAATATTAAATTAAATATTTTTAAAATTTAAATATTATATTGAATATTTTATTATAATTTAAAAATCATGACATAAATTTTTTATAAAAATAAAAAATAAAGTGTTAGTTTTTATACATTTTAATAGAATTTTTTAATATTATAAATAAAATTAATTGATTGACATATATTTTATTTTTATTAATTTTTTATTTTTTTTATAGCTAAAGGTATATGTTACCATACAAATTTTATTTATAAAATTTAAAACTCCACTAAAATGAGATAATTTTTCCACAGAATTTACTTGATTTTACATTACTAAGCACTAAATGGGCTTTCCTAAAAGAAACTGAACATTGAATTAACCGATTATTCTTTGTCTTAATATCATACTAATTTTAAACTTAGTTAATGCATGAAAATATATTTATATATCAATAAATTTATATATATTATAAGTTTTTTTTAAAATTATAAGATAAACTTTTATATATATGAACAATTTAAATTTTGTATATTTAGAGTTATATAATGTCGAACCTTATATTCAAATTGCACAAAAAAATAATTAATATATATCGGAGGGATAGATCTTAAAACAAAAAATTATAAGTTAGGAGTATAAGAAATATGAAGAAAACAATTAAATTCAAAAATAATTTTGTTGCTTGAGATATATATATATATATATATATATATATATATATATATTTAGAATGGAGATTTGAGAAAACCATTTTCAACTCATATGCTAGCAACAATATGGATAATTCTTGTAGTGAAGCATGACTACCTATTATTGTTTCTTTTGTTCAACACCATTTATATAATATTTATAGTGTTGAAGAGTAGACAAAAAATAGTAATTAAAATTAATTAAGAGAGATATATGCTATTAAAAATAAATATAATTAATTTAATCAAAATCTAATTAAATTAAGAATTAAAATTAATTGAGAGATATTTAATCTATTAAAAGTAAATATAATTAATTTAGTTAAAATTAAATCAATTAAGAATTAAAATTAATTAAGAGAGAAATTTAAGCTATTAAATATAAATGCAATTAATTTTGGTCAAAATCAAATCAAATTAATTTAAATTGAAGACATTAAGTAATAGATACTTAGCAATTATTTAAAGCTATCTACAACGTCAAAAAATTACACTATCACATATGATAATTATCTTTGTTTATTGAATGTTTTGACTTTTATATATTTATATAAAATAATATAATTTAAATATGACAATTAATGTACTCATATTGTATAAAAATATTGATAATTTATATATTCATATCATATTTTATATAAAATTACATGTCACGATTCGTATCCACATGAAAATATAAAATATATATTTTATTTTATTAAACTCATATAGTGATTTTGCTAAACTTTTAAATTGTTTTACCTTTATATATTTTTTGTATCATTTTCATATCATATTTTAAAATTGTTAAGTCAATTATAATTAAAAGGAAGTCTCAAACTTTTAAGCTCAAGAGTTATTTATTCATCATGTAATAATTTATTTTTATTTAACAATTATGACAAAAATTAATAAGTATAAAATATTATTTAAAATGAGAAAATAAAAAATAGAAAAATATTAAAAAATAAGCAAAAAAGTAAAAAATTAACAAAATCAACCAAAAAAGTTATAAAAAAATATTATCCACAACAAAAAAAAAAGGCATTGCATCCACAATATAATTAAATATATTATTATATATAAATTAAATACATGCTTTATTTACTATAATACTTTTATTTTTTTAATTTTTTGAGTGATTCATGAGAGTTTGATACATGGTTTTGTTTTTTTTTTTTTTAATTTTGTGAAATGTTGCTAACTTATTTTTTAGTTTGTCTTTAAAGATTTTTTTTTTGTTTAATTTATAAATAAGATTTAAAAAAGAGAGTTTTGGATTTTTTTTTTTTCAAACAGACGAGACGAGTGAGTTTTCTTTTAAGATGTGGGAATAAGATTATGTGAAAATTTTAAACTGCTTAATTATTTTTTAAGATGTGGTGATGTTCTTGAAAGGTTTTACATTAATTTTGAAAATTGAAGTATCACACATAAAGTTATTAAGGTTTTGTTTGGTTAATATTTTATTTTTCTTTTTTTTTTTAACAAAAATGGATAGAAACAAAAAAAAAAAAGAGCAAAAAGAAAATTATTACAAAAAAATAACAAATCACAAATAACAAAAATATCAATCAAACTAAACTTAAATTATTCAAAAAAAATTAAACATAAAAAGATAAAGTGAAAAATCAAACCACATAAAAATATCAAACATAAAAGCAAGATAAAGTGAAAAAGCAAACCACATCAGTTGAAAGTTGAGCATTCAACAAACAAAAAGCAGAACTGGCAGTGCAAATCACAATTCACAACTGAGCTTTTGTTCATGCTGGTTAATAATATAAATGCAAAATCCATTTACTGTTCCATGGGAGACCACTTCACCTACAAATATCCATAAGGGATAAAAAGATAGAATATCCATTATAAGAAAGCCTCAAGCTATTGTTAATGTCTTTCAAATTCAAGGAAAAAGAAAGCTATTTCATAGCATTTATGTTACAAAAAACTTTCAGTTCAGCAATCCTAGGGCATACTAGTTTCATTTCAGTTCAACAATGGAGAATGTCCCTGCAGGGCAGCTGCATTGACAAGAAATTTTAATGAATCTAACTGCCGATTCAAGACCAGCAATGGAGCATCCGAGCACAAGGAGAAGCACAATCCAAGTAGTTTGCTCTACAACATAATCAATTGTTCAACCACATTATTATATCAATTTGGAACACACAAATGAAAGCAAAATTAGCAGCTCTCCCAACCTATGTTATTTGGACTCGGGATAAGCATCATATATGAGTATGCGTTCAACATGTGTATGCACAATTTTTTCTAAATTATATTTGGAGGTTCGGACCTCCATACCCATGTCTGTTGGGTATGTCTCGGACATGGGTACTTGATGGAAGATAGAGAGTTGAAGCAACATAGCTCCCAACTCACAAGGAGAAGACGAGTCAAGGCAGGTATGGTCCTAAATGACTGCCAAAACACAAGGACCATAGCCGTAAAATTAAAAGGGAAAAAAAATACTACTGAAAGTTATAACTAAGCTAATGCAGATTGTCAAAACTTCTATATATATATACATATATAGAAACTTTCAAGCTTGATTTTGCATCTTTAATATGGCCTATGGGAATATGTTTCAAAATAAGCCATTACAAGGAAAAGGTAAGCACTATAAGCATGTCTAATTATTGTTTGTTTCTCACTGGGATCGCTAATGTCAAGTGACTAAACCCAATTCTATTTATTACTCCTTGTATATTGCTTAACTATATCAATTTAGGACAAAGAAAAAGAAAATGTTCATCCTTCTCTATTCCTCTAAAATCTAAATGCAGTTTTCCTTTTATTCTTCTCTTTCCTTCTTCTGTTCTGTTCAAGCAGAATAGTGATCAATCTCTAACCTGTTCCACCATTTTTGGCATGCTCAAAAAGGATAGAGAAAAATGTTTATGGCATTCCAAAAAAATCCATTTGTTCTGCAAAATCAATTATGAAGCTTTGCATTATGGGCACTATTACCTTAAAATCTTGACAGGAAGAGCAATACTGAAATTCAAAAGATGACAAAAAAAGCTGATAACATTATATTTCAATTTAATTCACAACTCAATAAAAACAGAATCACTAATCATCCATCATGATTTCAAATATCTCCTGCTTATTATGTTCTTATTCTAAAATCTACCTTTAAAAAAAAAAAAAGACATAAAGAAGTAGTTTGCTTAACTGTTAAAAAAAAAAAGCTAGAGGGAATCTTCAAGCTCATTCAGCTTCTCCTTTTTCCTCAATTCAATTTCATACTGCCTCAATCTCTCCTTCATTTTCTCCTGTTCAATTAAATTAAAGTAAAAAATCAAAAGTATACAATCTATATAAAGTATCAAATAAAATAGGAAAAAGAGACCTTGTAGCTGAGTTCGACGCGGTGCATAACGTAGAAGCCAAGGATGCCGCCAAGAATGGTGCCGCTGATGATACGTACATACCCCCATTTCACTGAGTTCATCGCCATTTTTCAATCCCTCTTTTCTTCCTCTATTTTCCAGTTTTTAAGATCGAGAACCGAGTGCTGCATGTGGATTGTGTCCCGGCCCGAGCAGGGGCAACCAAGGCCCAGGCACCATCAGCTGGATCAGTCAAAAGGGCTAAGGCCCTGGGCTCCCAACAGGCACAAGAGCCTCCCACACAAGCTTCCAGGCCGAGGAAATCACTTACAAAAGGCCCCAATGCACTAGGTCCAGGTACAAGTAGATCAGGTTCAAGAAAACTCAAGTACTGAAACAACCATCTAAAAAGATACGAGATTGACCCACTTGAGATAGTTTTCTGCAAATTTTGAATTTTTTAATATAATCTCATATAATTTCATTATAATTTTGAATTTTGTAATAGTTATTGGATTGATTCAAGTTACAACATTTCTACTATCTTTTTTGTTTTTAAAGTACTCAGTTATTTTTTCAAAGGGAATTTCATTGTCTTTGAGTGTTTTTTTACTGCCTTTCAATTGTTCTTTTGAAGAGAATTTCCAACCTAAGATCCCACGAAATGTTGGCATAAGTTTCAGCTCCGTGACGAATTGTACGTTGCAGCCCCCTCTTTTTTGAAAGTTTTTGAAAGTTTTATAAATTAACTGCACCGTTGTTATTTTAGACAACAATTATACCCTGTTTTAGGATGTGTAGAAAAAAAAATTAAGCCTGACATTGACATTGTAGGTTGCAGCCCTCTCTTTTTTCAAGGTTTTGTAGATTAATCTCACCGTTTTAGGACTTACAGGCTTTTAGGCAACCGCTTCTGCTTTAGCTTGTAGACAGTTGAATTTGTAATTTTCGGGATAGGTAGAAAAAAAATTATTATGTGGAAAACTCTGAATATTGAATTGAAATAAAAATATCAATATTGTGAGTTTTAACCCAACTCAATTTTATAGATCAAGTCTTTTTTTAAAAGTGGAGTTTTGAATTAAATTTTTTTATAAAAAAAGTAAACTCGATTATAGATATATATAAAAATATTTTTTTATTATTTATTTAATTTTATATTTTATATATGTATTATATTAACAAAATTATTATTTAATATTTTAATTTAAAATATTAACTTAATAAAAATATTATAGTTTTGTATAATTAAGATATAATCTATATTAAAAAATATTTTATAATATTATATTAAAATAAAATTATTATATTAATTTCAAGTCAGATTGAGTCGATTATGATTTTATATATAAATATGTTAGATAAAAAAAATAATATTTTAATATAGAATCAAAATTAGGTATATATTTTATGAAGTCAACTCAAAATTGAGACGAGTAAAAACTTATCATAACCCAACGTGTTACTATCACTAAATTGAAAGGCAATTAAATATTTAACACATACAACTAGTACAAGACCCCTATTCAAATAATATAAGTTATAACTATATACAGATATTGAGTTCAAAATATTGTAAAGTTTAATAAGAACATATATATCTAAATAATGTCTAAAAGAAATAATCAAGTTAGTAATTCTTTCTTTAAAAAAAACACTCATTGGATAATTTTTTAAAAAAATTTACTCCAAAAATAAGAAAGAAAAATTCATAAAAAAATTAAATAAATAGAAACACATAAGAATTTCGTATACACAAAATAAATAATTATTCTATTATTAAAAATTAAATGCTCACCAGAACAATTACTCAAATCATTATACGTGTTGTAGCTTTATTTAGTGTTAAACATAATGTTATAAAGTGTTTTCTTTTAAAATTTTAAAAAATATTATGCAATTTCTAAAACTTAAAAGAACCACTTTTATAATAAAAAAGTTTCAAATAGAATAAAATTAGAACTCAATGTGAAAAAGTAATTCTAAACAAATTAAAACTCTACAAATCTCCATCTTTTGCTTGAATTCAAACTTTTTAAGCTTTTTCAAGTTGTTGCAACCAACAAGTCTCCAATCTTCTATTTTTTCAACACCTTTAAAAACTCTATAAGCACAAAATTCTCCTAACCATTGGCCTTTAAAGTTACCTCGATTACACATAATGAATCAAGAATGATCTAATAGTCAGATTTCAAAAACGAGTAATGCACATGTAGCTTTCAAGTCAAAGGCACTAGTTGATTTTGGAAACGGACCTCAATGACCCATTAAATTCACAAATATTGGAAATATTTTTCATATCACAATCATCTACACCATGGGAACTCTTTATTACCTCATTCGTGAATGAAAGCCGACTGTGGTAGCTACCATCCTTTGTACACCATTTCCATTCTTTTAAGGCCTCACCTTTTAAAAGATACAAATCATTATGCAAATTTAATTCCTTCCATCAAGACAATGTCATCTCATGTGATTTTTGTTAGGAAAGTAGGGTCTAGCCCTATATAATTGGGTTTGAAACAATCAAAGGCCATAGGCTTTAGTCTTTTTTTTCTACACATAGCCTTAGCTACTTAATAAAAAGATGTAGGGGCTGTTTTAAGTTGAAAAAAAAATGGCGCTACAAACCAAGAAAAGAAAGAGGAAAAAAAAAGCTAGGAAAATAGAGAGAAAATGGAGAAAGGAAGTTGGTTGAACAAAAATCAATCTGTAGTCCGATTGAGCTAAAATTTTGTTAGCAGATTTATGATATAGAGTTTTATATTATGAACAGTAAAGATCTGGTTTGAAGCTTTTTAGAAACAAATCCAGTGAATATTTGTTAAGTTACCTATTTGGTGAGATTTCTTCAATTGTCTCTCTAGTTATTGATTAACTCTAGTTTTAGCTAGAGAAGAACTTTATATATCCATTATTTGATAGTGATGATTTTTTCTTGTTGTCTGTGATTTTTTTTCTTTACATTGAAGGTTTTTCACGTAAATTTTAGTGTGTTTATTTTTTTTATATTGTTAATTGTTGATTGTTATCTATTACTGTAGGTTTATTGCGATATATTGCTTCTACGTTGTTGTGTTTATTGCTTTAGGCTCAACAAGTGGTATTAGAGTGAGAGTTATTTTGAGATATTGATATAGAAACAGTCCAAAACAAAAGTAAATTTTGTTTGAGATTATAAAGGGTGATACAAGTTTCATGATAAAATTGATAGCATTAAATTATTTAATTTGGAAGCTTATGATGAAAGATCATTTATACTGTAAAGATTTGTATTGTAGATATTGGGTGATTCGACTAAACTAGCAGCTATGAAAAATGAAAGCTAAAAAAAGTTAGGAATAAAGATGCTGGCTATAATTAAAAAATGAGTTAATATTAACGTGTTTCATCATTTAGCACAGGAGACAGATGCTCAAACTGTTTGAAAAAAATTGGTAGCAGTGTATGAGAGAAAAACAGTATGAATAAAATTATGCTTGTTAAAAGCTTGTAACTTTACAGTACAGAGATGGATGATTAATTATAGAGCACTTGATCTAATTTTTAAAATATATTTAATCGAATGATTACTACGGAGCTTTAGATGAATGATAAAATAAAGGCATTATTATTTTTTTTTTTGTATTCATTGTTAGATAGTTGAAATACTCTAGTTGTGATTGTTCTTTATTTAACTCTTGACTACAATGTAACATTGGAGATGGTAAATGATAGTATGCTTAATGAAAAAATAAGGTGAAAATATTTAGACACTACAGGAATAAAACTTTGGTTACAGAGAATATGGGTAAAAATATTGATAGAGGTTAAAACTTAAAAGATCGTAGTAAGTCTAAATATAGATCTAAGTCCAGAGATAAAGTGAAGTATTTTCATTGTGGTAAACCAGGTCATATAAAACGATATTACAAAATCTTGAAGCAAGAGCAGAAAGATGAGAAAAGTAAAAGTTCAGATGATGACAATATTGCAGTAGTAAATTCAGATAGTAATTTAGTTATTTTGATTTGTACACATGGTGATTATAATCATATTGGTGATCTCGATAATGAGTGGATAGTTGACACAAAATAGTATATCATTGTGTTTCTAAGAGAGAGTTGTTTATAATTTATAAAGCAAAAAATTTTGGTTGTACCCAGATGGAAAACAAAAGTGTGTCACAGATTGTTGGGATTGATGATATTGTTGTACAAACTAGTATAAGTTGCATATTGACTTTAAGGGATGTCAGACACATTCTAGATATAAGAATGAACTTGTTTTCTATTAATGTCATTGATAAGGAAGGATATGAAAGTTAACAAAAGAATGGGTAGTGAAAACTTCTCAAATGATTTATAGTAATTGCAAAGGAAAAACTATGCTACACAATGTACAAGACATGGATGCAATTGAATGGTAACTAAATAAATGTCATTAAGGATGATGCTTAACAAACTTGTGACAAAAGAGGTTGGCACACATGAGCAAGAAGGGGTTACAGGTTTTGACAATGCAGTCTTTCATTCTTTTTACCAAAAATGTGTCTCTTGATTCATGTGATTATTATTTGTTTGGTAAACATTGTAGAGTTTCTTTTCATAAGAGTTTTCAAAGAAAAAATAGATTGAAATTAATTTATTCTAACGTATGTGATGCCATTAAGGTTGAGTCATTAGGTGGTAGCAAGTATTTTATTACTTTTATTGATGATGCTTTACATAAGTCTTGGGTGTATATGTTGAAAAATAAAAGTCAAGTATTGTAATATTTTTAAAAATTTTATGCCATGGTGTAAAGGATGACAAGGCTACCCCTAAAGTATATTTAGACTAATAATGATGGAAAATACACATCCAAAGCTTTGAAAAGTACTATTTAAAGCATGAAATCAGGCATGATATGAAAAAACTTAAAACACCGTAACATAATAGTGTAGTTGAAAGAATGAACCGTATTATTATAAAAAAAGTCAAATGTATATTGAGGATGTCAAAATTATCAAAGTCATTTTTGAGTGAAGTAGTCAACACAACTTATTATTTGTTTAATAAATCACCATTAGTTTCTTTTGGCTTTAACATTTCAGAAGAGTGTGGATAGGGAAGAATGCTTCATATTCTCACTTGAAAGTTTTTTGGTGTAAAACATTCATGCATATGCCAAAAGAGTAGAGATCAAAGCTTGACAGTAAAATCACATAGTATGTGTTTGTAGGATATGGTGATGAGAAATTTGACTACAAGATATGAGATTCAGTAAAAAAAAAGATAGTTGGAAGCAAAGATGTAGTCTTCTATGAAAAAAAAAACCGTAGTAGACTTCGAGAAAAATGAAAAAACTACAAGAGTTATTGTTAAGTATGATGTTTCAACACCAATAGAGGTTTCACAAGAAAAAGTCATATATGGTAAAAATGAGAAAAAAACATAATTTAAGGATATGAATGAGCTAGCCACAATTAATGATGAGCTAAAAGTAATCAATTTTCAACAAATTGAGCAATCTTCTCCATCAAAAAGTGATGAGCAGGAAGAGCTACCTTCAACATCAAGTGATGTAGAGTTTCAATTAAGAGATCTACTAGAAAGCATAGGCTTTCTACCAGGTATCCAAGTTAAGATTTTATTTTAGTTACCAATGAATGGGAGTTAGAGAGCTTCCAAAATGTGAAGGTTACTCTATATAAAGAGAATTGGTTAAAAGTAATAAAAGAATAGATGAAGTCATTGTAGAAAAATGATACATATGATCTTGTTAAACTTTTGAAATGGGAGAGGTCATTAAAAAATAAATGGGTGTTCAAGTTGAAAAAAGATAGTGACAAGCTAGTAAGGTACAAAGCTCGATTAGTGGTAAAAGAGTTTTCTTAGAAATTAGGTATTGATTTTGATGAGATCGTCTCTCCAGTTATGAAAGTGAGTTCTATTCGAGTGGTATTGAGATTGACAGCTAGTTTGAATTTTGAACTTGAGTAACTTAATGTTAAGACTACATTCTTGCATGGTTACTTGTAAAAAAACATTTATATAAATCAACCTAAGGGTATTGAAGTGAAAAGATAAATAACACTTAGTTTGTAAACTGAAAAAAATCTTGTATGGCACAATTATAAAAGAACAGTAGTGGATCCTTATGTGTATGTCAAAAATTTTTTTGATGGTAATTTCATTATTCTCTTATTATATGTTGATGATATGTTAATTATGGGATAAAATGCTGGTATGGTTCACAGGTTAAAAGAACAATTGTCTAAGTTTTTTGACATAAAGAATTTAGGTTTAACAAGGCAGATTCTTAGTATAGACATCATCTGGAATAGAAGAGTTAGAAAGTTATGGTTATCACAAAAAAAATATGTTAAACGAGTGCTTAGTAGATTTAACATGCAACATACTAAATCAGTTAACAATCCATTTGTCAACCATTTTCATCTGAGTAAGAAATCTTATTAGGTGATTAAAGAAGATCAACTAGCTATGTCTAGTATTCTTTATTCTTCTGCAATCAATTTTTTAATGTATCTTATGGTTTATGCATAGCCTGACATTGCTCATGCAATTGGTGTAATGAGCAAATTTGTTTCTAATCCAAACAAGGTTTACTAGGAAACAGTGAAATAGATTTTTAGATATTTGATGGGCACTTCAAAAATGTACTTATGTTATGAGTTTCACAACCAATTCTAAAGGGTTTACTGATGCTGACATGACAGGTGATCTTGATGATAAAAATCTACTTCAGGATATTTGTTTACTTTTATAAAAGAGCTTTGTCTTGGTAGTTTAAGTTGTAGAAGTATGTTGCTTTATCAACTTACAAAGCAACCAAAGCAGGTTAAGAAATGCTTTGGATGAAACATTTTTTTTTTGAATTAAGGTTGAATAAAAAAGAGTATGTGATGTTCTATGATAACCATATATTTTATATTTGAGTAAGAATGTCATGTACCATGCTAGAACTAAAACACATTGATGTTACATATCACTAGTTACGTTCAGTGATTGAGGAACAGCAGATGCTGTTAAAGAAAGTCTATACTGACGAAAATATAGCAAATATGTTGACTAAGATACTTTCCAATGAAAAGTTTGAGCTCTGCAATAACTTAGTCAAAATAGGTTTCTTAGCCAAGGTAAATTCTAAATAAAACTACTATGGTGATGAATCTCTTCCTTATAGGGTTGAAGGAAGAGATTGTTAGGAAAGCGGGGTCCAACCCCATGTAATTGGGTTTGGACCAATTAAAGGCCATAGGCTTTAGTGTTTCTTTTTACATAGAGCCCTAGCTACTTAATAAAAAAAGGTGGGGGCTGTTTTAAGGTGAAAAAAAATGGTATCGTAAATCAAAAAAAGAAAAAAAAAAGCCAAAAAAATAGAGAAAAAATAAGAAGAGAGAATTGGTTGAACAAAAGTCAATCCGTGATCTGATTGAGTTAAAATTTTATTAGCATATTTATGATTTAGAGTTCTACATTTTGTACGGTGAAGATTAAGTTTGAAGCTCTCTAGAAATAAATCCAGGGTGTATTTGTTAAGTCATCTATTTGGTGAAATCTCTCTAATTGTCTTTCTAGTTATTGATTAGCTTTTATTTTAGCTATAGAAGAACTTTATATATCCATTATTTGATAGTGAAGAATTTTTTTATTGGTTCGTAGTTTTTTTTTCCTCCACACTGAAAGATTTTCAACATAAATCTTGGTGTGTTTTATTTTTCCTTTGTTATTGATTGTTGCTTGTTGTCTATTATTATGAGTTTATTGCGATATATTGCTTCTGCATTGTTGTATTTATTGCTTCAGGCCCAACAATTTTTATCACTTCACTATTGGTAGAATATTTATACCCCGAGAGTCTATTAAGTTAGATTCTTACATATCTTTAGGGGCATAGACCATTGTTGGAACATTTTCAAAATAATAAATCTCATAAATTGTATGTGATAGTGAAAGGTTTATATCTTTAAATGACATAATTGTTTACTAAGATTTATGTTTTATAAAGAGTTGTATCTATACAAATAGTCATCTTTATGGACAGTTATGTCTACACAAAAAGGTTTTTATTTAATTATAAATAGAACTCTTTTGGTTTTTGAAAGATACATGATAAAATTATCATGTAGAAATATTCTGCATATGAAACAAAAGCCAAAAAAAGTCTCACATGTTTTCTATAGCCAAATCAAATAATTCTGTTCTTATGTCGGTGAACTAAACGTAATCAATCATTAGGCTTTATTATATCTTTGAGTTTTATCACCTATAACTCTTTTGCATCCAATTAATTAAGTGGTAGGGGTGATTAAAACCTTAAGAAAAGTGGCATCGTTACACGTCTTAAAGCTTTTCCTCAATTTCTCATTTTTTCCAAACCCTAGATTCTAACAATTTTAAGGTTTTATTTTGACATTTGGTAAATGATTCTTACAAATTTGGAGATCAATATTAGAAGAGACTCAAGGTGTCAAAGGATTAATGTTTTTTATAGACCAAAATGTTAATTTTCATAAAAATCTTCATTATAGGTCTGTATTTTATTTTATGCATAAGTGCTAGTAAGAAGATTGACTTAATGAGATAAACACATTAGCAATTAATTCCATTAGTGTGTAAAGTCAAAATACAATATCCAAAATACTATTACATTGCATAAGTTTATGCATATACTAAAATTAGCTCCATAGTTGAGTTTAATAGATTGTATTATATCTAATTGAAAAATTGATGCATAGAGAGATTGGGATGGGAAATAGCCTAAAAACATAAAAGAAAACATGAATTGATCTACAACCAAAAGAATTATCACTTGTTATCAAACAGTGAATTAAATTGGGTTATAATGGAATGACCGATTATTTAATTGTCATGTCTTGACAATATATAGAATAGGCAAATTATCCATGGTTTCTATGAAAACAATCAGAAATGGGTAAAGGAATTTGCCATGAAAAATTAGATGTAAGTAGAGAATATATGCAAAAAACAAGATTTAATTGCAAGATTAGTTTTATTTTTAAATCATGGCACCCAAATTGAGATAATAAGTTGAGTCAACCTTTTTATATGGTTTCTATCTTTGTTGGTTGTTTATAAATCAAAGGTTGATTTTTTTAAAAATTTATTATTGGTTCAAATTTTAACTACTGTTTAGTTTTCATAAAACCAATTGAAATTAAATTAATGTATGTACATAGATATTATTAAGAAGTGGTGTTTCATGATTAATTGGTGGATAATAAACCAAATAATGGTTTACTATATACATGAACATATAAGGCAATCTAAAGTTAATATCCAAAACATGAGCAATGTCATAGAAATGACATGTCCTTTGCATATTGGATGTATTACATTAGAAATGATTTAGCAAAATAAAAATTTATTGTGGAGAATCACAAAGTGATTGTAAAGGGATTGAAAATTAGAGTTTAATATGAAAAGACTCTAATTACACATAGGTATATTGATCTTATGGGTAAAGTAAAATTTTTATATATTTAAAAATGCTTTTACCAATTAAAAGTGATAAATGATAGAAGATATATACTTAAATGGCACAATGGTGGAGAATTTATAAAGTTTTGATAAAATTTTTGAATTGGTGATTTTCAATATCCATGAACTTGGACTTGGATATTAAGCAGTTAATATGTGCCATGGAAAATCATGGATAGCATTTGAAATAGTTGATTTTCATTAAAAGCCACAATATAAATGAGATAGCTTCAATAGTCAAATTAAAATAATTTGTAGGTTTGATGTAGATTATTATGATTGGCTTAGGATAGTCATAAGGCAAAATTGATGCCATAAATGTTATAACCCATCTAGGTGGTGGACATGGTTTCGGTTAAGGCCATAAAAATGGCTCATAATGTCCATGATAAAAGGTGTACATATATATGTGTGTGTGTGACACCTAATCTCACATCGAGATATTTTGTGGATCTATTATGCTATATAAGTAAAGGCTTAATCCTAAACTTGTAAGGCACTTTTTGTGAGACAAAATCGTAAAACTTTCGGATCAAAGCAGACGATACCTCATAGATTGGGTGCAAGTTTTCACAAATAACATCAGAGCGATCAACGATCAGATGAGAGCTAAGTACTATACTGGGAGAACCACCTCTAGAATCCTAACATCTAGTGTGATTTTGTAATTTGTGTATGCTTTGTGCTGGACTTGATAGGGACGTCAAGCTTTAATGAGAGAAGTTTGTGACACCCTAATCCCATATTGGGATATTCTATGGATTTGCTATGATATATAAGTAGAGACTTAATCCTAAACCTGTGAGGTACTTTTTATGGGATAAAATCATGAGACCTTCAGGTCAAAATGGATAATACCTCGCAGGTTAGGTTTAGGTCTCCACTGTGATGTTATGATCTATAATCTATGTGTGCTTTATGTTAAGTTTGCCCAATGTTTTTATCTACTTTGTGTTAGGCTTGCCCAACATTTTTGTGTGCTTTATGTTAGGCTTAATAAGGAAATCAAGCTTTAATAGGAGGAGTTTATGACACTTCAATCCTATATCGAGATAATCTAAGATTTTGCTATGATATATAAGTAGAGGCCTAATCCTAAACTTATGAGGTACCTTTTGTGGGATAAAATTGTGAGACCTTCGAGTTATAATGAATAATACCTTACAAGTTGGGTATGGGTTTCCATAATATACATGATATTTTAATAGTCATTTGATAAGTCTATTGATGATCTTCTAAAATGACTATGTTTTAAAAAGGATATGTGAAATACCCTTATGTATATACCTAATTTATTGACGAAAGTAATGCTAAAAAATATATATAGCAAAAAAATTATCTTATTTCACTAAGGGATTTGAGTCTTCTTTACAATAATTTACGTAGTGAAAAGACAATAAGATGTATGGTTCACAACTTGGTGGTAAGGACATTGATTTTTTGGGATATCAAGAAATATATAAAATTAACAAATGTGAAACCATTATGACAAGAATAATGATAAAGTGATCACTATGAATAAAAAAAAATTATGATAATTGTACAAAGAATATCCATAATAGTTAAATTACTATAAGAAAAGCATTCTTTAAAGAATGGATATACATACATGGTGGGGGTATCAGCTTTATAAATCTTTAAGATAAAATAAGTTAAAATTTTACCTTGTAGTATATTAAAAACTAACATAGTTATGTTAGAAATTTACAAATGAAGTTTAAGCCTATAATATGAAGTCACATATGATGGAAACTCGACTCAATGCTTGGTAACATCAAGTCTTGAGTTCAATGAGTTAAAATACATCATCTGTATATGACTGTAAGCACTATACTCTTATCTTTTCATCCTAAGTAAAGTGCTTAGTACCCATAATGATAAGGGAATGATGAAGTTATACTCTTAATAAACCTGTAACATAAATATATTATAGTGTTATAGTTATGGGAACACTCTTAATGGGAGTTCCCTATGTGAATGTAAAGTGTGGTTGCTTCTTAGAAGTTCAAGGGCTTGACTCTAATAGCATTCATGAAAAAAGGATACAGACACATGGTCAAAATAATGTCTCAAGATACCAAGTGTTTGTTGAGTGTAGAAGTCTCCTATGTGAGATAAGTTCGATTAACCAATTGAAATAACTAGTTCAAAACATAATCTACCATGCAATTTTGATTAACTTTAACTTGTTTTCACTAAGTTAAGGTTCAAATCAAAAGATACCTTTATTTATACAAAAGATTTCCAGAATTATCAAAGATTTGGTTTATTTTGAAAATGGTGAGGAATTGTTGGAACATTTTCAAAGTAATAAATCACATAAATTGCATCTGATAGTGAAATGTTATATCTCTTTAAATGACTTAATTATTTACTAAGAGTTATGTTTTATAAAGAGTTGTATCTACACAAATAGGCATCTTTGTGGATAGTTATATCTATACAAAAAGACATCTATTTAATTATAAATAAAACTTTTTTGGTTTTTAAAAGATATAAGATAAAATTATCATGTAGAAATATTCTGCATATGAAACAAAAGCCAGAAAAAGTCCCACATGTTTTCTATTACCAAATCAAATAATTATGTTCTTATGCTGATGATCACTCAGTGGATTAATTTAATGCAAAACATAATCAATCACTTAAATTAACTTCTCACTTAACCGATTAATCAAGTGGTTGGGGTGAATAAAACCTTAAGGAAAATGGCATTGTTTTACATAATGAAGCATTTCCTCAATTTCTCATGTTTTTTCAAACCCCAAGTTCTAACAACCAAACCATCTAAAGAGCTCACAATACCATGATGCATTTTGATTTCACAACACCAAAATTCATAATCTTCATAATTAACTTCTCACTTAAATTCAATTTTTTAATCACCTTTTCTAGTATCAAATCAAAATAATCCTATTGGTAGTACACGAGTAACACTAATAGAATCTAAATATCAACTCTTACTAGAATTTCCATTCATATGTTTAGAAAATTCTGATGACAGTATCATTATAATTATCATCATCAATAATGAAAGATACTTACCTTTGTTATTGTTAACTTCATCCATTTTTGTAAGACAATCCCATTAAATATGCCTATTTTTATAACGTATAGATCCATTGACCTATCATTAGACATAAAATTTAGGAGTCGTTACTATTTTTTTTTGTTTAAGTGTGATTGACCACCTAACCGAATCCATCCCATTTAAAAAGGAGTCCTAAAATTAACTTAAACATTTTTAAATAGTAGATTATAATCCACGAAACTAAATTTTAAGTTTGAGAGTGCAATTACGCGTAAGAAATGTTATAACACTCTCACAACGTCCATCCAAATGAAGATACCAATTTGATTTCAAATTATCCAAACCTTAAAATATTCTTATAATTTACCAAATAATTTAATTATTGAAAATTAATTCTAAATTTATTCCAATAGTTTGGTAGCAATTTAAGATAATTTTCTAACTTCAAGAGCATTCATGAAGACTAGTGTTCCACTCTAAAAAGGCTTCGTTGTCAGATTCATTAACATAGTTTCTTCAAAAAAATAATTAGTAAAATCCTCTAATAATTGGGTAAGATTTCCTTTGATGCAAATATCTCAATAGTTTAGTGAGATTTCATTGTAGATTTATTTTTAGAAAATACATTAAATCTTCTAATAGTTTGGTAAAATTTAATTTAAGATTCAAATCTTTCAATAGTTTTGTAGGATTAAAAAATATATCATATATTTTTAAAAAATGATTTGTGAAATTCTTCAATGGTTTGGTAGAATTTTGAAAATTAAATCTATAAAGAATCATCTAATAATTTGGTATGAGTCATGAATTTATTTTAGAAATATTTTTTGTTGCTCTTTTTTATGAATAAATAAATAAAATAAAATTCATAATGGCATTAAAAAATAAATAAATAAATTATTCAATTTAAAATAATGAGTTAATTAACAATTAAAAATAATAATAATAAAATCTAAAAATAAAATAAATAAAATAAATCAAAGTAAAAATAAAATGAAAAAAGAAAAACAAGTACCTGCAATCGGGTCAGGTCTTACATACGGGTTCACGTAGGTCGTAAATGGGTCGTATGATTCCAAAATGGTGCCATTTAGCACCTGTATAAAAATTAAAACTTTAATTTTTTTTGCTTCAAAATCTTTTTTACTCTTTCTTTCTAGCCCATTTGTTCTTTTGTCTCTCTCTTCATGAATGAAGAATGCAACAGTTATTTCACCAGATTCTGAAAATGTTCCCCACAATCTTCATCTTTTGGCCGAGAAGTTTAGTTGGAAACTTCAAATATTCAATCTTAATTCCAAAATTTTCATATTTTTTCAGAAAATAAGAAAAATTTTGAAAATTCAAACCACATTCAATCTTCAATAAAAAAAACCAGAAATCATCAAAATCAAAACTTTTAGTATTAACCTAAATCCAAAAAAACCTTTTAACCAAGACCCAGCTCATTTTTACTTATTTTCAAAAAAAAAAAAAATCCTCTTTTTTCATATCCTTCCCCTTTTTTGTTTGCCTTAGAATAATTTATAGGGTATTTTTAGTAAAAAAATGTTAGGAATTTGTTCTTGAATGCTATGGATGGATTGATTTTCTTGCAAACTATGTTGCTTTGATTTAGGTTTTTAACTTGATTCCAGTCAATGCTCTCTTTTTTTGATTTGATTTCCTATTTCATGGAAGTTTAAAAATACCAAAATCCTTTTTTGATTCTTATACGAGATTTCTAAAAAATCTTGTTTGATTTTCTTTTCTTTCCATTTTTTAAATTAGTTTTTATTAAATAATAAACAAAGAAATATTTGTTGGGCCAAAGCCCATATCAAAGCCTGAACAAGATAAAGCCATTATTGGGCACCAAGCCCAAACCAAAATAAAACTATATGTCAAGCCCAAAGCCTAAACATTGACTAGGATAGATCCATTTGGAGTCTAAAAAACCAATAACCACTTCCAAAGCCTGACAATCCTAACAAAATCGAAATTGAAAATTTTTATGCATGCCCTGGACGAAATGGGATGTCTATTGCACTTTTCTATGAAATAGGAATGATGCAAAGACATAAACAACCATTGAGTTTGGTTCAACTTCAAGCAATTTTAAAAGAATCCTCTAAACAGAGGCATAAGGCTTAAAAACTCCAAATAACTCATATAAATAGAGGTTCAACAAAATAAACTCCTTTATACAGAGGTAAACAAATTTAAGATAGGAAATTGACTCCTTTATACAGAGGCAAATGACTTTAAAATAGGAAATGTGCTTCTCTATACAAAAGCTAAACAACTTTAAAATAGAAATCCTCTAACCAGAGGCTCAATGAATAGAAAATAGGTTCCTCTAACCAGAGGTTTGGAAAACTTTTTATTTAAAGGTTAAAAATCTTACCTCATAGAATTTCCTCTCCATCATTGTATTAGCATTGTCCATGTTGGATCTTGCGATGTCCCTATTTTAGATAAATGGAATGGATGCAATGTATGCCATACAAATAAACTTTCAATTGTGGTACAAAGATTCTTAAGACTTTTCTTTTGAATTCCAAGCTTTTCAAGTTTCTAGCAATGGGGACAAAATCAAACCCATTTTTCATTTGTCAAAGTAAGCACTCACCCTTTTTCTTAGGGGAAAATTTTCTTTTATCAAAATCAATGTCCTTACCAGGCTTTGAAAGTTTCATCTTTTGCCTTTATATCTTTCAAACCGCTCCACAGTAATGCACAATCCATGATTATTCAATTATCAATCATTATCCCAATTTCAAGACATATAAGATGCAAATCATACATTTCTTCTATTCATTGCAAAGCATTTAAATAGAAAGAAAATGCAAAGATTGAAAGTAAGATATAAGTAATGAATATCTTTATTTGGAAAAGAAACTAGATTACAAATTATGGCTATTTGGGATAATTTTGTCATCTCGATATGGTAAAGGTAAATAATGATGGCTATTTGGGACAACAATGTCTTACAATAAACAGTCAGATAATCATGACAACATATCTCAGATTCTTTCCAAAGACTTAACCATACCATGCCTTCAGCACTTCAGAGCTCTTTAAAATATACTAGCTTTCATGTTAGTGCAACCCCAAATGATGTTGTAGTCCCCTTATCCAAGTCCTTTTTTTCAGGTTTTCAACTTAGATAAACTCTCATTTAGTTCAAACCTCTTTTATGGGTTTTCAATTTGAACTATCCTTTTTTTTAAGCAAAATACTTCTTCATAGCATTAGAATTTATAGATTGGGAAGATCATCTCCATCCATCTCTATTAAGATTAATACTTCACTTGAAATAGCTCTTTTTACTATATATGACCATTCCTAATTGAAGTCCATTTTCCTATGTTAACATGCTGACTCGAGAAAATTCTTTTCAACATTAACTCTCATTTCTCAAAATTGATGAGGTTGGACCTTCTAGTCATAAGCTCTCATAATCTTTCTTTGATATAATTGACCATAACATAGTGCTGCCATTCTCTTCTCCTCAATAAAGTTTAACTACTCATAGCCTCTTTGTATCCATTCAACCTCTTTTAATCTCACTTCTTTTAAAACTCTCAAGAGGATTTTTACTTCTACTAGCAATACAACCTCCATCCCATAAACCAAGAAAAATGAAGTTGCCCAAGTAGAGGTGTACACTAACGTCCAATAGGCATGCAAAGCAAAATGTAATTTCTCATGCCAATCTCTTGATGTTTTGATTTGTAGCTTTTACTGCCTTATTCATCTTTGGCGAAAGGATGCTGAATTATGGTGCATAATTTTGAATTAAGCACATATCTTTTTCATCCTCTTGTTGTATAAGTTCTTAGCATTATCTAAGGTGATCTTCTCTGAGAGTTCATATCTGCAAATAATTTCTCTTTTTATAAACTTGCAAATCACTAACATGTCACATTTACATAAGAAGCTTCCTTAACCCATTTAGTGCAGTAATTAATCATCATAAAAATGTATCTATTCCTATTTAATGCCTTTAGAGTAATAGGACCAATGACATCTATGCCCTACATAGAAAATGGCTAAGGTGGTGCCAAAACGTGTAAAGTAATGGGTGAAGCATGGATCTTGTCGACATAAATATGACATTTGTGATATTTTTTAGTATAGTCAATGCAGTCACTCTTCATTGTTAACCAGTGGTACTCAGCTCTCATAATCTGTCTTGCCATCTTATATCCATTGATATGTGTCCCACATACCTCATCATGCATATCTTCCATAATCTTTTTGCTTAGCTGTATTCACACATCACAATAACACTTGATCTCTGCTTCTTGTGTAAATGACATCTCCATCTAGAAGAAACCCATAGCTAAAACATAATATATTTTCTTTAATGATGAATACTTGGACTTATATTCCATGAATTTCTTGCTCAGGTAGTAAATAACTTTTTCCTTCCTACCAAACTCGTCTTGCTACCCTAGCACACATCCTATCAACTTTTCATATATAGTTAAATATAGAATTAATGGTCTCCCTAGAATATATGGTACCAACATTAGAGGATTTGACAAGTACTATTTAACCTTATTAAAAGCCTCTTGACATTCTTTATTCCATTCATCAAGGTTATTTTTTTGAAGGAGCTTAAAGATCAGATAACATTTAGAAGCAAGTTAGAAGATGAATTAAGAGATGTAGTTCAATCTACCTAGAAAACCTTGAACTTTCTTTGACGTACTTGGAGGAGATAGGTTCTAGATAGCCCGTATCTTATTTGGATCAACTTCAATTCCCTTTTACTAACCATGAAGACTAGCAATTTCTCTGACTTGGCTCTGAATGTGCATTTGGATGGATTTAGCTTGAGCTAAAATTTTCTTAACCTCTCAAATAATTTTTTGAAGGTTAGCTATATAGTATTCTCTTTCAGAAGATTTGTGATCATATCATCCATATATACCTTAATCTCTTTGTGCATCATATCATGAAAGAGTATCACCATAGCCCTTTGATAAGTTATTCCGATATTTTTCAATTCAAAAGGTATAACATTGTAACAAAAGGTACCATGCATAGTTACGAATGTGGTTTTCTTCATGTCATCTTGAGTCATCTTTATCTAATTATAACCTAAAAATCCATCCATAAAAGAGAATACAAAATGTCAGGTCGTATTATCTACCAATGTGTTAATATGAGATAGAAAAAAATTATCCTTCAAGCTAACCTTATTCAAATCAGAGTAATCCACACACATTCATACTTTTTCATCTTTCATAGGAACAAGTACTATATAAGCTACCCACTTAAGATCTTTGGTTACTTGCAGAAAGTCTACATCAAACTACTTTTTTATCTTTTATTTGATCTTAGTAGCATTTTAGGTCTAGCAATCTCATTAGATTTAGCAATCTCATTAGATCTAGCAATCTCATTAGATCTAGCAATCTCATTGCTGCTAAACATAAGCATATCCTGATAGGACCAAGTAAACACATCTATAAATTTTTAAATTAAATCTTCTAACTTTAATCTAGCAGTCGATGGAAGTGATGTGCTGACCTTAACCTTTTTTTTGTTCTTATCATCTTCTAAATTTATCATCTCAGTGATTTTTTGATGAAGTTCAATAGATTTATTCTCATGTTCAATCAATCTCATTAGATCTAGAGGTAAAATGTATTCTTCAAAGTCATTTTTAGTGTCAAGTTCGTCAGCATTAATTGACTTTTCAAAATTAAATCCTTAATTATTATCATGATTATATTCGCATTTATTTAAGGACTTGAAATTAAGTGAAATGGAAAGTATTGGCAAAATGCTTTGATTGAAAAGAAAATGTAAATTTAATAGAAAAAATGAATGAAAATACATACTCTTATTCTTTTATTGAGATAATAACTAATAAAAGGTTCATATACAAAGACTATCCAAATGCTTTTGGGCATAAGCAATTGGGAATTATAATTACATTGGAAGGGTATCAAGGATAGCAAGCATCTAGATGACGCTATAATTTTTTAGTTCAAAGCCTGGTAAACATGATTGGACCAACACCTCTTCCTCCTGGGCTTTTTCTCCTATCATCTAGATGGACATCTTAATGAAAGCTTTTTCCATGTTTAATTTATCTTTGGCATCTCCCTCTGACCTTGGTTACATATATCTTCCTGGCTTAAAAGTCTTATATAGATGTAGTATGATTGTTGGCATATTTTTTGCTATTCTTCTTCTTTTCCTATTGTGTCGCATCCTTTTCATTTCCTATTCTTCAAATTCATACCATAGGCCTAATCTCTCATTATTGTTTATTCTCATTAGAGGCTCCTTAATTCATTGAAGATTTTACCTAGCCTAGCTTCTGGATACCAACCTTTGTTGACAATCTGGTTAATCACAATTATATTGAAATCTAGTTGTTATAGTTTAGATCATTCACCCACAGTATTGATAAGTTCAAAAGATCGATAAAAACACTCTAACGATTCTTTTACAGCTTTTACATAAGGAACATTCATGGGTTGAGTCACTAATAGGTCTTCCTCTTTAGCCATAATCACAAGTTGATCCTCCACATTGAACTTGACTTTTTGGTGTAAGGAGAAAGGAATAGTATCCGCAATGTGAATCCATGGCCTACCTAGCAAACAGCTGTAAGGTGGTGAAATGTTCATAATTTGAAACTTTACATTAAAGGTGTAAGACCTAATCTATAAAGACATTTCAATGTCTTTCAACACTTCACACATAAAAGGCTTAGACAATTATATGGCTATTTTTTATATGAGACACATCAATGGGCAGCCTCGCTAAAGTGGACATAAACATGACATTAATAGAAAAATTGTTATCAATGAACACCTTAGCTATAACATGACTCTTGCATTTGACAGTAATGTACAGGTCTTTGTACTTTTTTTTCCTTTTAGGGTGACCTCATCATCACTAAAGGCTATATAATATGGTAACACCAAATTTCCTACCAAATAGTTTACGTACTCCATAAACACATTAGGTGTCACATAAGCCTAATTCAACACCTTTAACAAGGCATTGCCGTATAATTCTAAGTTCAATAGTAGTGATAACAAAGAGATCCTAGCTAGCATCTTGTTTAACTACTCAACCACATAATACTTGCTATGTTTTACCAGTTTTAAGAACTCGCAAGCTTTTTTCTCAAACATGGGCTATGGATTATTTTTTTCTAGAGTTATCTCTAGCTTAGCTTACTTTTTCATCACTGTCACCTTCTTCTTTCTTACATTCTCTAGCATCTTCTAGGCGTAATACCTTTCACTTTTGGTTATGTCTCTTATACCAGTTATATTGGTAGCATTTAGTTTGGGTGCGATCTTTTCATACCCTTAGACTGTTACTTCACAGTTACACTTCCATGGTATAGCCTTCTAATCCTTGTAAGGGAAATGGCTTGGGACTTTGAAAGTTATTGGCTAAGGAATAATCTTGTTTATGGTTGATTTTGTCTTCTCACCACAATATCTACTTTGGCACCCATTTTGACTTATTAGTCATAAACACTTCAACATCTTTTGAGGCTTCTACTTTTTCATACAATTTAATTGGTATAAATCCATTAGCTTTTATACTTTTTCATAGAACTATTTACAAGTTTCAATAGAATTATCCAAAACTTTGCTATGGTACTTACACCTTAATTTAGGATGCATCTCTTATGATAGGTGTGTGGGTCCATTAGTTATACCATCCCAACCTCATATAAAGCATCATACAACTGATTAAATGGCATATTGATCTCTTTTACTCTCTATTTCATACATCTTTTATTCTAATTCAAAGCATTGACTATATGATTAGGCAGTGAATTATCACTAATGTTGGGTGTTGCTTTTCCATTAGTATCAAAATTAATTAGCTCGTCTTTGATTAGACCTTGCACCTTATATTTCATAATGGTGTAATTTCCAGTGGAATAGCTTACGATTCTATAATGGTAATCACAATGAACAACGAGATAATGACACTTGGGACAAGATGGTTAAGTGTTTTTATATGAAAAAAAGCAATCAAATTATTATTATAAAATTATTGGTACAACTTCATATAAGTCATGAGAATAAGAACAAAGGTGGGCTTCTGTTGATTATTTATGGTTCTCTTAGACCACTTATTAGGTTAGATGGGTGTATAAAAAGCCTTGCAAAATGATGATTATTATGGTGGTAGGTATTGGTAGGTGGTCAGAATGATGGTTGATAAGTGGGTGGATAAACAAATTGTGAAACTAGTTGGCCTGGGAAAACTGAGGCATTGTTTTTGGTGGATAGTATGTGGGGTAAATAAGTTATGTGTAAAGAGTGTAGTTTCTGAATTACTACCTCTTGAAACTCACAGTTTGAGTTTCACTTTATTTTTTCTTAAACATTCACTTAGCTAATAAAGATTCTTTTCCTTCGAGCTTGTCATTCTTAATGGCATTTTCAATGATCTTACCAAAGATCACCATATTAGTGTAATGTTTTAATCATGTCTCCTATCATCTTTTTATAATAAGGTGAATTCAAAGTGCTCACAAAGAGAACTATTGTTTCTTTTTCGATTAAAGGTGGTTAGACTTGAGCTACTGTATCCTGCCACCTCTTGGCATATTCATTGAATGATTTCATCACTTTTTTTCATACTCTATAAAGAAAGGTGATCAAAAACCAAAACTATAATATGATGATATTGATTGATAAAAGAACAAGTCAAATCCTTCCATGATTGGATATGAGTCATGTCTAATTGGACATACCACCTTACAACAAACTCATTTAAACTGTCTTAAAATACATGAATGAGTAACTTTTCATTACTGGTATAGGCTACCATTTTATAACAATATATTGTAACATGTATGATAGGACATTTGGTATCGTCATATTTCTCAAACTCTAGTACCTTAAACTTTGAAGGTATCACCACATCTGATACTAAACAAAGCCCTGCAGTATCCATATAACCATAAAAATAGATAATTTCCATAACTCACAGCCTTTTCTCGAGCATGTTCACCATGTGATCAGCTTTAGAATCCTCTAAAAACTCAGCCACCTTTGTTTTTAATTTTTCTTTTGAATGGTTCAAATTGGGCACTTGGACTAGTTCAACTACCTTTTCAATGAAGGCAGGATTGATGTAGTTTTGAATATTCTCTTAGCTAGGCACATGTGGTATCCCCAAATAAGTATAGCTTGGAAATGTAGGCTGTTGTGACAGAAAGCTTTGAGTAGATTGGGCTTAATATAGGCCATAACTCGAAAGATACAATAGATTAATCACTTCATGCGAAACATCTTCCTCTATTTTTTTTCCATTATTCAGCTTGCCCAAAGCATCAAGGATCTTGTTTAGTTTTCCTTTGATTTTTTTCTTAAGCTTTTTCCAACTTCTAAACATGGCTCACATTATCTTGTTCCATTCTTCTAGCTTTAGCCCAAGTCTTGTACTGGAGTTGATCTATCCTTGAACCTTGTGTATCATAACTTTAAATTAGTGAAATTATTATGGACTAACATGATTAAAAATTTAATTATGAATGATTGCAATGCATGAAAAAAATTTTAAAAAAAATTTGCCCTTTCAAAGATTTTCAATAAAAGTGAACTTTCATTTATTCCATAAGATTCTATTTTACATCAAGTCTATTATTCTCCATTTGTTAAAGCATTTAATTTGCTCATATTGATCATTGGCTTCCTCAATGAAGTTTAACACTTACTTATGATCCCTGATCAGCGTGACCATGTTTTCAATGGTTCAACCTTTTCTGCCATTTTTTTTACCTTGATCACTGCTATGCTTATATGGGTTGCAAAATGCTATATGTATCTTTATCTTCCTAAGCCTTCTCTTTTGCCAAACCATACATGGTAAGATAACCCCTTATGCTCCTTTGTGAATGCAATGATATGATCCTCTTGTTCATTCAATTTCTGCTTCAATGTTTGGATATACTTTATAAGCATTTCATTCTCCTTTTGGACTTCAACATAATCTTTTTCCATTTGGAAACATTTTTTTTTCAGCTTTTCCTTCTCACAAGTGAAATCAACAATATTTATTTCCTTGGCTTTCACTTGAATATGTAGCCTCTTTTGATCTTGATGCAACTCTATCAACTCCTTAAAAGAATTATCACATTCCTTACTGACCTTTTGGGCTTTACTCTTAGCTTTCAACTTCCTGTGTTATTGACTAAGTTCAACCAGATCATTTACTACTATATCATGTTCCTTGAAAATTTTACGGACTTTGACCTTTAACTTTTTTACTTTATCTTTTCATTGCTCTTTTTTTTCTTAAAGCCTTTGAATCTTTTGCTTCATCTTGTCTGTCTCAGCTTCAAATTCTTTCTTTACAAATTCCAATTTTGAGAGTAACTCATCCAACTCTTGGTTTACAAGTTGGTAATAATCTTTAGGAGTAAACACAACCTTTTTGCCCCCTTTAGCTCTCCACACCAAAAAGCCATAAGTGACTTTATTAGTAAATGACCTAGGACTGACTTTCTTGAACTTTTTCTAGGATTTAATCATGCTGTCAATCTTCTAAAATGTTTTAGGCTCCTCATAAAAATAGTTAAATTGGTTAAGCTTATATGTCATGGGAACAAACAATTTAACTCCATACTATTTTCTAACCATCAATGGTGCATAGCTTGTTAACCTCCATAAGCCTAAAAGTGGAACCTCCATTTTATCTCGACATTGATATAACATAGGTTCTTAATTCATCCATAGAACTAATCATTTCATCTAACAAGTTGTGAGCTTTTGCAACAAGTACTCTTATTCTTTCTTGGACTTCACTTTTGGCCTTCGTTATCCTAAACCTCTTTGACTGGATTTTGATTGTGAAGAGTTTGGAGACATCACTCTTCTTGCATTGAAAATTACACTTCACCCACAAACACAATAGTGGTGTACAACCCAGAAAGCGTGCTTTATCATTCCATCTATAAAAATTTAATGATTTGATGGTTTCTACCAATATCACCAGTAAAGGTCACATCTTCTTTCAATCTACTCAAACAAATTCACCACTTTTATCTTAATATGGCCTAAGACTTTAGGGAAGATCACCGTCCCATATATTGCTAAGGTAAACACATTTATTTCTTAGTCATCATCAGGATGTTTAACAATGAAATCTCAAAAAATTTTTTATGGAATACCTTTAAGCTGTCATTTTTCTTGAACATGTAAATCTATAAGCTTTTTTTCTATCCCTAAAATATGGGCTAACTTTTTGTGATATCCTGGTTTTTGTTTCTTTACATAAACCCTAACTAGATATTAGAGATGCATACCTACCAGAATCGAATACTCCTCTATGGTTGGCATTAAATCAACTTTTTTTAAAAATGAAACAATGATAGGAAGGGTCTTAAAACTATACCATTGCCTTAATGAGTGAATTTTCAACCTTTGTCGACAAGAGATGTGCAATATGTCTAAACTTTGGACAAATAGCTTGTTGTCTTGAAAGAACCATGTTATTCTATATGTCTAATAGGTCTTTCAAATAATTTTATTTAAGGAACAATCAAAATTTTTTAAGCAAAGTAGAGACATACCCAGATGGTAAACAATCTTTTCCTTTTGCTGCCTCCTTTTTTACTCTACTTTCACATCAATAAGTGACTCACACTTAAGAACATAGATGAGGCACAAACTAGAAGTTTCATGAGTTCCATGAAAACTTTTGTTGAAGATATCTTTAAGGCAAAAATGATATGCAATCTGTATACATGTTTATGAGTATGCAAGAAAAGAAAAACAAATAAAGAAATTAGTTAATTATCTCAATATAAATAAAAGATAAACACATATTAATGAAACAAATACAATATACGACAACAACATCACTTTAAATTTTGAATTAACTCTAAAAGGGAGAGAGAACATGGCTCTACCTATAAGTTAAGCTCATAAGGTTAACTATATGTAGTTTGGGTCACTTTTAAAAAGTTTTCAAATTGTTCCTTACATTATTATCCATCACAGACTAGTAAGGTACCTCAATCTTCATCCATTATAGGCAACAAGCAAAAAAAATTTGAGTAAGAGTATTTCACTAGCCTATGTAGAGACACGAAATCTCATAAAGGTGTAGGTACATTTTTCCCTTATAAATGCAAAACCTGAGTATAGAGTTCATATTATGTACATGCAAGTGAATGACAAGTATGATAAAAAAATATAAGAAATTTATGAGGGAAACTTCTTAAATTTATTAAGTAGGCTTGAATAATAAGAAGTCATTTACTGGCTTAACTCTTTTATCCCTAGTGGAGTCGTCAAACTATCATAACGTATAAATCTATGGACCTATCACTAGACATAAACTTTAAGAGTCACCACCAAAATTTTTTGGTTTAGGTGCAATTGACCACCTAATCGACTCTATCTCATTTAAATAAGAGTTCCAAGATTAACTTAGGTATCTTTAAATAGTATATTATAATCCATGAAACTTGATTGTAAGTTTGAGAGTACAATTACATATGAAAAAGATTATAACACCCTTACAGTGCCCATTTAAAGGACGATACTAGTTTGATTTCAAAATATTCAAGCCTTAAAATATTCTTATAATTTTACCAAATAATTTAATTGTTAAAAATTAATCCTAAATTTACTCCAATAGTTTGGCAGCAATTTAAGAAAATTTTTTCACCTCATGAGCATTCATGAAAACTAGTATCCCACTCTGAAGAGGCTCCATCGTCGAATTCATTAACATAATTTATTAAAAAAAATAATTAGTAAAATCCTTTAATAGTTTTGTAAGATTTATTTTGATGCAGATCTCCTAATAGTTTAGTAAGATTTCATTGTAGTTTATTTTTAAAAATACATTAAATCTTTCAATAGTTTGGCAATATTTAATTAATATTCAAATCCTCCAATAGTGTGCTAGAATTCATAAAAATTTAAATCTATGAAAAATTCTTCAATAGTTTGGCAGGATTGATAAATTTATTTTAGAAACATTTTTTGGTTGCCCTTTTTTATAGATAAATAAATAAAATAAAATTCATAATGGCATTAAAAAAATTAAATAGTTTAATTTATTATAATAATAATAAAAAAAATCTAAAAATCAAAATCAAAAATCAAAAAAATGGAAAAAGAAAAGCAAATACCTACAATTAGCTCAGGTCCTACATGTGGGTGGTGTATTGGTTCACGTAGGTCATAGACGGGTTGTATGCTTCCAAAACGGTGCCATTTAGCACCTATATAAAAACTAAAACTTTATATTTTTTTCTTTGCCTCAGAATCCTTTTTACTCTCTTTCTAGCCCATTTGCTCCTCTGTCTCTCCCTCTTCACAGTTTAAGAACACAACAGCTATTTCACCAGATTCTGAAAATTTTTATCGCAATATAGGTTGTTCGTTGGAATCTTCAACTGTTGGCCAGGAAGTTCAACTGGAAACTTCAAACATTCAACCCCAATACTAGATTTTTCCAATTTTTTTCAAAAAATAGGGAAATTTTCAAAAATTCAAACCACTTTCAATCCTTGATAAAAAAAACAAAAAATCATCAAAATTAAAACTTTTGGTATTAACCTAAATCCTAGAAAAACTTCTAACTAAGAACCTGTCTCTTTCTTACTTGTTTAAAAAAAAAAAAAAACTCCTCTTTTTTTCGTATCCTCCCTATTTTTTGTATGCTTTAGAATAATTTATAGGATTTTTTAATAAAAAATTTTAGGGATTTGTTCTTGAATGCCATGAGATGGATTGATTTTCTTACCAATTGTTTTGCTTTGATTTAAGGTTTTAACTTGATTTCGATCAATGCTCTCATTTTTTGATTTAATTTCTTATTTCATGCAGTTAAAAATCCCAAAAATCCCTCTTTGATTCTTGTATAGGATTTTAAAAAAATCTTGTTTAATTTTCTTTTCTTTCTTTTTTTTTTTTAAATTAGTTTTTATTAAAGAATAAACAAACAAATATTTGTTAGGCCAAAGCCCACATCAAAGCCTGAACAAGATAAAACCACTACTGGGCACCAAGCCTAAACCAAAATAAAACTATATGTTAAGCTCAAAGCCCAAACATTGACTAGGGTAGATCCACTTGAAGCCCAAAAAACCAATAAACACTTCCAAAGCATGACAATCAATGCAGTGGGCGGTGGCAACAGTGAGCGATTACCATTCTCTAGGTTGCTTGAAGAATTATGGTGGTTGTTCATCTTTTTAGCGAGAAAGGCAAAGAAAGTATTTTAGAGAAAGGAAACAAAGTCTGAAATGAAGAAAGAAGCAAAAAAGTAAACTTTTTTAGCAAACCAAAATTATGCCATTTATGGGAAGTGAAGGCAGTTGGGTCATTTGACTCGATTTGAAATTCACAACTTGCACCGCTCTAACTGATCCAACTTACAAGCTACTTCTGACTTGGCCTATAGGTTGGTGTGCCCAATTATTTGGTGTAGAACTTGAAATAAGCCACTTTGGAAATAAAGACTAAGTCTAGTGCCAAACTTAAGCCCTTTTTGAATAAGGTAGTAGCCCAAATTTTTAGGTACTTCTTTTTTTTTTACTTATTTGTTTAGATTAGAAAATATTAAATTATTGGATTATAGAAGTATAAAAATATGATTTAATAAGATAAGTTAGCAATAATTAAAATAATTTGTAATTCAATTATAAAAATAAATCATAACTATTTGAAGATAAAACTTTTTAAAAATTACAAATGATTAATTTTTTTATGAAATTTCTAAGAGAGAAATTTTTTTCTAAATTTGACCCAAATGGAGGAAAAATTTAGATAAAGTTTCAATAACAATAATTAATATTTATTTTCAATTTACAAATTAAAAAATATAAATAAATTTAATAAAATTTTGGGAATGAATTAATAATTATCCTATAATGAGATTCTTAGAAATTTCAAATGGTGAATTTTTTAAGAAATCTTTAAGTGAGAAATTTCTCTAAATTCATATCCAAATGGTGGAATAATTTAGACGAAATTTCATTAATAGTAATTTACTTCTTTTCCAAATTAAAAAGTAAAAATATGAGTTGTAAATTTATATGAAAATATATGACAATTATCCAAGGATAAAATCTCAAAAAAAAAAAATCACTAATGGCTAAATTTCTATAAGATTTCTAGGTGAAAAGTTTTTCTAAATTCAACCCAAATGGTAGAAGAATTTAGATAAGACTTTAAAAAAAATGTCATTTTATTTTCATTCTAAAAATTTGAAAATAAAAAAATAAAAAATAATATTCAATAATAAGAGTCTGAATTCTAGGAAAGATATTTCTAAATTTGGCCTGAATGGTGAAAATTTTAGAAATCTCTAGTTGAGGAAATATTTCTAATTTAGGTCCAAATAGTGAAAAAATTAGATATATTTTTCGCAAAACAAAATTAAAAAAAAAAAAATGATTAAGCTTTTTTTTTATGACGGAGCTTTTTTAAGAAAACATATGAGATTCTTGAATACTCTTAAGGTGATGAATTATTTTTTAAAGAATTTTGTTAAATGGATGGAGAAATTTTAAAAATTATTTCTAATATTTAGATGTTAAAATTTAAAAGACCATTAGAACCAAAACCTTTAGGATATTTTTAAGATTAAATGATACTATCTTTTTGGATGGGCGTGTGGAAGTATTATAACATTTCTTATACATAATTAAACTCCTGAACCCCATTGTAACTAGTAGACCAGAAGTTATTTTTAAGAAACTTAGGTCAAGCTTAGGATTTCTTCAAATAATAAATTTCTTAGGTGACCAATCATACCTTTAACAAAAAAAATTGATAGTGACTTCTTAAGTTTTACCTATAATAGGTCTACAAATCTATACATTGTAACATTTTTCCTAGCAAAAGGAGCATCAAGTCGTTATGACATTTTCCCTAGCAAAAGGAGCATCGAGTCTTATTGCATAAGGAAATCTTTCACCTTTTTTTGCTAAGGCATGAAACTAGTCTTCCCATCTCAATTGTGAAAGTTGTAGAATTAGTAAGTTTCAACATCTTATGGTAAATCTTGATCTAACAGAACTAAAGCTTTGATATCATTTATTAAAAAATTATCCAAGAAATGGCAAATAAAAAACTATAGAGAAATTAAACAAACGAAAACAAGAATTTATGTGGTTCGAGCACTTGCCTACATCTACGAAGTAAATATAGTTCTTCTACTATTGAGCAATTCAAGACAATAAGATCTCTCTCAATGGTTACCAAACCAACCCAAAGGCCCTTTGTGCACCTTATCTTAATATCATCATAAGCACAATTGCCCCAACTCACTTCAAGTTTAGCTTCTTCTAGAGTCAAAGACTGAGTTAGAAGGTTTTTCTCGCTAAAACTTCCCAAAAAACTATACAATTTCTAAAGTTTAGAGAATAACTTTATAATATAAAAATCCCAAGTAGAATAAGATTCGAACTTGATGTGAGATAAGCAATAAGATCTTAAATTCTAAACAAATTCAAATTCTACAGTTCTTCTTATTAAAAAACATACACCATAAATATTATTTTCTGAATCAACTCGAAGATGCATTTGCCACAATATTTCAAGTTATTGTCAGTTGTAAACTTTTTTCAGCTACTTGAAAAGATCTTGTTGCGGTTGTTATTGATAAAGATAATTTGTCAAGAATAACATGTTGACTTCTGAGGGTGAATTTTGGCATATAATCTAGTACAAAAGTAGTAAAAAAGATGTTGTTCAATGAAGTAAAATTTAACAAATTCCACGCCTTCTTGATAAGAATTTACAAATTGTCGAGTGATTCATAGCTAACTTGCTGTACATGTTATCACTTTCCAAGATTGCCATAATGAATTCGAAAGAGTGGAATTTGTTTTTATCATTGGCATATAGACTTATACAAAAGCGGTTGAGAGATAAACAAAAGATAGAATTTTTATTTTTGCCATATTGATGCGGTTAGATTCTCGCTTGTGTTTCGTTGGATTACCCCAAACTCTAACAACATCACACTCCCAACCCCTTGGAAGCCAACATCAACATGTCTAGATTTAAAATTGTTATTATAATCATGCTTGTCAAATACGGATACATGACTCCCATGAGCTTTCGCAATGTTTGTTGATCAATTCCATAATATATACTGTTTTATCTACCCAAACCTTAATGAACACTAGTTTACCTATCCAGCTCCCCTAAATAGTCGGAAATTTTCCTCCACAATGATAGAGTTAAAATATCTATTGCTTTAATTCTTCTTACAAAAATATATAATGTTGTATCTAATTATATGAAAATTGGCGCTAGTTTATGAATAGGGGTTGCTTTGCTAGTATCTATGGGATCTAAATTATCAACACTCCCCAAGCACGTTAAAAATTCATTTTAGGGTTCCTCCATCGACTATAGAACAATTAGAGGAGCTCCCACGTCGATCACTTTCATTCATCTCATTAGACCATTTATAACGCTCAAAGCTGCAACTCTAACTAGATTACTTGCTAATAATTGTTGTATCTCACGTTACATTAATTTGTTGACAAATAATATCTCAACCCTTAACTATCAAAGTGTTGTAAATATTAGGCATCTTACCCGTAGGAAAGGATACGTCAAATACTGAGCCAATGATTGGAGAAATATGTTCCATATCTTCTTTTACAGGTGTGGAAACTCCAAAAACAAAAGTAGTAACATTTATTCTAATAATATAATAAAATGAAATATGTTAATTTTTTAAAATTATGTAATACAAAATAAATCTTCAACGTCAAATTGATCGATTCATTCAATAAGAAATGTGTCAACGCTTGATTTCGTTGGTACCATTTATAATTCAATTGGATTGTTTCGTTATTCAATAAAGGAGCCTTTAAGTTCAATCAACCTATATTCAAATTATGAGGTGGATAAATAAAAATTTGGGGCTTTCATAGGCAATACCATCCTTCCATATTTTCTAAGACAATTAAACATGGACTCATTTACAATTCCTTATTTCTATCTCATTTGCCCTTATTTTATTTTGTATTTTGTTTTAGCATATTGACTTTTTTTTTTTTTTTTTCATTTCATGAGCGAACTACACTTATTTTCACATCTAGGATTTACTTTGTCACCATATATTATTGTGAGTTTCTTATTTTTTATTATTGGATTTATATTATTTATTATTTAATTTATAATATATCATTTATATTAGTAGATATTATAATTTAATAATTTGTTAATATATTTATATATTATATTATTTGTATATAATTTTAAATATAATTTTATATCATATTAATTATCTTAATATTATTGTTATATACTATTTACATATTTCTAATATTTTATATTCCATTTTGAATTTCAGTGAAAAAAAGTAAGGAATATCGAACTAAAAGTAAAGAATTATAAACTTGAAACACACTTACTGAGTTACACCATACATATGAAAGAATATTTAATAATAATGAATTTGGCGAATTAAATGACATGGTCTAATAAAGAACATTTTGGATTAGTGGATAATTTTAAAAAAATTTCTTCTTCTAGAAATATCCTTTAAAATACGTTTTGATAATAATTCGCCCAACGTCGTTGCGACAACCTAAAAATTGGCAAGGGAAAAGAAATAGAGGAATAGACAATAAAGCTAAACGCCTATGATAAAGCAAATATACCAATAAAGAGAGAAAATAGCTAATTTTCTTTTTCTTTTTTTTTTTACACTTGGAAAGTAATATTTTCAAATAAATGAGTCATCAACAATAAGTGAAAACACCAACATTTTAATCAAAACAAATTTAGAAGCAAAACAACATTAATAGATCAATTAAAAAAAGGGAAAAGTTCCCTTCCACAAAAAAAAAAAAAAAAAGAAGTTTAAAGGACGGATCACGAGTGTATGATAGGGCACATAAACGTGAAAAATAAGAGCAAGCTGGTGGGAAGCAAACTGAAATGTGATAGTTAATTACTTACAAAGTAAACAATAGAAGGCAAAGCTTGAGACATTTACTTCAATTAAGAGCATCACTTCTCGAAAAGACATGGCACCTCCCGAGTAACTAAGGGGTACCTCCTTTTTTTTGTTTTGTTTTGTTTTTTTTTTTTTTTTTTTAACATTCCACTTAGAGATTATTTAAGAAACAATTTTCATTTCCAAGCAAGCGTGAACTGTCCATAGGACATCATCATTCCGAAGCAACCTAAGCACTCTCCAAAGTCAATAGCATTCAAGGATGGAATCACTTTTTCATAAGCAAATTCTCTGTCTCTCTCTCTCTCTCCCAAGCAGCCAAGGTTATCCGCACGTTAGATTTTGAAACTTACAGACAAAATAAAACTTAAACTCTTTAGCTAACTATGCACCCTCTCATAGGGAATTTGGTCACTCTCTTCCTCCAATAGGATCACAATTACGCATTGACCTACTACTTTTATTGATTATATTGAAAGTTTACTTGCTATGATAAATTTGCCCAGTTGTTGAAGAAAATGTTGTTTGATAGATGAGTGAATTCATTTTCTAAAGAATTGGAAATCTATCTAGAACCGAGATACCTTCTGGTCACCTTCAATATTTTCAAACTACAGGCACCCTAAATCTTTATACGTTATGATGAAATCAAACGCCAATATCATTTGAGCCAAGCCAGGAATCCAATAAAAGAAAAGGTATTCTGATAATCATCAAACAATTGACAGAACTAGAATAACGAAAAAGTAGTACAAGATGATGGTAAATTTTTTAAAAGAGCTATTATCTACAGTACAACACAGCAAACAAATTAACATATAATTTATCAAACCAACTAATTCCTAATAAGCAGCCACTTTCTCTGACTTTAACTTCAATTGAATTGTCTCGGAATATATATAATGGAAGCTTACTTGGGCATGTATGCAATGACTATCAATAATTACAATGATGTAAAGGATACATATTGATCCATTCATTCACATACAACAACATGCATCTATCTATCAAATATTCAATGGAACAAAACACATGCCAAATCCAAAAGCAAAAAAACAAACCAAGGAAGTGCATGGTTTTGTAGTCGTCGGACATTAAGAGCTTGCCTGTCCTTTCTTTTTCAACTTTAGAGCCTTCTCACTAGACTGGCGCTTTGGAGCAGGCTCCACAAGCAGCAGGCGTGACATCACGTATGCTAAGAGTTCTTCATGGTGTGAAAATGTGAAGTCTAAGTGTGCATACTCAAATTCCTTGTACGATACATCTACACCTCCATCCTTCATCAACTTATAGTGCTTTGTGATCATTGATGAGTTGATTATTTGGTCCTTCTGGCCAGCCACCAAATCAACAGGAATATCAATAAGTGAATAATATTCACCCAAGTCTATTGGCTCCGGAGATCCATACACCTCCATATTGGCTGATGTACTCCCATAATCATACATTCTAAATTTTCTCGTGCTTTTTATTTGTGCAAGGTGGTGAGTCACACGAAATGAGAGGCCCGGCATGTCATTCATATTAAAATGAGGTAATCCCAACACCCCAACCCAATTTGAGCTATCTCCACCAAAGCCATAACTCAATAGGGTTTGAACCAGTCCCCCGACAGCAGGGTAGTTATGTAGGTCCCTAGCCAACTTGTTAAACAGCATACGAAAGAATCTGGTTGGTATATAAAAGGCAGGCACAAATGGTGCCAGAATAGGAGCCAAAAGAAGAAATAGATAATGCGCCACTGTAAAGAGAAAATTAGTCTCATCGTGGAAGCCTGCAGGTGAAAGTAAAACTAATCTCGAGAGCCTGTGAGGCTTCTCTTTGAGCCGGCGTGTTACAACATACATCAGCATACCAGCTCCACCCAGGCTATGAGAGATTGCACAAAGTTTGTATGGCTGCTCATCATTTGTTTCTTCATCAGGTTTGCTAATTTTCAATTCAGCAGTTTTAATTTCATGAATCTTCTCTATCATAGCCGGAATATCCTGTGTCCCATGCTCATTTATGGAGTATCGCCAATATCTAAGTCAAAATAGATCATTTTAGTTTTTTTTTTTTTTTCCAAGGAAAAGAGGGGGGTATAAACAATAAATATTTTGAAAACCAACAAGATGAAGTGCTACTCTCTTGAATAGAACTTCCAAATTTTTGTGGTTGGCAATTTTGACCATTTAAAGACAGATAACCAATTGTTAAAAGGAATGGATCAGCTCCAACCTAGTGATCGCATTGAAATATTTCATTCTTCAATTTCCAATTTCAATGTCTGATAAAAATGAATCAATGCTATTGACAGAGAAATCATATACACTTACTGTCGCGAGGAGATATTTTTATCCACATGCTCCCTAGAGACTAAACCACGAAAATTCCCAAGGAAGACATCGTAACCTGTAATTAAAGCAATAAAACATTACACTGCAATTGTATAATAATGTGCTATGAATAAGGTAAATACTCTCGAGAATAAGACAAACCTTGATCAAAGGCTGCAAAAGCTGGAGAACCAACAACGCCATTTGAAACCCACCTGCACAAACAAATCAACTCATAAGAACATAACCAAGTGAAGTATTTTAGTAAATAAGGAAAAGGAATAAATTGCAATTAGTTGGGAAAATAAATAATATGGTTTCGACAATATAAGAGGAGGAAGAAGAAAAGAACAATGCTTAACACGACACAATGCAGAGAGGGATCTATGTTCATAGGCATCCCGCACAAATATTCAAGTCTTCGATAGATGTGTATATTTCCAGACAAATGCTGACCCAAATCAATCAATTCTACTTTAATTTAGGAATTGTTGACACATATGTACATGGATCTTCTTCCTCGACTCATTCCAGTCTAAAGTGACAGAATCAGACACAAGAACTCAGAAGTAATAATATTTATTAAATAGTATCCACAGTATAATGACCGAAATTATTCCTTCAATGCATAAAATAGCAGAACTATTAAATATGGACATCATTTTCTAAAAGAAACCATCACACAAAAAAGTGGATGTGAGAAACAACGGCACTTAAAATAATCCCTAAGAAAATATTGGTATTAAATTCGCTTGCAAACTGAAGTTTGCATTATCTTTTCAAATTTCACATGTGAAATGCAAAAGTCATAATTCATGAAGCATCTTCATTTTTAAACTTATGGCATGAGCGCTGGCTGTAAGCCGGTAAACTATTTTACAATTTACTGTGACATGAGAATCATAATCATTCTCTTTTCTATGCTTCAACTATACTACAGATTCAAGCAAGAGTTTCACCAGTATGATTGAGTGGATTGTCTTCCATGAGGAAAAGAGAACTTCATGCTCATCCAGTTCACTACACCTAGCATGCTCAAAGAGCTAGGTTCAAGGCCCCCCTTCCCCCAAAATTATAAAAAAAAAAACTTCATAATTACTGTGTACTATTCTCATATCATTCTTGATAGAGAATGAAGCAAAAATTCACATAGCTAATAGCTAGGTTCAAAGCCCCCCTTCCCCCAAAATTATAAAAAAAAAAAAAAAAAGTCTTCATAATTAATATGTCCTATTCTCATATCATTCTTGATAGAGGGGAATGAAGCCAAAATTCACATAGTCAATTCCATTTACTAGGGGCTAAGACTCGATATTCTTTAGCAAATGTTGGCCCTTTAATTAAACAACCAGAACAAGTAAGTTCATCAATTTGAAATATAATTTTATCTGAGAAACCAGATTTTCAAAATGCAGATAATGTTTTCATCCAAAACACCAGTAACAACAAAACAGTCTAATAATGCTAACCAACATTAAGAATTGATGCTTCAGGGTTATCAATTAACTACTCTTGGAAGTTTGCTCATTGGGAAAACACTAATATCAACATAATACCGGTTGCAGGCAAATGATAACTGAAAAATCAAAACCCCAATAAAAACCCCTTTAAAAGGGTCAAGCATGTAGCTCAATGTAATACATAACCAGCAAAGAAATCACAGCAGAGTGGTAGGCAGACTGTGGCTTGTTACTTACCCCATAGATGAATCCAAAATACCATGCTGTAGATAGACAGTCTTCCGTGCATCACGTCTGCAATATCAGCCTATATGTATCAAGAACAATAGCATTCAAGCAAAAGTGATAATCTGAAAAGAAAACAAACTATTATACCTAGGTATTCTTTCTAAAAGGAGAACATATCCATCAGCAGTGATAACATGAATAGCTTCATATGGGTACCTAAAACAGGAAGATGAGGTAAGAAACCAACAAAAGACATGCAAAATTCCCGGGAAAAAGAACAGAAAATAAAAAAATAACACTGCACTTACCCTAGCTCTGCTATGACATCCTGACATGTTCGCGCATCAGTGTTAAGAGCTTGGTGAAGAGTAAGATTCCTTTCTGTAGGAGCTGGATTATTATCTCCAAGAGTAGCTGTGGGAACTGAAGCATTCAAGACATCATGATCAATGCAGATGAGAGATGAGAACCATCTTACAAAGATTCTAAAAACTGCAGATGGGGAGAGCACCCAATGCACAGCCTTGTGAAACATATCAAATATAGCTTCTATGAAAATCTCAATTGCTAGATGAAGATCCTGATTGACATAGCATCACGATGAGTAAGTAAAAGCTATGAAAAAATAATTGCAAAATATGAGGCTATGCAAAACAGAAAATAATGAGGCAATGAAAACAGAAAACTTCAAGAGGCAGTAAGATGTTAATCCGTGTAGAAACCTCAATGACTCCACGCCTCCTGTCAGTGGTACGGTGAACAACATGATCCTTGGAGGAGTGCACTTTCCTAAAGGAATGAAAATTCCTAGGACGGGGGCTTCCTGGATCTGAAGAAACCTTTGATCTCCGAATATTTAACAAACGGAAAAGAAGAAACAGTACCCCCAGCAGAAACCTAGCAGGTAACAAAATCCATGAGAATATGTAGGCCATCCAGTCTGTCCAGTGCCAATCATGACTGATGCGAGTGCTTGTTCTGGAGGTTTTTGACACATGAGATGATGGTGATGCAGGGCATATTCCATCAAGATTGTCTTCTCCGGAAGAATAGTCTGTACTTGAAGTATCAGAATCCACAGAAAGCTCATGGATGAAATGGTTGAATGAGGAAACACCACTATGGTCAACAAGAAAAGTCAAAATGTCAACCACTAATTGGTATTACAATTACTTAATATGGTAAAGAAGCTGTTATAGAGTTGAAATTGCTTATCATAAATTCATCAACAATACATCTTCTGTGTTTTTTTTTACTTGCCACAGGCGGGATTGAGAAAAAAGAAAGAGCAATTCCAGATTTTAGACCCTAGAACAAAATTAATTTTGGCTTCTTTTTGCAGGTAGTAGTATCAAGGAAACAAAGTTTCTCAAAGACAAAAAAAGCTCGAATGAAAACCATTTAGTGGCTACTCAAGAAAGAAAGCATGGCAAAAATCCCCCTCCTATCTGTAGTCCTCTTTGGTTTTTAAGATGACAACTTCAAGCAAGAGAGAAGTAAGGAATCTAATAAATTTCTGATGACACCACTTCCTATTTAAACCATTGTGCTTCTGCAGTTATGCAACAAATCTGTCTTCATGACTACCAAATCAAAGGTGCTCATAAGCAATAACATTTAATAATCATATTCTTAAAAGGATGATTACAAATTGATATCCGAAAACAATTCTATTTCGCATTTAATAAGTCAATTAGGAGAGACTCTAAGGAAGTACATTGAACCAATGATGTAAGAACACATTAGTGTCAGCAAGCATCACTAAACTTCTCCAGCAATGCATCTTGGCAAGAAAAATCAGCAGAACTCTGTTTTATCTTTTCATTTAATCTTTTACTACTCCAATAAATAATTGAGGTCAAGCAAAGACAAAGTCAAAATTAAGAAGCAAAGTATGAACTTAAATGATAATGATTTAAACCCCTCTGGCAAGGTTTTACTTAAGCACACAAGTGGCTAATACCAAAAAAAAAAAAAGGTCCAAGATACTTAAAGACATTTTTTCTCATCAAAATTAAAAAAAAAAAAACATACTTTTCCATCCAGCGTGGAAATCGAGGTCCGTGAAAAGTTGGCCTAAGCTCCCATCCTTGAACACCTTCAAGAATATTTGCCTTTCCAGGAAGAATGGTCAATAAAAGTGCTGAGAGTCCATTTATCGACCTTGCAATATTGTTCAAAGACTCGTATGTAAAAGTCTTCACCGACCTGCATTAAAATAAAAACAAATTGGCTACTCTTTTCCTAACCTAATGAAAAAAAAGGCTCTGATAAAACGGTGCTTTAGGAAACTAATTACAGTTACTAGCTCTTACTAAAAAGGTGGAAATATACATGCATTATAATTGAATGAAGAGTTCACCAAAAAGTGAAGCGGTAAAATTACCACAACAATCACAGGGAGCTGTACCATGCATGCAATAACACTGTGGCAAAAGCTAAAAGTGGTTTAATTATATTTAGACAGGATCATCAACGTGAAATTGGGAAGAACAAATTGGTTCAAATGCAGTTCAAAATGTTAAATGATACCAAGCTGCAAAGGGGTAAGCCTCAATTGCAGTGATCATATAAATACAAAAGACTGTTGGCTAAGCTTCCGCTATTCATCTATATCAAGAAAGCTCTAAAACGGAGTAAAAAGAAACAAGCTAATTAGGTCATGAATAGCTCATCGAACTAAAGATGTTTTCAACTATTCTTTTTTCCATTATTCAACCACCCCCAGTATCATCTATCCATCTCTAATTCCTTAACAAAAAATGAAATTCTTGATAGAATAAATCTTTAATTATTTTATTTCTTTATATATAAAGATTCACCCCATAATAATAATAATAATAATTGAATGGTTCAATTTGATAAAATTCTCATCTAAATAATACCCAGAAAATGCTATTAATTAATTTTTTTTTCCTTTTCTCGAACTTGATTCAGCTAATAAAAGCTCCCAACTACTTCTCCCAAAAATAATGCTAATAAAATTTTAAGTAGGATCCCTCAAAAATCCCTTATCAATCAGAGAATATCCAAAAATCCAAAAAATCCATGAGCAGCTGAAATGATCGTATAAGAAAGAAGCTGATGCAGAAAACCAATCCGACACAAGCATATACGAATATACGTATAAATATACGGAGAGAGAAAAAGAGAGACAACTCACTCTTTGGTAACAGCGAGGGCGTTGTCAACGAGTCGCTGCATAATACTAATAACAAGAATTTTGTTCTTCCAATATTCGAAATTTTCGATCTCTCGATTTCCGCAACGAAAAAAAACAGCAAAACCAGAATTAAAAGAAAATCAACATCGAAGATTTTGGAATCGGTGAAACGGAGACAGAGAAAGAGATTGAAGGAAAGCTAAATCGGGATTATTTTTACAGCGGCGATTCTTGCCGTACGAACGAAGGAAGTCAGTTATAACAATCACGCCTTGTATTTGCGGTTGTTTTTCCAAATTTTTAAAAGGTGGAGGGGAGATCCCACGTGGAGGATTGTTATTGGGTGACTTCATAAGAGTCGTATTCCTGGTTCTACATGTGGATGAGTTTGGCAAGGTCAGTGACTCGGTGTCGACGCTAAATTGCGTCGGCAATGCAGTCGTGTGGTGAATCAGGACCGTTGATGGGTGTCAGGTTCAGGGCTCAGATAGGGTACGGGATCTTTGATCGGATAATGATTGGCGCTGCACATGGGACCATTGCGAAAGGGCCAGATTTTAGACACGAAAATGCGGGGTCTCGACGTGGAAGTACAAACAGGATACACAATACAGCCGTAACATAAGCCAAATGAATTGTTTTTCTTTTAAATATTATTTTGATGAAAATTTTTTACTTTATACATTATTTTCATGAAATTCAAAAGAAATAATTTATTAATTATATTTTTATAAATATCATTTTAATATTTTTTAAAAATTTCGTAAATGATATGTAAATCAATTATTAAATATAAAAAGTTATAAGATTATATTTTTTAAAATATCAACAACTGTTGGACAAAAAAAAAAAAACTTGCATAAAAAATATATGAAAATATTTATTTCTTTTGTATATGATACTTTTATTTCTTTTTTTATTTTTTAATTCGTTAAATCTTGAATTTGAGATAAAAGTAAGATATCTAAAAAAAATATGATATTCAAAATTTTATTTAATTTTTAAAATATTTTATTTTCAAATTCAATTATTTGATTAAAAAATATTTATTTATTAAATAATATATATTTACTATAATTTCATTGACAATTTATAAGTAACTTTTTATTTTATTTTAAAAAAGTCAATCGACAAATGTAACTTTTATCATTAAATGAAATATAAAGATTTATTATTTTTTAAAATTAAATATATTCAATTACAATATTTAATTACAAATTATATCATAATTGAGTTTATAAAAATATATAAATTGTATGGTTGGAGTTTATATAAAAATACAAAAAATCAAACTTTTAATTACGGTATAATGTGAAAGAAAAGCAGCCTAACAAAAATGTTATTCCTCTCAATTACAGCGTTTCATTTTTAAAAAATACCTCAATTAACTTGTTTTAAAATTAATTATGGCGTTTGTTTTATAAAAACGCCATAATTGACAGAATACCTGAGAGTTCTATTGCCATTCTCTCTAATTCTTCAATTGCCTCATAAAAGCCTTTACTCATTTCGTCTTCATCATCACTCATTAAATATTGATCCAATTGCACCAACTTAAGCAGCCTAGATACTCTTGTTTTTGGTTATCTTTTCCTAAGAACAAAGTTTGGATTTTGGTGGTTGCAGATCCACGTTGAATTCTAAAGCTAAGTTTCGAAATGAAAGTTCGATAAAATTGAGGAGCCAGAAAGCAGTGTCGTTGAAAAGTCAAAGATAATTTAGTCAACAAAGTGAACCAACAAGCAAAGACCATTTGTTGGGCATGTGAAGCGTTTCGTTGCCTCGACGTAGAAACTTTCAACAAGTGAGCTCTAGTTCCCGTAAAATAAAGAAAAACCCAGAGATAGAGTGTAATTTTTATTTAGGTTAAATTTAAAAATCAAGCAATTTCATTCGAAATTTTAAAATATTATAAAAAAATAAATTTTAGAATTTTAGAATTTTGTGTATCGTTAAAAATTTGATATTTTATTTAAGAATCAGATAATTTTAAATCAAATGTAAAAATTAAATTTATTTAATCAAGATTCCCAATAAAAATTTTTGAATTCTTTTAAACCAAACACCCTTTAATGTAATATTTAGTATTTGATTTTTTTTAATTTTTTAACAATTACGTTACACCATGATATTAAAATATGATTGTTATTTAAATTAATTTGAACATAAGAAAAAAATTGATTGAAGTGAGAAAAATATCTTAGTGCATTCTTATGCTCCGTGCCAATGCTTATTATGTCTTCAAGTGGGATTCAAATTTTATTCTTTGTTGAGGTATGAAATATAGATATGAATTTGTTTATTTATTTAAGATTTGATGCAAGTTATTTTTAGATACCTATATATAAGTGATCAAGTAGCTTTTTCCCTAATTCAGTGTTTTTTCTCTCTATATTTGATTACATTTATTTTACATGACCTACAACTGAATTCATTTGTCAAAGTTTTTGATTGCCTAAATATGCTCAATATATATATATATATATTGTTTATTTTATTTATGATGTCAAATTGAGTTTATGGAAAGTCTAGGATATGAAATATGGAAAACTACTTCATTCTTAAAAGTTATGGATTCTTTTGATTTGAAAGAGAAAGTTAGCTATTGTTTTAATATGATTTCATCAACACTTTCTACTTTCATTACTTGTTTGGACAAAGTTGCCAAGAATGAATCAACCACCTCGCAAAAGCACATGACAAGTTGACAACATTACAAAATCATACACGATACTTGTCACATATTGTATAGAAAAAATGAAAGTTTTGTTTCTATGTGTTATCACTATAATTGTTTGAATTTATGCGCAACTGACGTTATTTTCATATAATATTAATATGAATTTATATGCAAGTGACAATATTTAAATTAAGCTCAAACTAAATAAATTTATATTATGCTATTGATATAACATATATATATTTACAATCTAACGTGCTATTATTTTTCCTCGGTACCTAAAATGATGACATATGCCAACTTTTGAAATTTTCAACCTTATTTTTTCTTAGCTTTTTCTTTTCCTTTTTTGTTTCATGTCAATAACTATTTGTACGAGGAATCGTTTTTTTTTTTTTTTAAATAAAACATTAATAGGTGTTCTCAACTTTTTGTGAAAAAAAAAAAAGAAATTTTGTTGTGTTTCGAAAAGAATTTTAGTGGGTGTTCTTCTAATTATTCTGCCTCATTCTTCTCAACTTCTTTATCATCAATTAAATCTTTTCGTTTTTTAAGTTCTTTGAATACTAACAATGTCTCACATTTGGTTGTTAAATTTAAAAAAAAAAAAAAAAAGAACGAAATGCCACAACGTTTCTAATCGATTCAATCCCCAATTCCCTTTTACAAGCATTTATCAAACATTTATAGGCCCCAATACATGGTTATTGAATTCTCACAAATTTTCAACAAAATCAAGTAGCTAACCGTGCAGTGTTGTTCATATCATTGTGATCCATCCCCTATAATCTAAGGTAAAAAAAAAAAAAAAGATTTTCAAAATCTTATTCTTTTACTTTAATACGCAAACCATCTTCTCTGTCTTAAATTTATCGTTTAAATATTTTTTAATATTATGAGATATTATTCTAAATTTTCAAATAGCATATTTAAGATTTGCCATATTTATAGTTTCTTTCATTCAAACACAAAGGTATCGAGGCATAATTTAAACTTCAAAGCAAATAATTGGACGTCTTTTAATTTCAAAACTTTCTGCCTTTGTATTTAATACAGGTGAGTTGCAAGAAATTGGAATTAAGACCTCCATTTGTTTCTATAAGTTTTAAACAAATTTTATTTATTGTTCTTGCAATTGCACTTTCAAACCTTACACGTTCAAACCTTTACATGTTTCTTTATTTATATTATCTTTTCTCCCATTTTGGAAGCTAAAATGGAAAGCTTATTTGTTCTTTTTGCTAGCTTAACCCAAAGAAGCTCTGTTCATATAATTTTATCTTTTACTTTCCCTATATATCTCTCTTGAAATATCTATCCCTTCCTATATGTATATGATCATATATGTATATGATCACTAAAAGATGACAATACGTATTTGCAAATGTTTTAATTCATGGATTAATGATATATTTATTATAGTTATTTGTAACTCCTATATATGTGAAATTCTTTAGTGCGTTGGGGGTAAGCAATATATATTCTTTAGTGTGTTGGGAGTAAGCAATAAGATAGTAATAAATAAAATAAGATCATGACATTGGGAGCATGAATTCTGACCCATATATCCAATTAGGATTAAAAACAATACAAGCTTTATATTCTACCTTAATACAAGACCTTTAAAAAGTTTGTCAAAATTTTTATTACAAAAAAAAAGTATATATATATATATATATATATATAAAATCGTAACAACGCACAAAAATCTATCTAGCATATATTAATTTATTTGCTTCAATAAAGATATGGGAATATGGATTTGAGTTTGACTTCTCATCTCTATGCATAAATACCCGAAGCGACCGGTGAAATTCTAGGTAGCAAAATCCATATATATATATATATTATCAATCCTGATCCAGAGAAAACTTTTACGTTATATGTATTCGGATGTCACATAAAGAAAAAAAACGTGAGGAAAAGAGAGAACTTGAACGTGGATATGGGTAACAGTCCAAAAATTTAATGTCACTGCCTTTCTTGAAAACAATTAAGATGTACATCCAATCAAAGCCATTACCCAAGGCCTTTACTTTTGGTTTTATTGTGAAATGAACAAATGCTTACATTTCCTATCAAAATTAAGACAATTTGCATATATACATAAAGCTGGCTTTATGTATGAAGGCCATGAAATCTATATTAAATTATAAACATCTAAGCCAAGAGGCTTATAATCCAAAAAAGACTAAGTCAAAAGTATTAAATATTAAACAAGTAATATTGGAAAAGATGTTCCTCAATTTATTAAGATATTAAAAAGCTTCTTAAACTTTAACATGTTCCAATAGGTGAGATTTGAGTGTTTTTTTTTTTTTTTTTTTGGTTTATGTTTATCAAAAAAACAAAATAAACGTCATGTTATAATATTTTTGACCTTTCATCATCCAGTCGTTGTAGTATAGTGGTAAGTATTCCCGCCTGTCACGCGGGTGACCCGGGTTCGATCCCCGGCAACGGCGTTTACATTTTATCTTTTCCCTTCGGTTTTCATAAAAGTTTTTTGGTTTTTTAGCTAACATGTCAGGAAGATTAAATAAGAGCAATCGAAAGTTTGGCCTCTGACTCCTTCAGCGGAAAGGCAAATCGAGGAGAAAATAATAATAAATAAATAAAGGAAATTTGAAGAGAGGCTGTCCCTCATCTTCTTCCCTTAACCTTCCTAAGCCCTTCAACCCAATCTATCAACAAAGAAAATCATGAAATTAAGTTCATCAATCTCCAGCATTCGCTTTCTAAATTTTAATTTCCCTTTCATTAAATCTTGTCCTTACTTCAAAATTTCTTCCACACCCAAAAACAATGACTCAATTCCCTAATTTTTTTCTGTCAAAAGTACAAATTCTTCTCCCGCCAATACGGCCGACTCCCAGGTGCGCCGCCCCAGCCCATGACACAGCTTCCGCCTTAGAAACCGCGGCTCTTCTTTGCTCGAATAAATTTCTTTGGGTCTTCATCAAGTACCATTGGACATCACTTTTGATTTTGGACTAGTACAGTATTTTATTTTAAAGATTGAATCAGCCACTACCTTTGCTAGCTGGAATGTTTATGATTGAATATAGAGTTTACACCGGGTTGGATAGAGATAGATTTTTATTTGTCTCAAATTTAATTTTATTTTATTTTCATAAATTTTAGATTTTATTCAATCTGAAAGTTTTTTTATTTTTTTCTTATTCAAATTTGATCCGATTTGATATTATATAAATCATATTCAATTTGATCTGATTCGAAATTAATAAAATATTATTTTTTAAATATAAATATATAATTATATAAATATATATATAAATAAAGAATTAAAAAATAATTTTTATATAATATCAAGTCAAGTCAGATCGGGTTTACCTAAAATTTGATCTTGATTTTTTCTCACAATTATTCGATCTAACTTGACCCGACCCGAAACTTGATTTAAAAAAAAATCGATTTTATGAGGTTGAATCGAGTCGAAATCTGTCAGGAGCCGATTGACTGTTAACCTTAATTGAATCAACCACTAAAATAAAAAAAGTAATTTTTTTATTAATTTTAAAATTTATAATTTTTTTAATAATAATTTCACTAATTTATAAATAATTTTAGAATTATTTTTTTAATTTTTTATAAAATTTCTCTTTCATTTTAAAAAATGCATTTTTGGAGAAATGTTATCACTTTGAAAACTATACTTTGAAAAATCTTATAATTTTAAAGTCTTATATTTTTCAAAAAATGTGAAGATCTAAAATTTTGTAGGAAGAATATATCAATAATTTTATTGACAAAAATTTTTTTAAAAAAATAAAGATGTAAAGAGATAAAATGTGAGGCGCATTTATAAGTCATCTAATGCAATGCTTAAACGTTTTGAATCTAACTTTGCCTTGATCTTTTTTTTTAATAATAATAATAAAAAAAAATAATTTTGAAAGTTTTTTTAAAGTATTAATTTTTTAATAAAATATGATAATTCACATATTTATATTTTTATTATATTAAATATATATAAAATATAAAAATTATCATATATAATTTATATTGACACATTAAATATAATATTTTTATTAAAATTTTAAATTATCTTACTTTTATATCTTCCTTTATATAAACTTTTATTAAAATTTTAAATAATATCATTTTTATTTTTTTTCATATATCATATTTAAAATTATTATATCTAATTTATAATATCGGCTACGCATATTCACCTTGTCCTTTATACTTCAGTCAATGAACATCGCTTGAGCTGTTTAGGCTATCATTGAAATTGAAAGAGAGGAAGAAAAGCGAAAACTACAGCCTTTTCCATTGTGGACTATTAACTATTTCGAACATGACATCATTCCGTTACAAGTACATTTTATAAAATTTCTATACATAATTTCAAGGGCCATATTCCTCTCACAATAACAAAATAAATGAAAACATGGCGAGAAAAGTAAATGAAAGTAAAGTCCACGCAGGAGGTTTAGGTTTTTTTCTCCAAGTGAGTCTTCCTCAGAGCCATTGCTGCATTTAGCAGAATACTTGTTGTTGAGTCAGATAACTAGAAAGGGAACCATTGAGATATCCAAAGATTAGGGCAGAGATTATCACCTGAGGTAGCTTAGAGTTAACATTCGGTATAGACAAGTAAAGACTAGGATGTGCAAAGCAATTGTGTAAAAAAATGCAAATGTTTGAGCATATCTGCTATGGACACCCAATTTGATCCAGGTTCAGATTAATCGGACCTGGTCCAATGAGGTCAGTTAAGCCTAAGGATTAGGTTTAAGTAATTAATTAATTAATTACTTAATTATTTTATTTTATTTTATCTATTTTTGATTAATTTTTTATTGATATCAGGGGATAATGATAAATATTAGAATAATTAAAAAATAATAAGAAGTAAAGGAAAATGAATCCTGTCGAGAATGGGCCTAATAGAATCATAGTTGGACTTAATCCTTATAGGATAGGTCTAATGATTAATCTGATAATCTAAAAACCTAATCAAGAAAGGAGTTCGAATTATTCAGGAACTTTGAAGCTTGATTCCTATAAATACCTACTGATCAGAAGCAAAGAACAGACAAAAAGTAGAGAGATAAAAAACAAAAAAAAAGTTTAGAAGAGCAGAAGTAGTTCTAAAATTTTTAGGATTTTTTTTGAATTTTTGAATTTTTTTTAAAAATTTTTTTGAAAATTTTCTTAGATTTCGATCAATTTTTCAGCGCCGTTTAAATTTTTCGATGAAATTCTTACGAACTTTCTAGTTTCTGGCTATTTCCCTAATTTTCGACATCACACTTCAGAAGCCTTTGAACTTTTCGATGAACTTTAGACAACCCTACCCAGATTTCGAGGACAATCTCAGAATCCAATGAAGGACTCAACCGGTGTTCTTGAATCCTAGAAAAAGAGAGAGAGAAAAGAAAGGGAAAAGAGAGAAAGAAGAGGAGAAATCTACTAAAAAAAGACCAAATTTAGCCTTATATACCCTATAACATGACGTCATTTTGAAGTTAAGAAAACCCTAGGATCCGTCCGTTTCTATTCGGACCGATCCGACCTAAAACGTTGACCCACTTTTGACCCGTCTCCAACATTTGACTCAAGTTAAGCTGAGTCACGAGGCGACCCCTAAGCTGTGTCATTCCAGCCTTTTTCTGTGTCTGTAGTCGAGCCATCCTTAGCCACTCCAACTGGGTCGGGCCAAAAGTTTTTTTTTTCATTTAGTTTTATTATTTATTTATTGAATAAATTGAAATAATTTATTTAATTAAACATCTTTAAATTTTCAATGATTCTTTGAATAAAAATTAAAACTTCAATTAGCTGTGAGCTTTGATAAACAACAATTCAGGGGCTATCAACCCTACCCATAAGGTTTCACTCCATATTACCCTACTGTGAATAATGCTTTTATTTACCCATATTAACCAATCCCACAGCCATCATACCCCTAAACATATCAACCTTCCTTCAAGCTTCAGAATACCACATACAGTCCTAACTCTCAACCTCCTTCGAGACCTCAGACTCATCTGATTAGCCCAATGGATGGTTCACGAGAGTAACAAATTACTTGTGAAAAGCTTGTATTTGATCCAATTCTCATGATCTATACAAAGTTATATCATGAGCTTTACAACAATCATCTGATTGTTCCTAGCTGACTAGAGCCTTTCAAGCCATCATATCCTAAATGGTATGATTCTACAGCCAATTGTGACTATCATTATGAAATTACAAGTTATTTCATCAAGAATTACACTGCATTGAAACACAAAGTGCAATGGTTGATCAAGGATAGAATGATTAACTTTGATACAGAAGGGGTAACTACATCAAACGTTAGTGGTAATCCTTTGCCTAATCACAACATGAATGCCCTGAGTGAAAAAAATGAGCATCATCTGAAAAAAAGTGTCAGATATTAAAACACCTCTCAATCAACTATTTGATGTTTTATGAAAAGCTAACATGATACAGCCAATAGGTCCCCATAATTATCATAGAGCACATGTAGTAGGTACAAGCTATAAATATCATAGTGAGGTAACTGGCCACTTTATTAAAAATTGTGAGCAATTTTGTCAAAAGGTACAAAAACTCATGGATTCATATCAGATAGAACTCTATGAAAAAAAAAGAGGTCTCAAAGAATGCTGAAGTATCTATGATCGACAGGCCAGCAAAACTATTTCCAAAGTCAAAAATAATTCACTGCGGAAACAAGTCAAAGTCAGTCATAGACAAGCTTATTCCTAGGCTAATAACTTTTAAAGTCCTAGCTCTATTCTCATATAGGGATAACAAATTGTACCCTAGAAATATGATTGTGATACAGTAGTTCAAGGGCAAAAAGAGAATACCTCTAAGTCCAATGTCATCAATATAACTAGTGTAAGAGGTATCACTCAAAGTGAAGATGCTGCACTCCTAAAATTTTAGAGAAAGCTAAAAGAGAGAAAGCCAAATGGGTGACTAGCAAAATAATCCAAATGTGATACCTGAAAAAGAAACCCACAAGTCGGTGTCAGAAAAATAGGCTTATGAATTCTTAAAGCTGGTAAAACATAGGGAATATTCAGTGGTTGAATAATTGAACAAGATGCCAGCATGAATCTCATTATTATCACTACTATTAAATTCAGAATCATACTGAAATACCTTGCTAAAAGTATTGAACCAGGCATATGTAGTACATAATGTATCTGTTGAGTATGTGAACCATTTAGCCAAAAACCTTATTATGCCAAATTATATATCATTCAGTGATAATGAGATTCTTCTAAAATAAAGAGGTAGCACCAATGCTCTACATATCACGATTAAGTGCAAGAGCCATATCATAACCAAGGTCTTTATTGATAATGGCTCCGCTATCAATGTCATGCCTATGTCAACTTTGGCAAGGTTACCTATCGATTATTCTCATATGAAAGATAGTCAACTGATCATGCGAGCTTTTGATGGGACCAAACTGAAAGTCCTGAAAAATATCGAGATGTCTTTGTAAATTAGATTGTGCACTTTTAATGTAAAATTTCAAGTGATGGATATTTCTCTATTTTATAACTGTCTGTTAGGAAGGCTATGGATTCATATGGTAGGTACTGTACCCTCTATCCTACACCAAAAGATCAAGTTTAATATAAAAGGTTGATTGGTAGTGGTATTTGAAAAAAAAGACATGCTAGTGACCTAACCCTTGAATGTCCTATATGTGAAAGCTGCTAAAAAAGCAATGGAGTGTTCCTACTGATCTTTTAAACTAGTCAATTATGTTAGGGCAAGACCTAAAAATTGATAATTTTCAAAGATAGTATTAAGTCAAGTTGTCAATAAAGGTTGGTATCCTAGAGTGGGATTGGACAAAAACTTACAAAAAATAAGAGAGCCCCAAATAGTGGTGAAAAACAGTGAAAGGCTAGGCCTAGGCTATGAAGCAGAAGAATGGGAAGGCAAAAGAAGATAAGTAGGTAAAACAACAAGACTAATGATCATCCCACATTTGTACGAGACTTTTAAGCCTGGAAAATTCATGTACCCAAATGCAGAAAAAAGTTTTGAACAAAGTATGAAAAAGGCATTCGCTTAGTTGACCATCCATGTAATTGAATATAAAAAGGGGTTTGAAGGAGAAGGATGGGTCCACCTTTGTCTGTCAGATTATGAGCTGAATAATTTAAGTATCATTGAAATACCTTTTACCTTTGAGACTAATTCAATGTAATTGTACATTCCAATAGCTATTACCCAAGGCATTTGGGTGATTTTTCTTGTTTAAGCCATATATCTTTTATTATTTTAATAAAGATTAAGAAGAATGCATTTTCATTCATTTCTTCTTATGCTTTCATTTTTGTCATTTTTTTATTTTTTTCTAAACACACCTCGTTCACCATATCCTCTATATGGTGTTTGCCTTTCACACTATAGGGTCATTAATACTGCTCTGTCTTCTTGTGGAGGATCATGCTAGGTGACCTTGCTCAGACACTTATAAGCATCTTATAAAGAAAATGGATTTCTGCCTACTAACATTTAAGTACTAGCACTGGCATACTCTTTTTTCAATCTTGCTAAGAAAAACACTACAGCTAGGGCTCTCTCGTTGCTCTTGGTTTATCTTCAAATCAGTAGACAAGGGCATGAGTTCATTAAACTCATCATTTACCTCCTTGAATGCAACAAAATATTCCCTTAGGCTTTTATTAGACTACTCCATTCTAATGCATCCCTTGGTAACAACTGAGATCCTCTACCAATTCTTAGAATTTTTATAAACAATTTTTTAAGCATCCCAAAGTTCTTTACTTGTGAGGTATTGATTGAACATCACCTTGACTCGTTGTTCCATCAAGTTGAACAAGTGTTCAAGTACTCAATTGTCCTTTTATTTCCATATTGTATTCTCTGAGCTTTTCTTTGTTAAAGGCTCACTTGTAAAAAACTGAGCATTTCCAAGACCTTGCAAGGTCACCAACATAGTCATACTCCATTACAAGTAGTTGAAGTGGTTAATTTTTTTATTCGACAATCGTGAGCCCATGATAATCTCTTAAGTTAATACCTTCGATATGGTTGCCTCTTCCTTGGCCATGACCACAAAACATTTTCCCTCAATAACATAATTGGTAATCTTTCAATTAGGGAACACAACCCCCAATCAACAACCAGGACTCTATCCCTAGTTCTGCAGCTACGAAGAACTTATCTCCCTTAATTTATCATTCATGAAGAGGTTGTAACCTTTTTTTCTTGCCACTTTCAAGAATAAGGGGTGACCCCTTTTTAATTAATGATGGACTACTACAGAAGAAGGAAATACTTTAAGTACGCTACTTTAGGGTTGCAAGATTAAAATTTGTAAAAATGATGGCTTGGGTGACAACATAAGGGCCATCGCAAATGGGTTTGGGGAAAAAGAAATAGAAAAGTGTGGCAGTGGCTAGGGTTGCATCATTAGCTTTGATATCATGTTAGAATTAAGACTTAAGAGAACAACATGTTAATATCTTGGATTGCTTTTCATTATATAGACAATACTATGAAAAGAGAATCAATTACAAATTACAAATTACAAATTACAAATTACATATTAATGCTCTCAATTAATCCCTTCTAAATTGTCTCTTATGGAATATTTCCATAATATTTCGGCTCACACATGCATACACTAACAAGTTTGACAAAGGCATTTCTCTATATAGATTAAACTATTAAAACAAGGAAATATACAAGCATGGAGAATATGAAAAAAAAAAGGGACATTTTTAACTAGTCTAATTTTCATAGTAATAAAAAAATAACCAATATATGGTTTTCCTCCATAGAGAAATTATTCTCTCAAACTTTTTTTCTTACTTTTGCCCCAGTAATTGAACAAAATAGAAATCTTAGCAGTTTTGCCTCTTATAGACATGTCATTGAATTAAAAAAAAAAAAAGATCGGACACTTGAGGTTTTGACATTCATGCTTACTTGTGACCAGAATGTGCCTAGAAAGTAGTAGGTTAACTCATTTTTATTTAAGTTTAGAAACATATAGCATCATGAGGCTACCCTACATCCTTGTTAAAAAACATGAACTTATGATTGCTACACACACATACACATACTTGTATGAGCAAGCAATACCTCATGTACTCTCAACAAGCTTTTGTCTATTTTTCTAGCTGTTTTCCTGGTTTTTAGCTATTTTGAGATCTTGTTCATCAAGTACACTTTTCTCCTTTTCCAAATCAAATTCCACAAAAATTAGAAAAGAATAATTAGTTTCCTACTTGATTATACTAGCACATAATCATGTACGCTGTACATGAATAAATGTTATTAGTAATATATTATTTTTAAGTTATACCTTTGAAGTATAAATAAGTAACTTTTTTTACATTTTTAAGTGATTTAATAGTAACAAAGCATGGCAACAAACATAAAGTGAAACTAAAAATACCATAAATTGTAATATTCAATAAGATTAAAATCCCACCAATTACTGATTAGGTGTTAATAATTCTATTTATATTTCTATTTATAAAAAAAATGATGAAATGACAATTTAATGATATAAAATAGGATAAACCAACTAAAATCCTTTCACTTAAAAGTCATCTCCAATGCAGATGAAGAATACATTATTTTAGGCTTGAAGGATGAAAGAGACTTAAAATAGAAAGTTAGAGGAAAAGAAAAGTGGAAGGATAGAGAACATTATTTCTTTCCATCGAGATGCTTGGTAGAGTTGAAAGTTGGATAAAGAAACTAAAAAATTATAATTTTTCCATTAAACTTTTCCAATTTTTGTCAATATAGATAGAAAATGGCAATTTCTCCGATTTTCTTTTCTCTCCTACCCTCAGAAAATGAGTAACAAATCAAAATAAAATCGACTAATAATTTCAACAAAAGAAAAAAATGCAGTCTTAATTAGTTATCACTCCAACGAAAATTATAGAACAAACAAACTGATCTCGAGCAACTTTTTAAATCGATGATACCTTTTCAGAAATTAGAAATGATGGAAATGAGAGAAAAGAAAGGACTAGACTTGTGACGGTTGGATCCACCTTGTGGAGCATCCATTTTGGGGACTTCGGATCCCGTCAAATGCGTTTTGCGTTTCATTAAAAATGGATAATTGTGATTTGAAATTTCTTTTTCTTTTTTTTTTTTAAATTTTATAGTGCTAAAGATAAGAATAAGATTGAGAAAGATTTATGGGATTTTGGATTATTGGTTAAATTGAATGGGTTTTTAAGGTTTATTTCTTTCTTGAAAATATATAGATTTCTATTTTGCGTTCCAAGACTTCAAGTAGTTTTTAAGCTTTACTCAATATTTAGGTAGGGCTTAGGTTTAGTCTATTTTAGAATTACTGAAATTAAGGATAACTAAGTTATAATTAGAGAATTGCATGAATTAGATGTATAAATGTGTATGTAAATACATAAATTAACTAGAAAACTTGCCTTGCTTCGCTATGAGATAATTTATATCATTAAAGCCAATCACTATTTCAAGATTAATATGTTGGGCCGCAAGCATCCAAAGTTCTAAACCAAATTCTAATCCTTACACCTTTCACCGTTAATTATAGTAAGGCAATAATAGGTCACATGTACATCATTTTTTTTTTTTTTAAATTGAATCCTTAAAATATGACAGACAATATGCTCATGTTGATGTAGGTTCAAAATTTTTTATTTATAATTAATAATATTTATAATGAATTTAATAAATAGATATAATTTCATTCATAATTTTTAATAAAAATAATTATTAAGAAAATTTTATCAATTAATTTTTAATTAATATATGCATTTTATTTTCATAACTTATATAATAAATTAAATTCTTAACCACTCTTTTAAATTTATCTTTATAAACATAATTAAAAATATTAAAATAAATAAATAAAAATAAAAAAGTGAACACTAAAAAAAAGGAAAAAAAAAAGAAAAAAAGAAAGAGTCAAATAAGGATACTAAGTGCACATTTCTATTTAAAAATGGTAAAGAGTAGGTTAAGGATAGGTTTTTACTTATCCTAACTTTTATTCAACATTGAGTTATTATTTTTTACGCTTGACCTGACCCAACATATATATAGATATATAACTTGCATCCTACCCGATTTGACAAAAAAATAAATTCAACAGTATAACATTCATTAAAATATTTTTTAATATAAATTAAATTTTAATTATATAAATATAGTATTTTCTTAAATTAAGATATAAATAATAACTATTAATACAATACCTTTATAAATATAAAATTATATAAATAATAAAATATATATTTTTATATTTACTCATCTCCCATTCGACTTTGACTTTGATTTTAAAAGAATCACCCATGTTGGATTAGCTAGTTGAAACTTGCTGAATATGGGTTATTTTGCCATTATAACCTAATTGACCCCATCTTTTATAAAATTGATCTCATAAAAAAAAAAGACAAAAAAAAAGGCTAAAAAAGGGAAAAAATGAATCAAAATGTAAGTACCACGGTGACACTTCAATTATCCATTTATCTTTTTAAATATAGATGAGAAATATTAAAATAAACAATTAAAAAAAAAAGAAACCTAAACCAAAAAAGAATAAAAAAAACAAAGCTCAATGGGATACCACATGGATACTTCTATTTAAAGGTGGCAAAGGGTCAGGTTTGGGGTGCCACATGAACATCTTAATTAGGGCTGAATAAACGGTCGCTTCGGTTAATTCGATTGTAAAAACTATAAAACCTATTTAATCGATTTAGTCTCAAAATAAAACAAAATCAATCGAAGTATAAGACGAAACTGAAAAAACCAAACCAACTTAAGCCAATTAGTTTGGGTCGATTTTCTTGGTTTCTTGCTAAGGTTTTCATTATAAAAAATCTCTTCATATTGAAAAGAAAAGCACTTGAAATGTTGGAATTTCATAATATAGCAGCAAGAGAAAGTTTCTATCTTCTTGGATTATACTTTAGATAAGATATAGAGTATTGCCTTGCAAAGATAGAATTTGGTACAAATAAGCTAATAATTGATGGTTAAGGTGATACCTATATCGACCATTCTAGTTTTTGAGATTGAAAAAAGCAATTGGAAGTTGATGCTTGAAAACATTTCTCAATTGAAATCAATTCTACAATAAAGAAACAGAGAGTTACAGGAAAGCTATGGATTTCATTTCATACCTAGTAAAATAAAAGTAAAATATGTTAGATTGTTGTTGCAATGGAAGATATAAAAGCCAAAAAAGGAAGAATTACAAAAAGCAAGTATAAGTAGAGATCTAATAAGAGAACCTAGAAAAATAAACACCAAGTACAAAAAGAGGAACCAGCAAAGAATTATACAAAAAATTCAATGAATTAGAAATAAAATAGGAAGACAATATGTCAAAGCTCTTACCTAGAATTCATGCACTAGATTGTACAATATTCAAGATTAAGCCTGAAGATTCAAGATCACACATGTGACTCTGTGACTTGAAAGATTAGAAAGAGCGAGAGATTCAGTGAGTGTCAATGAAAGATTTAAATGAGAGCTTAATAGATTGACAGATTGCAACTTATGTAAGGAGTGAGGATAGCACAGGTATACAGAGTCAAAAGAGGTGGATGGAAATGTTTTGAGAGAGAGTAAGGTTTATTAAAAAAAATGTTGAAAAATAAAAAGAAAATATTAATATTATTTTAAAATTATTTTACCATTTAAATAAGTTTTTTTCAATTGGTTCAATTGTTAGAATCTAAAACAAAAAACTGACCATTTAAATTGCACGATAAACCAACTTACCCATATACCTTGAATTAACCAACCAGATTTAACAATTTCCTTCAATTTCGATCTGGTATTTCGGTTATATTCAACCTTTTCTCAACCCTAACTTTAATTGACCTCATTTCTTACAAAATTTAATGTATAGATTTGAAAAATAAAAAATCAAAAAGCAAAAAATAAAAAAAAAAACAAATTTGGATGCCACATCAACACCTTTATTTGTATCTTTTTTTTTTTTTTACAAAAGTATCCAATTTTAAAAAAATTAAAAAAATTTTTTAATAAAAAATTAAATGGCCTCACACATAATTTTTAAAAAATAAAAAAACATTATTTATTTAATATGAAAAAATAAATAAAAAAAGAAATAACTAAAAAATATAAAATAAAATAAAAAAACTTATTGGGTGCCATATGACACCCAAATGAGTAAAATTAATATATTTTTAATGTACATATTTAAAAAATTAAAAATTAAAAAAAGTAGAAAGCCAAAAAATAAATTTGGATGCCACGTCGACAACTTTATTTGTATTTTTTTTTTACAAAAGTATCTAATTTTAAAAAAATTAAAAAAGAAAAAAAATTTTAATAAAAAATAAATAACCCCATATATAATTTTTAAAAAATAAAAAATAACATTATTTATTAAATATGAAAAAAAAAAAAAGAATATATAAAAAATAAAAAATAAAAGAATGCCATGGCTCCCAAATAAGTAAAATTAATATATTAGATGATCTTTCAATAGATATTTTAACAAACATCTTTCAACCATGAGCTTAGAAGTTCAAAAAATGTGTATAAGGAATAAAACCATTTCAAGATTACAAAAACAAACGAAATTCTTTATGTTGGCATGGATATTCTGCTTAAGCTAGATTAACCAATAACAAGAAGGTTTTTTAATGTATTTTTTATCTGGAAGACTAAATCCCATTATTGGCATGGATTCTTGTCATCTAGGTTGTTTCTTCTTGAGCTTATAGTTTTTGGGCTTTCTTTGTTCTCCCATGCCTTTAATACTTCTAGGTTTAAGATAATGGCTAAGAGAACTTTGCCTTTGATTAATGTGATCAATAGTGTAGTTCAGGATAGAGAATAAGATTTCAAGATATTATTTTTTGCATTTTTAAATTTGTTGAGTTTCCTAATAAATGTTGGTAATAAACTATTAAGTTGTTATATAATTGTGTTAGTAAAGATATGAGGAAAAATACTCTAATATCTTGTAAAAAAGTATATTATTAGATTCATTGATTTCTTCATTTATGTTCATAAATATGTTAATCTATTAGGCCATTTTTGGACACCTTACTTAGCTTTTTTCACCAAAATTTTTCTCCTATTATTTTCCAAGAATGGTTTCACTTTCTTTTATTGTAACTAAGAGAGAAGAATCCTTGAATAGCCCTAAAGCTTTCTTTTAAAGATATTTCCTCTTTTTCTAAGCATTAGATCAATGTTAATTCAAGAGAGACATGTGTTTGACATTTTCCTCTAATACTTAATGAAAAAGGTTTTAAATGTAGACCATTAGATTAAGGTACTTTAATCTAAGGGTTGAAAATACTCCTTACATTTCTCTTACTTTATGCACTTTTCTTATTAGCCCTTAGATTAACATTCATCAAGGTAAGAGATTAATTTATCTTCATGTACCAAACTTGATGAGTGAAGCTATGGATATAGACCTTTGGATGAATGTTCCTTTAGTCTAATGGCCTAAATCATTCCCTCTATTTTTTTCTTTTTATGTGGGAAAGTCTAAATTTACATGTGAAGAGATAATTTTGCCCATCTTAAGCAGTTTAGGCCATTTCGCTTCTCCCTTCCGGATTTCTCACTCTCATGCTAATTTTATGACTTTATCATGTCAAGAAATGATAATGGATATCTTTAAACCTAAATTTGAGCCACATTCAAATCCAATCAAGTTTACAAAAACATTTTTAAAGCTCATTTTTTAGACTTTTGTAGTGTTTTTGAAGTCAAAATTTGATTTTTGAAATCCCGAATCAAAATTTTATTAATTCTAAGCCCTAATGGTCCTAATCAATACAATTTTTGAAAGTTGGCCTAGGTTTGACCAAGTTTAACTTGAGTTTAACTGAAAGGCATTTTCGTCTAAAATTCAAGTTTTTATCAAATTTAACGTTTTTCGTTTAAATTTCCTCAAATTTTTTTGTTTTGACCAAGTTTTGGACATTTTGAGCCTAATATTGATTTATATAACCTATGTTTGATTGAGGGGTATTTTGGTAAAAAAATATAAGTTTTGATTAAACTTGAGGTTTTGTAGTTAAGGTCTTTCAAAATCCTATGGTTTTGATAAATTTGACCAAATTGACATGGGTTTAATCAAATTTGATCAAAATCGGCTTTAGTTTGACTTTTTGGCTTGCATTTGATCAAAATTTTGACTAGAAGTTTTTTCCAAGCCTTTTCATATTTATTAATTATCTATCTTAGTTTTAACAATTTCAAAACTTTCCCTTCGATTTTTTTTCTCAAAAGTATAAGTCTAATCAAGATTGATTAAGCTGACTTTAGACTTGACGTTTCACTTTACTTTGACTTTCACCTTTTTTTTTTATTATCAAGCCTAAAACCAACTTATTCAAAAGACTCAGACTATCCATGAAGTTTAAAACTTTAGGAAAAGAATTCTAAATCTTGACTTTTAGGCATCAAATATGATTGAGACATGTTTGAATAAAATTAGATATTTACACTAGCCATTGGCAGTCAATTACCTTAGGATAAGGAATCAACTAAATTGATTTCTATCTACAACAATTGGTTGCCCTCAGTTGGGCAGCCAATTGCTCCTTTGTTTCTTTATCTTAGATTTGCACCTGAAAGTTTGATATAATTTTGTCATACATGATAGTCGACTGTTCCTTATGACAATCAATTGCCCCTTACGGCAATCTAAGGTAGCTAACTATCTACATAAACCGTCTTCTTACTTTGATTTTTTATGTCTTGAATCAAACTTTTAACTATATGGAACTTTAACTTAAACTTATTAGAACTTAACATAATTTCGTTTTGATTAAATCTTTTACTTAATCATATACTTTTCATATTTTGAAAATCATTCTAACATGTCACCAATTTAATCAAATGATCAATAAGTTAGTTAAAATTATTCAAGAAATTTCATATGTGTTTGATACACAGGATCATGATAAAATATGATAAAATAATATTATAAATAGGATTATATTAAATAATATTATCCTATCTTGATAGTATTATAAATAGGATTAGATTAAATAATATTATTCTATCTTGTATTTAATATATGTAAGGATAAGGATAAAATTATTTATTTATTGATCAAAATTATATTTTTTTTAAATTTATACAATTTAAATTATTAATGTAAATTTTAAAAGTATAATAGAATTTGTAAATTTAATCTTATAAATTAAAAATAATCATTTTCATTTTGAAAGGATCGAATCATCTTATATCTAGAGAATAATTAATTTTCTTATAATTTTATCCCTTTCTTTATATACAAATTAAATATAATATAAAATGGTTATTATTTTATCTTATCTATTATCCATATACCAAACATGACCTTAATTGTAAAATAATAAAATGGAAAATAAGAGCATGATGTAAAAAAGGTAAGCCCTTACAGTTGGAAAAATCGTCAAAACAACTACAAAGGCCGATGGACCATTGAGTTGGTTTGTTCACAATCGGAACCGAAGGAGCAAAAGGCATAGGTTGAGGGGCATATGTTGGTGGGGCAGCCGCAGCTGGTGGTGCTGTTGGTGGAGCTGATATTGAGATTACAGTATCATTTGAATATAAGATTCTGGTGGAAAGAATTAATCACCAGAAGTTGGAATGAAAAAGTAGAAGCAATATATATAAATAGTCCCACAAACAAAAAATGGCGTATAAATGAAAGAGTTTCCAAGATTGATAAGTTCAGGTTTTTTTTTGTGTTGTTGGAGTTTTCCAGGCTGACATCATACGAAATGTATTTTGAGCAAAATGAGTGCATCATTGTGGGTTTTTTTTTTTAATCAGGGTTGAGGGATTTATTTTGACCATATATACATTTTTAATTTGCAAATAAAATCAGATAAACTTAGTTATTATCGCTGGAACTGCCCATGAATTTTCGCAATAGAGAACTTTAAATTTTTGAGGTTAAGTTCAAATTGAAAAATGTACTACACTCTACTGATATAACCCCAGTGTAATTGTTTACTTATTTGTTTATACTAGGCTGTCAGCGTCATGTAGAGATGGGACAACATGTTCTTTGTTCTTTTTGGTATTCTAAACATTCGTGTTTCACGAGAAATGATTTTTAAAAAAATAATTTTTATATTTTTTTAATATTTATTTGATAAAAATTAATTGGTTTATAAACAATAATTTATTAATTTTTAAAAGCCTAAGATAATTTTAAAAAAAAGAATTGCCTATAAATAAAATTATTTACAAAGTTTGCAGATATAGTTATACTCAAGTCTAATTTTGGATATAAATTTGTTAGTTCATATTTAATGTAATTTGATCTAAAATATTATTATATTAATAAAAATTTATTTATTTTATTTTATTTAAAAATTTAAAAATATTAATTTTAAAAATTTTCTAATATTTTAATTTTAAACATTTTTTTAATTATATTTAAACTAAGCTTTAGATATTATATTTTAAATTCAAACTTGATTTGATCTGATCTAAAGTAACCAAACAATAAAAAATATTTTTCATTAATTCATCCAAACAACAAAAAAATTTTACTTTTTAAGGAAATAAAAACATTTTTTTTTTAAATTTCTTAAAACTAATTTTTGTAAAACAAATGAAGCCTAATTAAAGATTTTTAAAGCTATCAATAAACATAATTCCAAGTTCGCTTTAAGTATACAAATACTAATTAATTTCTTTTCATTTTTTTAAATATATATTTGGACAAAATTGAAAATAGGGTTAGATAAAGACAAAAATTTTGAATATTGAATCTAAATTATATTCTTAAATATAGATAATAACCATTAGACCAATACCTACTAATAAATTTTTATTTTCTAATGAAGCTAAGAAATTATTATAATTATAATTAGGTCAAAGTCTAAAACTTTTTTGGTTAATGCTTAAAGTTTGAATTGAATTTAATCCCCTTATTGTTTCGTTACATGGTTTTGGTCTATATAATCTAATTTTAGTGAATTTAATCTTTATACTTTTATAAAAGTATACTCTACCAATAATTAATAACAATTGGGTGAAGCGATTGTACGTTGCTACGTGTCAAAATTTTTTGTTTTGTCATCCTTACATATTATTTTTTTATTACAAAATTTATTTAATTAAAAAAAGAGAAATGTAAAAAAAAAAAAAAATGGGACTGGCACAGATATTTCAATTCGTCTTGTATTTTTATAAAATTTATTTAATAGAAAAATTTTTAAAATAGAAGTTATAAAAAAGTAAAAAGGAAAAAAAAGTAAAAATAAAAAAAAAAAAAACTCATAAAAAAACACCACATGACTCTCCAATGGAGTTTAAAATATTAATTTATTAAATTGAGTTTAAAATATAAATAAATATATATATAATAGTATCAAATTAAATTAATAATAAAATACATACTTTTTCATATATTTTGAAATAAATCGAGTCAAATCATTCTAAATACATTTCTGTTTTGACCTTTTTAATTAATACCAAAAAATATGTTTTTATTAAATAATATCAAATAGACCCCACATGATTTTTTTTAAATAAAATAAATTATTAAATATGTAAAAAAATTAAAAATATTTTAAAAAATAAAAAAGCAAAAAGCAAAAAAAATCAAAGGCGCTTAGGTGGTTGGTCAAAGTGACCAAAATTAATGTATAGGATGTTAAACTTTTGTAACTAAATTCGATTGCATGATTTTTTTTTTTTTATATCTTTCAACTTTTTGACGAAATGACACACATTAGTATGGAAAAAACTTAATTATAATAAGTAATTCTTAGAATTATATAGTAATTAAGTTCTGTTCATTTCTTTTTATATTTGGACAAGATTGAAATAGGAGTAAATAAAGATAGAGAAATCTTGAATCTTAATTATATTTTTTTATTTATAAATATAAAATATATAATTACCACTAGATGAATACATACAAATAAATTTTTATTTTCAAATGAAGTTGAGAAATTAAGGTCAAACGTCTGAATTTAGTCTCTCTACCTTATTTATATGGTTTTGGTCTTTATACTTTAATTTTAATGTATTTAATCTCTATATTTTATAAATAGTATATTTAACGATTATATATACCTTAATATAAAAATTGTACCTTATTTGTATTAAAGGGATAGCTCAGCAAAATAAAAACAAAAGATTAAGGTGGTAATTTTTAACTTGAAGAAACCTTCCAGAAGCTTCATTTGTTTTTATTCTCATAATTCCATCACAAACTTTGGGTGATTTTTGTTGCTTCAATCTCGATACTTCTTCCATTTCTCTACAATTTTCTCTCTCATGAAACCTCAACCGATCATCAAATCTTGGTCTTTCTTGATGATTGCAAAGCTATTCTTTCTCTCTTTCATTTTAGGCTTTTGTAAAGTCAAAATCCAATCCCTTTCACTAGCAAAGTCGCCATGTCAATATGATTAAACCCATCAAGTTCTATTACAGTAGAGCTGTTTTGACATTATTTTTTGTAGGTATGAGTGCTGTTTGATTTATTATTTTTATTTTTTATACATTATATATATTGTTGTTTTTGTGTTTAGATTTTTTTTTGTGCATGATATTATTTTTTGTTAAGCTATGAACTTGACGTAGTTTAACTTATAATTTTAGTTATTTTGATGTTACTGTTTGTGTGCATGCGTGTTATTTGTTTTATTGTTTTTTTTTTTTCATGTATTTATAAATTATTCCTTTCTATGATTTATGAGTTTTGGTTTTATGTTTGGATTGTTTTTTTTTTTTTTCATGCATGGTATATTTTTTGTTAAACAATATATATATATATATAAATTTTTGTTTTGGGTCAATAATTAAGGGTAGTTTTATATTTGATTATTTTGCTTTCATTGCAATTCAATAATCGAATTATACAAGCCTTTCTCTGTTCTCCTTACAATTTCTTCATTATTTATTCGTTGCAAGCTTGAATCATTTTCTCCATTCGAACAACCGCATTTGATTCACCTCTACTCCTCATGTTTTTACGAATTTAAGGTTCTTTAATTTTTTTTTATTCAAAACTTTAATTACTTTTTTAGTGTTTTAATATAATTAATTATTTTTTACTGTGGTTTCTTCAAATGGCTATGATTTTGGTTAGATGAGAAGGTTCACTTAGTGGCAATGTCGAGTAAAGAAAGAGTAATTTAAGACTTAATAGGTAATGAAGAAATTTAAGACTTTACAATTCCTATTTAGGATTTATGCAATTCAATTGGATTTGTGTAATTCCACTACCCGTTTGTGTAATTCATGCTATTTCTATGGATTGTGCAATTCCTATAGATTTCTATGAACCTTAAATAGTACAAACCCTAAATGGATAATAAGGAAATCATTTGTGCAATTCATATGGTTTGTGTAATTCAACTGGATTTGTGTACAATTCCTGCTTAACACAAATCCAGTTAATGCTTAGTGAAATTATACAAACACTAAACATCCAATTGAAATGACATCTTAAATTAAGCATTCTTAAACAGGAATTGTTCCTTACTGAATTTGTGCCATAATTTAAGACTTAAAACTTAAAATGTGTTATGTGGAATTTATTGAGCTGACTATCATCATGTGGTGTAGGCATTATGATAAGTATTATGATAAGTACTTAATGTAACACATTTTTATAGAACATGGGATGAATAGATGAAATCTATTTGGAATATGAATCTGTGTATGTTATCTAATTTATGAATAGTTTGCTTTGTTCATATTCGTGATACCAATGTGCTTGTGAGGTTACATCCTACATGGAAGGGATTGATAAGTTATTTGACTATGAAATGACAAAAAAACTTTAAAGTATATGTTTGTATTATGGCACACCTGATAGGTTTAAAACAATTACTAGATCGAGTTATTTGTGTCAAACTTGGCAAGTATATAACAATTTTAAACATTTTATTTTGTAGTTGGGTCTTGATGCTTTATCATTTTAAATATGAAACTTTAGAAAGTAATTATGCTATTTTGTGGAATCTAAGTTGCTAAATCTTAATTTTTTATGAGCACATTTGAAACTAACGATTCAAACAAAGAACCAATTATAGTAAGCAGTCTTCCATTTTTAATGGTAGCCTCACCTTGCCATCTACTTTAACAAATTTTATTTTATTTTTTTATTTTTTAATAATTGTTGCAAGTTCCAGCAAATTTTTGCTAAATGTGTTTCGAAATGGCAATGGTAATTGATCATCGTTCAAAAGTCTAAGAGGATAAGGATTAACCTAGAGTTTCTATAGTCCATTTATTTGCATCGTATTATGCTCTTTAGGCAAAGGTACATGATATACTATTTTTGTAAGCTAACTTATTGAGATATGATTTTTTTTTTTAGTTTTTTGATAAATCTTCTCCCTTATTTGTTATACAACAAATACGGTTCTAGTCTTCTATGTAGCAAGAAATGTTGCATGCAATATAAGGATATGATAAAATTTCATAATATCTTTAGTTTTTTGGATAATTTAATGAGGTGATAGTGTTTGTGATGTGCAGCAGTTTGTAGGAAGACATTCTTTTAATCAAGGTCATTTTTTTATTTTTTTATCAGTGTAAATGGTGATGTCACTAATAGTAACTAGAAGAAGGGTAGGCCACAATTATTTTTAAGAATGTTATCATGTTTTTAAAAGCTACCTTATTAAAAATATTTAGATATGGATGTGATAAAATTTTCAATTTTATTCTTGTTGTTATAATTAAATATCTCACACACATCCAACTATATTTAACAATAACTTTTAAATAATTGGTTGGTTTTTTCTCTGGTAAATTTGTGGTGCTTGCCAAAATAAGAGAAATTTTTTTTTTTTTGCTTTTTTTATATGAGAAGCTTTTTGTTATGGATTTTGTGGATAAAGTTATGATGGATATTGAGCTTGTAAAACTCCTCTCAATTGAGTCTACCCCATTCAAGCTGGTGGAGGAAGTAAAAGAGTTAACAACTAAATTACAAAGTGTGAATGAATTTGTGGTAAAAATCTGAGAACTTTTAATATGACTTTATATGATAATGCTCATGCTGCTTTAATGGCATGATAAGATATAGAATAAAATGTTTGCCTAGTTTGAATAAAGATGTATATATCTTTGGGTATTAAGGCTACTAGTTTCAGTGGACTTTGTATGCATCAAACATAGGATTGTTTTTCTTTATTCTCATGCCAGGTTACCTCTTTGCATGTAGTTTAATTTTTGTGTAATTATTTTTAAGTTGATTTAGAGCATAACCAATATTGATCATTTCAAAGATTGACTTGCTTGATGTAAATTTCTACCAAAATGGAAGATTTTATTATAGATACTTTGAAGCTATAAATTCATGTTGGTCCATATCTTGGTGAAGTATTTAAGGATCCTACCAAAAAAAAAGGTTGGTCTTTTAGATAGCTATAATTTTTTTAGCCTACTACATTGTTTGATATCTTAATTCACTTAGGTTATACATGGAGTAAGCCGAAATACTATGTGCCTTCAATGAGGCTTTGGCATATATTTGTACAATCTCTTTGACATTGGACAGGTATTATACTTTCTACCCATTAATTCTATGAACTTGAGTATTTAATATGATATTTTTTTGTTAAATTCTTGGTTTTATTAGTATATTTTAATATTTTAAGTTTATTTGGCACCATATTAACTTTTCTTTGAAGTTATTTGCTAAGGTTAATTAGCATGTGACAATAAATTAAGGGAAAAGAAATTGGTGTCTAAGACTATACATAACAACTCTGAACTTGAGGTTTAGACAATTGAACTAACTTAACCAGCTTTATGCATGATCACGATGATGCTAATCTCAATTGGATTTCATTGAAAAAGTTGAATGCATTATAGGCTTGGAAAAGTTACCAACTATAACGGATTCATAAAGCCTAATTATCATACTTTAAATGCCATTGTCTAGATGGATATGCTTAGGTTTTGTTTTGAGTGCAATTAGAACATACATAAATTGATTATTTTTGAATTTAAAGTTAAAATTTCTGGTGGACTTCTACCAATATGTTGACTTATACTTTTGCATGGTTCTCAGGCCTCAAGGGTCTTGAAAATAGAAAGAAATAGTTTGGAGTATCTTCTACAACACTTTTGTAGAGTTACTACCAACAAAAAGGATGTCTTTATTTAAATTCGTTTGATCTTCTTTTTCTTCTTTATACTTGCTACTACTCTTCTCTTTGATCATCATTGGTTTTATCTTTCTTAAGGTGGATTAGTCAAACCATTGTAGATATCAAAATGTAGATTGGAGATTACATCTTCTTCTTGATGAAATTTCAGGTAACATTTCCTTTGGAAAATGTATCTTTTGTCTTTCTCTATTTCACCCTTCAATTTCCTTTATCTGTCATTACATGATGTCTAATTGTTGTACTTGCATTGTTGTTAAGCCTAATGATTAATTGCTATTGACAACTTTGTCTATCTAAAAATAAAGAAAATAAAGCAATTGCTTTACCTATTGAACATATACTACTAATAACCACTTCTTTTTATTGAACATATGCTTTAAAAACAAGTAATAAACTAAAAGAGGAAGGTTTAAGGGAGATATGCCTGAAACAATGAATTGTCGAAATCGAGGAATTGGTTGTAATGTTGCAGTTGTTGCCGAATACGAGGCTTATCAAAAGTAGGCAAAATGTGCTATTATAATACTTCATATATCTCCTTTAAACCTTTCTTTTTTGGTTACCATTTCCCTAACCTATCATTTTCAAATCCTTTTCAAGAAGTAAAAGCTAAGGAGATTGAAGGAAAAAGATATTGATAGTTATTTTCCAAAAAAACAAAAAAAATAGTTGATGTTTTATCTGGATATGTGAATTGACTTCTTAAAACAGGTGACGTGTCTTTCGATAAGGAAGACGACGATTGATGTTAACCATGATGGAAGAGAATTAGAGAAAAAAATTGCAATGCTGGATTTTGAAATTTACAAGTGTTGCCTCTGTTTTTGTTCAAATTTCTAATTAACCATTGTAATTTCTTGAAAGGAAATTTGCCAGTTGACTTTGTATTAGAATTTATTATGCTATAAACTTTGACTTTAACTTCTATCACTTTAACAGCTTCTCTTTCATATTAAAAACACTTTATGTTCATAGTTTAAACAAGTTCTCAGCAGAGCATGGTCTTGCTAACTAATTACTAATAATATTAAATGTCAACAACTAAATTTGATCATAGGATTTTTTTGTTGTTGATTTCTTTAAATTTTTTTATCATGTGGCACACGTTAATATAGAAAAACTTTATTTTTAATAAAAAAATACTAAAAATTATTTTTAAAATTTTTTATTATTTAATTAAAAACTATGATTTTAAATTTGACATTTATAAAAAAAATTAATTTAGTTCAACATTTCATATAATCACTAAAGTAATGTTTAGTACGTATGATCATTCTAAAAAAAATTTTAATTGACATGATGAGACCCATGAAGTCAATATAGAGTATATGATCCATGATGATGATGGGATAATTAAGATCCTATTATGCCATCACTTGGTTCAATTACTCGTTCTAAGGCTAAGAAACTACGATTGGCCCTTGAAGTGCTTCTTAGGTAGAATTCGACCTAATTGAATACTTTAGATAGTGAAATTGAGTAAAAAAAGCCTACATTCATCACAATGATCACTTACGTAGGAAACCAAGTCGAATAAGATTTTTTTGGATTTTTTATGTTTGAGCTTATTGCCTTAAACGTACTGTGGGTCTAGTATATGGGCTTTACGTCTAGAAGATTTGCATGAATGACTTGCATGATAATTTATCATATTAGTTATTTAGTTTAATTGATATTTTGTAATTTTCTTTTTTCTCTTTTGTTTTTGGCATATCTTTACATATTTTGGAGATTTTCTAGATTTGCTAAATCTTTGAATATTTGCAAATATTGAAGATTTTCTAGATTTACTAAATCTACAAAACATCTCATTAATTAAGATTTATTCTCTTATTGCTACCCATCTTAAGAGTTAGTCTTTCTTGTGCCTTATATATAAAGGTTTTATGATTGTAATAAAAAGTACTTTTAGGTTATTCATCAATAAACTTATGGATTGCATATTTGCATTCTCTTAAATTCTTATTAAAACAATACTCTTATTTTATTTCGAATTAACTCAAATTCTTATCACTATTTCTTCATTATTTTTAAGAATGTGCCGACCCATCTTAAGAGTTAGGGTTTCTTTTTGTGCTTTATGTGTAAAAGCTTTATGATTGTAATAGAAAGTACTTTTAGATTATTCATCAAGAAACTTAAGAATTGTTTGCATTCTCTTCATTTCTTTATTTCAAATCAATCATGATTCTTATCACTCTTTCTTTGTTAATTTTAAGAATGTGACGAAATCAATCCATTATCTTGTTTATTAGGGTGTGCAAACTTATTAGTCAATTGAATTTTGGTTTTCTATATTCTTTTTTTTTTTTGTTTAACTGAACTTAAACAAACCACAATACAATTCTCGCTTTTGGGGCACATCATTATACGTAATAATTAAATTATTATATTTGATAAGTATTTTATAATTTTACGTGATAATGATTTTAGATCGTCCAAAGTGATTGTATCATTGTTTTAAAAGGTGAATTAATTCTTATTTAAAAAAATAAAAAAATTTTATCATCAAAATGAGATGATATATAAAATTACTAATAGTCAATGTTACTTATTTAATATATGAATTAAAAATTTTGCTTCCTCTGTTTCAAGGTAGAATTCAAAGAATCAAAGGCAAATGGAAAGAATACGAACGATGGTTTTAATTTGGAGGATTTCGATAACGTGGGTTTGAGCTCTTACTAGTATCCAGATTAGCTTTTATTTAGATTTAATTGCTTGTTAGCGACTTAGTGAGCTGTAGACTAATTCTAACATTGAGTACGTGACCAACGGAATAAGCCCAGCTGAGAAGCACTGGGTTAAAATAAATTGTGATGCAGCCTTCAACCAGATTGAGTTAACGGCTGACTTATTGGAATTGGCGTTTGTTATTGCAAGAAATAGTAAGGAAATGGATACAGATGGTACAGAAAATGAGGTTGTAGTGGATTCTGCTCTGTTATAGAAGCCAAAGCATTGAAAAAAGGGTCAGTAATGGCACAGGTAAAGAAGTTCAGGAGGATGTTTCTGAAACCGGTTGTCAAATTCTCTTTAGAAAGTAAGCTCGTTGGAGATTTAATTCCATGTATATAAAAAAATATATGTTGAATTCGTAAGGAATATCATCAAAACCTAAAAGTTGAGTTTGATCTATAGAAGCAGACAGAACCAAAGAGGAGATTGTGTCCGGTCAGAAAAGTATAACCTTTGGAAGTAGTACCACTTTGTAGCTTCTGAGTTCTGAATATAAAGTTCTTGATTCGGCCTAAAAAAAAAAAAAAGGAATTTTAAACACCATATGCTTTAAAGCACTCAAACTAATTTATTCCTGGTTTGACCATTTCTGACCCTCTGTACTCTTGCATTACAAAATAGGAAGCCTGAGTAGTATTCTAGCTTGCAGAAGATTTTCATACTCTCAACTATCATTCCAAGATCATGGCCTGAAGCTTTAACCAGCAAAAAAAAAAAAAAAAGACAGTATATTGTCCTGAAGCCATGATTACTCTTGGTTCAGTTGAGTGTCTCTATACTAAACTTTTCTGCCCTCCATTCACTGTTAACCTTGGCAATAAATTCTTCTATTTTTTCTTTAGCTCATCATCATCCAACTCTTCATAATTTTCATCCGTATGATCGGCATCGTAATTGTTGTCACTATAATCATCTTCAATTGCCTTGCTGTTCTCACTAACTATTGTTTCATAGACACATAACACTACTCCACTGGCATTCGTTCCTTGTTCATTGCTCTCAAGTGAATGCTCAACTTCTATGCCATGGCTGTCATTTGCAAGTGTATGGGGAAGAAATTCACAATCCTGATCCAAGTCGGAGTCATGCTTTGAGCCCATGAAGATGATACGAATGATCAAATTGAAGAAACAGAATACATAAAAATCACTGGAAGTAACTCGGGCGATCAAATCCAAAGTAGAATGAAACATTGTTGAAAAGACAAAGGCCAAAGGGAGAAGAAATTAAAGTTAAGAACAAAATGGGGGAATCAGAAGAGTTAGTAGTTCAAGGCTTGGAAATTGTAATGGCAATACGTGAGAGTTTAAGCGCTGCATGGTTGAAGAAGAGAGTGAATGTGAGAAGCTTTTAAAAAATGGCGAGAGAAAAATCTTTAATTTAATAATAAAATGAAAAACCCATAATCGTTAATGAGTTGAAGAAGGTTAATGGAACCTCCTCTGCTCTTCCGTACTCTTTTTGTGCTATAAGTAACTTCTGGGTAGCTTTAAAAACTTGCAATTACAACGAGGCAATGCTTGTTGAATCTTTCTGTTTTTTATGAATAACGGGGAAAATAAGGAGAGAAACGAGGGCGTCAAGCGAGGGGCAGATCAAAATCAAACCTCTTCATCATGAGAAATTCATAACATCGTTAATTGAACACTTTTGAGTTCAAAATTCAAATGTATAATTCATAACCTTTGCTCCCTCCAAATCCCCTGATTTTGTTATTCAATGCTTACCCTCTCCACCAACTTTGCTTTCAATTCCATCCAGAGCGATCCCCTGAGGCTACCCTTAGCTTTTAATAATTTCCAAGTCCTAGTCCAGAATCACCTGCAGGTAAGCCATGGCGCTTCTGCCTTTGCCTTCATCCACTTGTAAACAGCCCCTCAATCTCTTCCTATTTTTTTTTCTTTCTCTGCTTAGCACTTTCTTTTAGCTTCTCACCCTTAACCACTATAGTAATTCTCTTAGCCTTCCTGGCCTTCCTTCCCTCCTAAGTCCTAAGACCTCTTCATCAACTGCTTAAAAGCAAAAAAATGTTTGACGACATTGAAACTAAACATGGGAATGGGTTAGTAATAGTTTTGGATGAAGGACCATTGACCACCAAGATTTCGCTCAAGTACAAGAAGAGATCATAAGAGTGATTTGCAAGGTGATTCTATCCATATTTTAAGTTTCAGCCAACCATTACCATTTACCAAGCATAAGCAAGATTAATGAATTTTTTTTTTTATATTAAAGTTAAATTTCATATTGTATTATAAGTCAATATTAAATTTTGTAACTGTATGTCGATTTCATTGAATTTTATTTTGTCATTGTATTTTTATTTTATTAATTATTTAAATTAAAATAACAAATTTGATAAAAATTTATTATTTTCATTAACATAATATATTCCATAAAATATTTCAATTTCACTACTTTTTCTCTCAAAAGCAATGAAATTAAGAGTATAATGATAAAATTTGTCATTGGCGTTGACATAATATTTCAAAAAAACCATTTATATAAAAGTCAATAAAACTAAATATTAATAAAAAATTAAGAAAAATAAAAAAATTAAGTAAAATCCAAAATTAAATCATAGTTTGATGACAAATTTCACTGTTTTTTCCCCCATTAACTGGATTCTATTTTGTTTTGTTCCAAAGGCTGAAAAGCTTAGGTCAAAATTAATCTTTAGAGTACATAACCTAACATAAAGAGGTATATAAAAAATGATTGAGGGACTTCTACCACTGAAACTAAACAAAAGTGACCATTCTGGATAACAAACACAAGTGACCATTAAGGATAACAAATTCTTCAATAAATTACACACCACTGCACCTTCCTTTCAATGCTACTATTCAAAGAAAAAAAAGTGCATGAAATTGAATTGTTAATGGTAGAGGTACAGTTTCATCATGTGACACCAATAATTTGATGGACAGCATAACTGGTAAACATTGCAAGGATTAAAACTGCAGGAACATAGACCCTTCCTACATATTGATGAACCAAACAAATCAAGTAAGCAGGGGAAAACTTCCCAGAGACCAAACAAACAGCAAGGCTTAATAAAAAATAAAAACTAAAACCATTCGTCAGATGGTTAAAAATTACATAGCTACAAGCCAGGAGATCAACCAAGAAAACCATGCAAAAGGTGACCATAGTCATTACAGCCTCTGCTTCTGTTACCTCTTATAATCAAGCAGCCAGAAATACACAGCGTGAGAGACTTAAATGTTGATTGTCGCTTCCCATAGCCTAAGAAGTCCATTACGACCACCACTGCATATCCTTTTCCTTTCAAGGTCTGAAACCACACATCTCACCTGGGTACCAACAAAATATGCCAGAGCAAAACCAGCAAAACACATTAATCTCAACTAACACAGTTCTTGACCTAATAGCCACTAAAAGTAAAGAAAATGAAAACTTCTGGTTGAAGACTTACAGAATTATTAAACTACCTTAAAATATACTTAGCAAGCAACAATAAAAAGCATACACATGAAATAAATATAATTTTTAACACATCAGGGGCATTTATTACATGACTTTTATTAAGGACAATGGAAGCATGTCATTTACAATTAATGACTATAATTGTCCAGTCACAATGAATTGTCTAGGTGATACACTCCAAATGATAATGAGGAAGGATAAAGAAAGAAATTAGAAAATTTGCAGATGTTGATTTTAATTTATGGTTATTTTATGGGTATAAAAGTTCTTTTTTTTTTTTTTTGTGTGTTATCATTCTACAAGGGAAATTCATTTAAACTTCATCCTTCAAAGTTATGGTGTATTTGAACACTAGATGATGAAAAGAATTGGATAAGATTAGTTAAAGTAAAGGATTCGACACTATGATTTCCATCCTATATTGTGCTGCTCAATCCGCATAGGATAATGAAAAAGATGCAACTAAACTAATTATTTTATTATAATGTTTACTTTATAAGAGATTAATTATATGATACGATTAAGATTCTTTTTATTGACAAAAATATCCTAGCATTAAAAGTCATATATGATTCTCACTCCATAGTTTCGTCAAGAGTTCAACCAAATTTCGAACTAAAAGGAAGAAAGATAATAATAGTAAGAGATACAAAGTTTTAATTACTCAAAAACAAATTAACTGTATTTCCCTTAATAAAAAATTATCGGAATAATGTCCTATTTGGCTCATGAACTATTATAGTTTGTTGAATTTGATACCTAAACTAAAAATGTTGCTATATAAGTACCTAAACTCTCAAATCGTGTATCAATTTGGTTCAAGAGTTAACTCCATTAAAAGAGTTGTTGACTGGGCTATTTTAGCCAATAAAAAGCCGCCATATGGACACAAAATGACATGTTAAATTAAGTTGTTGCTTACATGTCATACTTATGTGGCCATATATTCTAAAAAAAAAAATTAACTGATAAAAAAAATTAATTCTCCCCTAAACCGCACAACCCAAATTCAATACCCATGCAACCATCCACCCCAAATTGGAAGAACTCTGAAATTTTAGCAAAGTCAAAGCATGTGAATTCAAAGCTGCTACCTTGTGAAATCGAAGCTGGTACCTTCATGAAATCAACAGCAAACAAGCCAATTGATCATCACCATCCATTATCACAACCCTACTTCACCCACAAAAAACCACCCCTGCCGAGACCCCCTCTCAACAACTAAATCAACCCAACAACCCAAAGACAGGAACCTATACTCACCACCATCGCATACGAGCCAGATAGCCCTCAACCACCGAGACCGTGAGTCCCATTCACAGCCAAAACAAAACGTCAACAAATACTACCCCAACCCCTCTCTATCAACACCCCATCCAGACCTATAAAAAAAAAAAAAAAACCAAAAAACCACATCCACAAAAGGGGAACTACAAAAAAGCAGCCAAACAAAAAAAAAAATTAACATTGAAATTGAGATTCAGGTTTGGGTGTTTGGGATGGTTTTTAAGCTAAATCTTTTGAGAGTAGGAGGGCTTTGAGGAGAGAAACAACATAGTAAAAGATGGGGGCCATAAGAGAAGAGAGAATCAGCAAAAAAAAAAAAAGCCAAATCTTTGAGGTCAGATCTAGGTTTCTAGGGGTTATTTTTGAAAAAACTAAGGCTGGAATGTGAAAGAGAAGGTCAAACGGAATCGGCAGGTGAAATTTGAGCTTAAATCGGTACTAGTGATTGGTGGTAGGCATCGATGGACAACAGCTGATACGGCAGCGAGCCACTAATTTCTAGGTTTGGGAATGGCCAGTGTTCTTAGGGGTTGAAAGTGTTTGAAGTTTTTTTTTAGAGAGAATGTTTTAAATGAATTAAAAAAAAAAGAAAAAAACAAACTTATGTTTTATAGATTTTTTTTTTAATTTTTTAGAATCTTTTTAAGATTCTTTTGAAAAATTTCTTTTAATACTGATGTGACATTGATGATGTGACGCTAATTGGACTTTTTTGACACATGTCAACATTTTATTGTATGTTCATGTCACGTCAGCATTTAAGGTTAACGGTGTTAACGGTTGGGGCTAATAATTAACATACGGAAATGTAGTTTAGGTACATCATTAGAACTTTTTTTTATTTTTGTTTAGACACCAAATCCAACAAACTATAATAGTTAAGGGGCAAATAGGACATTATCCCAAAAAGATTAAAAATAGAAAGAGAGAGAGAGAGAGAGAGAGAGAGAGATTGACTAAAACCATCATGAAAGTACAACACCCAAGAGAGAATCTCTCCAGTTAAAAATAAACCAATGTTAAGGGCAAAATACGACCATAGAATGAAGAAGCTGTTTTTTGTTTTTTAGTGAGCAATACGATGTATGATCAGCAAAGGATAGGATTGTTTTGATCCCACCTAACTCAACTGGATAGTGTTATAAGGTAAAAGCAGATAAAAAATCATCTCATCAACCCTACTCCACTCTCTAAATGAATATTATCCACAACATGTTTAATATCATTGTATCATATCCATCATCCAATGCACACACCCAATGCAACCTTAAGTCCATTTTTTGAACATAATTCATCCCCCTTTGTTTAGCTGTTAGGTTTTTTGTGTGTTAGAAAGTCCAGAGTTAGGAGATAAACTGAAAAAATGCCTTCAGTAAGGGCTGCAACCAGGGTAACAAAATTTTCAATGCATAAGGACACAACAAGTTGCATTCCTACCCTCATCAGGATGATCCCAATTAGGTAAAATATCAAGGGCTATTTTCCTTTCGTTTTTAATGTTCTTTTGTGTATTTGTAAGTGCAAATATAATAAATTATAAACAAGAAAGTGCATGAGAAAAAGTGAAAGGAAGAACAAACAAGCAAAGGGGAAAATAAGCATACCACAGCACTAGTCTTTTGTGGGGTCCGATAAAGTTGCCACCCAGACATTTTTGATCCTGTGTTAGATAAGCTACCAAGCCTCTCTTGAGGCCGATGGAAGAGAGACATAGAATTGTCAGCTGCTCCAACTCCTAACCATTGCTCCCCGGCATTTATAGATAAGATAGCAGCACTATGAATGGTTACATTCTTCACGCATTTTATACCCCCTGCATGCATAACAAAATATAAAATAGTAGCATTATTGAAAGTGAAACATGACTTGAGGAGAAAACTATTGAAAGATTGTCATCAACAAGCACAATGAAGAGTCAAACAAGTTCTGAATAAATCTTCAGCAATTGCTTTAACCAGGTTGGATAAAAGCACTCCTAAGAGAAGCATGAATCATGCTAAGAATTGAATTGCTGCACTTACCCTCCTCGTTTTCCCAAAATCGGAGCAGCCCATCCATTGAACCTGAGAGGATGTTTTTCAAAGTATTACTACTATATTCCTGCTCTTGAGATAAAATTGTTGCTACAAATCATTAATATTTTTAAAAATGAAACATGTAAAGGTTACGGTAAAATAAACAGAAGCAGGACCAACCAGTTATTATTCCTTTGTCCGATGCTGAATACTCAACACAAAGCAGCGGGCCAGCATGACAAGCAAGAACAGCATCACATGTTCCCCGGGAAACAGACCAAACTCTAGCAGTCCAATCATCACTCCCCGTAATCACAGTATCTCCAACCATTCTAATAGACCTGCATAACTGAAACATGATCGCACTGTTCCTTCCAAGGCTCACATACACACACACACACTAATGAACCAAAAATTCAAAAAATTCAGCATTTCTTTGCTAACCGTATCCACTTTGTATGCCCTAGAAGCTTGTGCATCTGCCTACCAGCACGGATGTCCCAGATGTTTGCTACTCTGACAATGCAAAGGATCCATCAGTTGAATTTCAAGGTGACAAGCCATAAATCTAATTTTATACATACGCGTCTCTGCCAGCAGCAGCCAAGATCCCAGTCGAGTCATCATACTCCATACATAGAACAGCACTAGAACAGCGACCAACTGTTGCCACACAAGTATCAGTTCGAACATCCCACATCTTAACAGTTCCATCATGAGCAGATGTTAGGACACGTTCACCAGACAGCATCCGCACACAGCTGACCTACAGTAACAGTAAAACAGGGATCTTGTGATTCAATCATCTAATTCATGTACATTCAAGAAAAGGACAAACAGCTGAGATTATTTCTCTTTTAGTTCATCATCAAAGAAAAAGAATTTAGAATTAGGAATTACAAAAATAATAATTCATAAAATAAGAAAACAAAAAGCTTTCCAAAGAGGTTGAAAGGATGGAAACTGAGTAAAACGTTCAGCAGCACTTTTTTTATAAAAGGGGCTGCACAGAAATGATCCCTATCAATGAGAAGCCCAATAAATAGGGTAAGCAGTTTGCTTATCATGAGAGAAAAGACATCTCTAAAGGGAAAACAAGTATCATATTTAATAGATAATAATTCAGAACATGATTAATAATCCTAAAAGCATAATAAATAATTCTGACAAAGGTAAAAAAAATATAGGGCTGTAGAGAAATTTCTTCGAGTCTAATTACAGATTTTTCCTAGAATGCATATAATCAGATATGCAAGTCTATACTTGCATGCAGGTTTTCATATTCCTGACTTTACTGAGAATTGATAAAATTACAGATTTGGTTTAAAAGAAAAAGATGGTAAAAGACCAGAGTGACAGGGAAAGGTCTTCTGCTTGAATCCAGTTGGGCAAAAAACCCATTCTTTTCCTTGCATTACTTTCCATTCAATGCTTCCTAAACATCTTCCTCCCCAACCAACCCTACCCCTTAACTCCCCCCTTTCCCTTCTGAATTTTTACATTCTGGCTATTTTTGTATCCAGCATTGTAAAAGAAACAGTCAATGATGATCAATGTTGTACACATTGGTGAATTTCAAAAACAGAAATCATTTCATAAAGCTACAATCATAGATCCACTTTATCACGAAAAATAGCACTTGTTTTCTTTCTAAACATAATATATAACTAATTTTGAACTCTTTTATACAACATTCTTGGATATCAAAGCAAATCCTTGACTGGCTCAAAACCTGCTGATACTACCATCAAGGTAAAAAGTTAGGATCTACTAGATTATGACTAATATAATGCTGATAATAATTGGCATTATTCTATATATATGCAAATATATCTTTGATACAATGCCAACTGGTGCAGTAAAAGCTGTATTCACCATTTACACATTCCATAAAAAAGGGCCACTCCAGTTTTAAGCCCAGTTTGCAATCAAGGATATTATGAACAAGCAAACCTGTGCATCATGACCCTTTAGCTCCTCCAGCAACTGGGTTGTTTGCTTGTCCCATACAATAACAGACTGATCATCAGAACCAGATACAACTTTTCCTCTATCAGAGCTAATGGCTCGGATGGTTCTGCATAGCAAGAGTTGTGGAAAATGTTAAATTAACCAGGAACAAGAATGAAAACTTAACAAAGGAACATTTTAATGAGAAGCACAACCAACAAAAAGGTTAAAATATTACATAACAGAGACCTTGTATGTCCTTTCAAAGTTGCCCGAAGTTCAGAACCACGTAGACTAGGATCCCAAATCTTAACCTGGAAGTTTTACATATCCACTGGAAATTTACTTCACAAAATAAAGCAATGAACTTAAAAATTTAATGCATGCCGAATTAAATCTTTCAGGGTTACAGTTGAACCGAATAATAATAAGCAATCATAAATACATGCACCAATAAATGAAGCAAGATTTTATAGAGGATACAGAAGAAACACATTGGTTCAATTCCATTACACAAGCAATGATAGTGAATTATTGAATACAATTTCAGATACCGAAAGCATGTCTGTACTAGAGACCATATGTCATAATCACACTTTAAAAGTGAGAAAAGCTACCAGCATATGGATGTAAATGTGATCAAGTTTACAAACAATAAAAGCGACTAATATTGAGTGTGAAGATCCAAGAATCCAAATTTTGTCCAGTGAGTTTTTGTTCAGCTTAAAAACCAACCGATGAAACCCTACAGAAATTAAAAGACCATATGACTGCACAAAAACACCTATATGTCCCTCTTGATCTGAACATGATCCAAAGATAGGGAGGAATGGAACAATGAAAGAGTGAGAGATTGACAATGGAAATACTCTTTGAGAAACATAACCAAAGACCAGAACAAACAATATTTAATGATTTGAAGACTAAACCAGCCAAAGTTTGATCCTTTGTTCTTCTTTCAGTAAATAGCCGTTAGATAGGCAAAATGCCCAGAAGAAGACAATAGAACCAAGCCCAAAAATTGGAGGCACTCCCCACCCTGTTGCTTTCAAGAAGAAATTCAGCCATTTAAAAGCAAAAACAAGATTAATAACAATGAACAGGCAATGTAGCACATGAATTATGAGCGTCAAAAAATTAACGATGTAGTAACTCACTGAACGGTCAGTGCTTCCACTAATAAAGAAACCTGCATCTTCACGATCACCCACCAGATCCCACACCTCTCTTCTTGTTACACAATGCAAAGCAGTAACAGCACCACTATGGCCCCTCAATATACGAACATTTGTTTGTGTTTTCTTCTGACCTGCTGCAGACAATTCTTGTTTGCGAGCATTCCCATTTTCTGATGCAGTTAGAAGATAATGAGCTATGAAAACATAGGGTTCATGACCAAAATACAAAACATTACGGGCATCTAAATGCTAACAAAAGATAAACCTGAAGCACCACCATCAGAAGCCCACTTACGAACACGAGCAAATGAGTTTGTTCTTGATGTTGTGTCCCTGCTGAACATGCTCTGCACCCAGCTCCTTCCAACACCAGAAGCCTCTGCAGGTTGTTGATTCTCAACTGCAGCATCCTTCGGACGTGGGGATGACAATCCAGGAGGCAATAGTGATTGTGACTTCACAGATGAGATGCCCCAGTAACTGATACGAAGTTGCTGGATATGTGACAAAAATCCTCTGAGTTTTATCTGAAACATATTGGGAAACAATCAATTTAGTAATTACATTTATGAGGTCAAAGCAAAAGTTGCATGGACAAACCGATCAGGAATATTGAACAAATTATTAGTCATAAGCTTCAGCTCCAACATAAATGAAGTGCTTCATACCAGAGAGAGACAGAGTGTGAGTTGTTAAAACAAAAAAGGACAGAATGACTTGAATGAATATTCCATTTAAAACCAAATTCCCGAAATGTCAGAGTAGATTAAATTATTCTTCATAGCTGAGCTTGCAAGCTTAATGGTGACAGTATTCCATAACCATTCATAAACACAACCTTCCAGAGACATTTCTCCTACTTCCTAATCAAATTACTAAACCACTCAACAAATGAAGGAAAACCAATTCATTTCCATTACCACAAACCAAGTTAGATATGCTGAAATTTACCTTTCAAAAAAGATGACTTTTGAATGGGATGATGAAAGAAACTTACATGTAACCATACCTATTAAGCAACGAAAGAAGTGACGAGGTTTCACAAAATGTACATGACAAAAAAGGATCAGCACTCAAATGGTACCTAGCTATACACAATTCATAAGGCACTTGAGCAATTTTTCTTAATGCAATATAGAATTAAGCTGATTTAACTGACACAATTGGTTAAAGGTGATGATGTGTCCTTCACCAAATTAAATTGCAATGCATGTCAATTACATGGAAATTAATTTCAATAACTAGTGTCTGCTTGTGTGAAAGCATAGGTACTATGAGATAATTGCTCGCCTAAATACTCTAGACTAACACAATTAGAGACTACACGAACGAGAAAGAAGGATGGATTTGAGCAAAAGAACTGACTTGTAGATTGTGCAAAAGGCTAGTTCTATGCAATAAGCAGAAACCTAAAAAGCTGAACTAAAAGAAAAGACCAAAAAAGGACAATAAAGGTCCATATACTGACACTATTGCAACCCCAAATAACAGCATCAACAGAAAATCAAGAAGGTGCTGGATAGAAATCAAAATTAAATCAATAATTAACCCAAAAAAAAAAAAATGAACACCATGTTGGAGGAATGAGGAATGAAATTACAATGAGCTTAGAGGGAATGAAGGAGTTAGAGGGCAAGGCTGCATGAAGGAGAAAGATGTATTAGACAAGTAGAAATCTGATTATCCTACATTAGTGTAGATCTAATTCTCCTACATTAGAGCAACTTGATTTCCTAATTTATTTTGGGAATATTTCTCATTTGTTCTTCTGATTTAGTCAACTATTCTGATTGTCAAGTTTTTTGGGATTTGTTTCTAATTTAGAATAGAATAATTCTCATTCCTTTTATTATTTTTTGTTTCATGTAAGTTGTTTCCTAATAAGGAACTTTACTGTTCCTATTTATTTAGATATACTTCTTCATTCTAGATAGAATAAGAAGAAATAAGGACAATTGTTTTTTAAGTTTTCTATATGGTATCAGAGCTAGGATTTCTTTCCATTGCCCTTTCCAAATCTGTCACGTGATAGGCTCTTTCCATCTCCGCCTACACGTGATGGGGGCTTGTTAAAGTGGTGTTATCCCACATCTAATAAATATTCAATATCTTGTAGTCCTATATTCAGATTGGATCCCTCCACTTACAGCCAATTGGTTTTAAGTTGGATACTTAACATGGTATCAGAGCAAGCTTACTAATGTAGTGTTCAACATGGTTTTAAGTTTTCTACACAAGTCCATGTTCAGTATCACTTTCTTCTATGCCAATGCAGTGTCTGATATAGGAGCTGTCAGCAGATTAATGGAGCCTTTGCAACTAGAATAGAGGAAAGTAAAAAATAGTTGAAGCCAGAGGACTGGGTGTGGTTCCAGAGAAGAAAGACATTGAGCCATAATTAAGAGAAAAGGGCCAAAAAAGGCAAAAGAAAGGAAGAAAGAGGAAAAGAAAAGGGCATGAGAGAGGAAAACATGCCAAAATTTTCTATGAACATTGCTGATGAGAGGAAAAAATGGAACAGAGAGTATGGTACACATAGTGATGAATTTTCTACAAAACCTGGAGAAAGAATAAAGAGAAAAAAGAAAAAAGAAAAAGAAAAAACTGAAGCAAATAATTTTTTAAACGAGAGGTTAAAATGTTGGCATTTTAATTGCAGGTTATCAAACATTTTTTCCACATTGACATGTATTCGAATATTATTGATAGAAAACCACACCATCATCCATGACAAATAGTGTGAGTTAAGTTAGCAAATTAAACAGAATGTAATAGTTCAAGCCCCACACTAACAAAAGCTCAGTTCAGGTACCCAATTAAACATCAAGTTACAAATTCAAGTACCACTTCTGCCATTAATCTGATTGATAAACCTATATCTGGGAAAGGCATGGGACATTGTTCACCAATTCCTCTTTTCCTTATCACGTATAGAATTAAGGGAATATAGGGAACTCTTAGATTTAAAAATCCCCAGTGAACTTATGCAGTTTATAATTGTTCTCAACTTCATAGCTTAGAAGATCATTTTCTCATATGCTATCTGTGTCCCCAAAAACTCCAAAAAAGATAGATTGGACTTTTAAATCCAATATATGTTACTTGAATGGTAATTTATGGCATGAGAACTAGTTAAAAACTTAAAACAGGATTATTGGATCAAGTAATACATCAAAAGCAATCAAATCAGGCAGCAGAGATAATCCCAAAGCATTCAGATTTTGTTGAAGTTACAGGAAAAAAAAAAGGCCAAGACACTACCATCAACCATGTAGTTTATCATCAATCATAATAACACACTACAGTGTAGAAGATTTACTTACGAGCAACTTATATCCAATATTGTTTCTCTCTGCTATTGTTTCAATCATGTACCAGGCATCATTATCAGGAAGTCCCAGCCCCGCCTTTAAGATAACAGGAAATAAAATTAATGCTTAGACATTTGAAAACAAAAAACAAATAATTGCCAGAAGAGGATAGAAAATTATAAAACAAACTACCATGTGCGAAGCCAATACAATTAGCTGTGCTGTAACCAATGTTGCATAATTGGCAGATCTGAAAGAAAGAAAAAAATCAACCACAATTGATAAGCATTAATCCACTTTCCAGTACTCTTAGATCATTCCCCCAACCCCCCCCCCCCCCCTTTCTCCGTTTGTTTTTTGCTCTCTCTTTAAGTTTAAGACTTTCTTATTAACTGAGAAAACTAATATAGATTCTCAAATAACTGGGTTAGCAGATTAGCTTGGGAAATAAAGAGGTGTATTGAAATTGAATGTAAAAACAACAGACAACATATTGGCTAGAATTCTCAATCTAGGAAGGATAAAGAACAATAATAAAAAGGAAAAAATATAATGAATAAAACCCAGAAACTCATCTTCAGGAACAACAGAAATTGCATGAAATTCAGAACCAAACAAGCAGATACAAAATACTTTCTGCTAGTCATTCTCATATGGATATGTTACACCAAGTTGTCCTTGTCATCTTACCCAGGTGTTTTATTCCATGGTCATCTTTGTCGATGAGATGCGTCATGCACTGTTTCTCTTCGTTTGTAAGAATTTTCACCTCTTCTTAGAAAAAAGGTTATTCCAACACCCTTTTTATAAATCCACAAATCCCTCCCCTCTGTAACCATGAAGAGATGGGGCATCGTAGACAAAAATTGGCAGTAGATAGTACAGACAGACCCCATCCTTCGAATATCTAATATAGGAAAAACAGATGTTGAGCAATAGAGATACTAAAGGGGCTGGTCTCCTCCTTTCTAATGGAAGGAAATAGAAAGAACAGCTCATTCTTGATGATTACTTTCTATAAAAATTGAAGTAGTTTGATTATACCAACAAAAGTGCCTTACATAGCATTAGCTAATGACATTAAGTCCTAACTGAAGAACATTATTCTGTTTTAGCACAAGAAAGAGGTACCATCTCAACCATGGACATGAGATTCTGATGTAAGATAAATAAATCTAGAAAACAGACTCAAGCGAGAGCAACAGAGACCAAATGAACAGAATAATATGGCTGGTCTCCTAGAATAATAAAGCCCAGATAGCTAACAGTGAAACCAATTGAAACACAACATTAAAATTTTAAATAAAATACACTGAAATCAACTTTTTTATTGATCTCCGTGAAAGCCAAACGGGAACAAACAATAAGGGATGGAGGTAATATTAAAGAATCAAGTGATAGCATGTAACTTTATTCAAAAAAAGGTAATAGCATGTAGCTTTTTAATACGCTTGTGTGGCTTAGACTAAATTAGATTGCAAAGGGGTAAGTACTAATTGTAAGGCCACAGCAACCCTATCCGAAATAGTGTTTTACTGTTAGGTTAGTGGCTGCCTTATCATACTTTTAAGATTTATGCAATGGAATTAAACCCAAATTTGCAGCTACTGTGTTGACTTCTCCTAACAACATGAGATTCCATGCCAGCAGTGAAAATCCACAAGTATGATAGATCGTATGTAATTTAAATCAGGGAAATCCAGTAAGGCAAATAGAGTAGCAACAATACTTCAATCTATTTCTTTAATCTCTATGTTCTTCTCCCTCATTTGTAGGCTATACCAATTTTGCTCTGCTCCACCAAGGGAATTTGTCTGCATTTTTCTTCGAGCATCCTTTCCCCTTTGAAACCCTATCATTCATTGGGGTTTGCATTGAGAAATAAACTGGACAAATGCAGGCTAGAGACTTAGACTTACTAGAATGCATCCCAATAGATTTACCAAATATTAGGGTAGGCAGATTCATCCAGCCAAATCTCAACAATGAGCAGAGACTCAGCAGGCTCCAACCAACAAAAAACACCAGAATTCTTAGCTACTGGTGTGATTATCTCAAATCAAGTAGCAATTATAGAGCTGATATATTGTGAAGTGGTTGAAAAAACCATTGAATTGAACAACATGCAAAATAAGTTGAAATCCAGCAAAAAAAAGAACTAAAAGGACACTCTGTAAAACCCTCAACAACAGTTGCAATGCAAAAAAATGATTCCACATGCTTTCAGCCAAAAAACCTCATCCTAAAGAATACCCAGTTCCATGAGCAGCCAAAGTTCAAAACAGATTACTACTATAAAAATAGATAATAGTATCAAAAAGATTAGAAGATAACTATAGATAACTATATTTCATGCAAATGATAACAAGCTAACAAATAATATTTCAGAAATTACATTTTAAAAATATTAAATTTATCAACTTACTTGTTGGAAGACTGCTCCATAAGATAGTCAAAATATCCCTCCCAAAACCTGAAACAATCTTGCATTAGCTTTCTAAGATTTCAATTTTTTAGTACAGAACACTAACGGCTAACCAGAGTTCTCTGAGGCAATTGAAGGAAGAAATAATGAAGAAAACTTAAAGAATAATTGTCCTTATTCTTCTTATTCTATCTACAATGAAAGAGTACATCTAAATAAGTAGGAACAGTGAAGTTCCTTATTAGGAAACAACTTACATGAAACAGAAAACAAAAAAAAATAAAAAGAAGGAAATTATTCTATTCTAAAATAGAAATAAATCCCTAAAAACTTGACAATTAGAATAGTTGACTAAATCAGAAGAGTAAATGAAAAATATTCCCAAAATAAACTTAGAAATCAAGCTGCACTAATGTAAGAGAATCAGATTTGCACTAATGTAGGAGAATCAAATTTCTACACTACCCCTCAAGCTGGGTTATGAATGTTAATCATACTCAGCTTGGATTTCAATCCATAAAAAATGCTTCCAGGAAGAGCTTTAGTCAAAATATCTGCAATTTGTGAACTTGTAGGGATATAGGCGAGTTTAACCAACCCATTCTCTATCTTTTCCTTTATGAAATGTCAGTCCAGCTCTATGTGCTTGGTCCTATCATGATAAACAGGCTTTTTGGCAATACTTATAGTAGCCTTATTGTCACAAAACAGTGTCATAGATGACACAGTCTGAACTTTTAATTCTCCAAGTAACCTCATCAGCCAAATTGCTTCACAAATACCATGGGACATTGCTCTAAACTCAGCCTCAACACTACTCCTAGCTACAACAGCTTACTTTTTACTTCTCTAAGTGACCAAATTGCTCCAAACATAAGTGCAATATCCAATAGTGGACCTTTTATCTGTTCTGATCCAGCCAAGTCAACATCTGTGTACAACTCGACTGTCCTATCCATTGACTTCTTAAAATATAGACCTTCACCAAGACTCTTTTTTAAGTACTGTAGGATGCGATGAATAGCCTTAAAATGCTCCTTGTTTGGATTATTCATGTATCTACTCACCATCCCTACTGCAAATCCGATATCAGGTCGCGTGTAGGAGAGGTAAATATGCTTCCCAACTAGTCTTTGGTATCACCCTTTTTCACTTCCAATTTTATTAGTTGAGTCCATGGGTGTATCGATAGGTTTGCATCCAATCGTGCCAGTTTCTTTGAGTAGATCAAGTACATACTTACACTGAGACACTAATATTCCATTCTTAGACCAAGCCACTTCCATCCCAAGGAAATATTTAAGGAACCCCAAGTCTTTCATTTCAAACTCTTTTGCAAGGAGTTTCTTCAAATCATCTATTCCTTCCTTGTGGTCTCCAGTGATTATGATATCATCCATATAAACAATAAGAATAACTATTTTTCCTTCATTCGTGAACTTAACAAACATAGTATGGTCAGATTGACATTGAAGGAATCTATACCTCTTCATTGCCTTGGTCAACTGTTCAAACCAAGCCCGAGAAGACTGTTTAAGTCCATACAAAGATTTTCGGAGTTTGCACACTTTGTACATGTTGTCTTGCCTTTCAAAACCAAGGGGAATTTCCATGAGACCTCTTCCTCCAAGTCACCATTTAAGAATGCATTCTTGATATTAAGTTGGTGGAGAGGCCAATCCAAGTTGGCTGCTAGTGACAATAGAACTCTAATTGAATTGAGTTTGGCTACTGAAGCAAATGTCTCCTCATAGTCTATCCGATAGGATTGAGTGAACCCCTTTGCAACAAGTCTAGCTTTGGACCTATTTATACTTCCATCTACATTGTGCTTTATTGTAAAGATCCACTTACATCCAACCGGGTTTTTCCCTTTGGGCAAATCTAAAATTCCCATGTCCCACTTTTCTCTAGTGCCTTGATTTCTTCAAGAACTACTACCTTCAAATCTAGTTCATTGAAGGCTGTCTAAATATTTTTTGGAATTTGCACATTGCCAAGATTAGTAGTAAAAACTCGAAAGTTTGGATTTAACCTTCTGTCATATGAGATGTACTTGCAGATAGGTTACAGAGTGCATGATCTCACACCTTTTCTTAATGCAATAGGATTGTCAAGGTCACCAGCTAGCTCACAAGCTTCAGTTTCAAATTCAATAAAGACATTACTTGTGTTAGTTTCAGGTTCTTGGAGACTCGGATCAGGTTAATTTTTAATACTGAGCTATGTACAGTTGTCCACTTCTACTTGTGGTTTTTGCTTGCTTGAATAGACTATCAATTCTTTTGTTTTTTCATGCACAACCTTAGGGTTTGAAGAATCAAGAGGTGTCCAAACAGGTTAGGTTTCGGAATCTGAATGGCTGATAGGTTGGCTAGGTTGAGAATCTAGTTTGAAGGGGCTACTTGAGATTCTAGTTTTGAAGGGGCAGGTTGGGAATCTGGTTTTGAAGGGGTTGGTTGGGAAATTGACAAGTCAACAGCTAAGAATTGATATTCCTGAGTAGCATTCCCCCCCTGAATATCATTCTTGTTGTAGTATGAAAGATTCTCAAAGAAGGTGACATCCATAGAGCTATAGAATTTTTTTGTGATGGTTGAGTAACACCTATAGCCCTTTTGGTTTGGGGAATAACCAAGGAAGATGCATTTTAAGGCTTTGGAATCAAGCTTGCTACGATATTGTTGGCTAATATGAACAAAGGCAATGCAACCAAAGAGTTTGACAGGAATGGAAAAGATCAATCGAGTTTGTGGGTAGGAAGCAAGAAAAATTTGACAAGGTGTTTTAAAGCCAATAACTCGAGACGGCATTTGGTTAACCAAATAAGTTGTAGTGAGGACAGCTTCTCCCTAAAAATATTTAGGCACATTGAATGTCAACAAGAGGGATCTAATCAATTCTATCAAATGTTTGTTTTCTGCGTTTGACAAACCCATTTTGCTGTGGAGTGTCAACACAAGAGCTTTGATGGATAATGCCATGATTGGTGAGGTAAGGGCCAAGAAAAAAGTTAAAGTATTCCCTTCCATTGTCAGTTTTAAGGACTTGGAATTAGGTTTGTACCATGCTATTGAAGTTTTGAAAGATTTGGCTAATCTCGGATTTTTCTTTCATAAGGAATACCTAAGTGAGTCAAGTATGATCATTAATGAATGTAACAAACCACCTAGAACCCATGATATTGTTAACTCTTGACGGTCCCCAAATGTCACTGTGAATCATTAAGAAAGGCTGAGTTGATTTATAGGAAAGACTAGGGTAGATATTTCGAGTGTACTTCGAATGTTGACAAATTTCACACTGAAAATCCTTAGAGATGTTATTGAATAACGAGGGAAATAGCCTTTTTAGGTATGAAATATTTGGATGTCCTAATCTATAATGCCATAACATGATAAGGTCATCCTTACTAGTACTAGAGGCTAAGGCTGTTCAAGAGTTTTATGGTCTCTCAAGTGCATCATCTTGAAAAAGGTAGAGCCTTGCACACATCCTAGCACTACCAATAATCCTCCCTGAGTCCAATTTCTAAAATTCACACAAGTTAGGAAAAAATTTAGTGACACAACATCTACCCTTCGTAAGCTTACTGATAGAAAGTATGTTACAACTTAAATTAGGGACATGGAAGACAGAGTTGAGTGTTATGTCTTTCAAAACTACAATAGAACCTGTTCTTGCCACCTTTGAGAGAGAGCCATCAACAACTTTTACAGCAAAACTATCATAGCAAGGCCTATATGTGTTGAATAAGGATGCATATAGCAAGGCCTATATGTGTTGAACAAGGATGCATCTCTAGTCATGTGATCTGATGCTCCTGAATCAACAATCCAAGATTGCGTATTTCCCCGTTGAATGCTTAAGGGGTTTAGGAAATTACCTTTTTTTGCTAGTAAACTAGTTCCAAAGATTGCAGACTTGTTTTGAAGGGTTTGTTGGAGCATCACCTTTTTGTGACTTTCCTCATGCCATACCTTTGCAGAAAAAGAGTTCTCATTCCAGCTAGCCATAACGGAAACTCGTGTGGCTACAGTCTAATGGTTTAGGCCGACTTACTTTGATACCACGAAGAAAACTTAAAAGAATAATTGTCCTTATTTCTTCTTTTTCTTATCTACAATGAAGCAGTACATCTAAATAAATAGGAACAATGAAGTTCCTTATTAGGAAACAACTTATAAGAAACACAAAACAAAAAATAATAAAAGGAAATTATTCTATTCTAAAATAAAAACAAATCCCCAAAAACTTGGCAATTAGAACAGTTGACTAAATCAGAAGAGTAAATGAAAAATGCTCCCAAAATAAATTAAGAAATCAAGTTGTACTAATGTAGGAGAATCATATTTGCACTAATGTAGGAGAATCAAATTTCTACAAATAATAATTTGAATTGCAGAAGAAGCAAATAATATGCTACTTCTAAAAGTAGATCTTGCATAAAGCACAACTGATTTAACTTTCAATTTATAGAAAAGTCCTACTGGCATAAAGAAAAAATAACCATAAAACTTGAAGTAGTACCCAATAATGCATACCGTAATTCCTCCCATATAGACAGAGAAATAAGATGACGCTGGACATAGTCTGGAACATTATTAGCATCTTTCTTATGCATCTCAGCAGACACTTCCAGAGCATCTCTAATTGTTGAAACATCATTTCGAGAGGTTGCACGACTAATAGCTGTTTTGAGCTGAATTTGTGCATTAATGTATTTGGGGAAAGGAGAAACAAGATAATTGAAAAAAAAAAACAACTATTATTGGATAAATATCAAACATAAAACACGTCAAAGCATAAAGTAAAAAGAAACAGCTTACAGGAAGTTAGCAAACAATTTATTTCATTAGCAAAAATATATAAATATTTTTATATTAATGATTTGTAAATTAATCAAATTCTGAAACCATTACATACTGGAAATGGAAAAACATCCCAGAAAACTGGTGAAACCTGAATAATTATATCCACTATTAAAACCCCAAGAACAGCAACAATTTGCATCAACATACCAATTCTTTCACTGCTATGAACTGTTCTTCAGTCAATTGACCATGCCATCCCTGAGAATGAAATCCAGTATAAAGTTACTAGTGAACTGTAACAGTTAACAGGGTATGCTTCTAATAGCTATACGTACTGAATTTATGTGCTCCCTTATACACTCAACAAAACCACTACCACCAATTCCCTCTGCATCAGACTCAATCAAAGCTGCAAAACCAAAGCATATGTTATTGTTAATTTACAAATATCTATGAACAAAGAAGCAGATAAAATTTTCAACTAGACCTAAGATGTCTGCCTAAAATACCAATTAGAGATGAGCTCTTCTGGGAACATACCCAGGATCGTGCCATATTCAAATGATGAAAGTGGATCATCTGTTGCTCCCAATTTCAGAAGGCGTAGCCATAATCCCTGTTAAAAGAAGAAAAGCACAAGATGCAAAAATATGAGAGAAAATGACAAAAAGACCATAAGAACTTAAGTATATCAGCTTGACATTATGAAACCAAACAAAATATCTTTTTCCTTGTGCTGTTTCAAAAAAAAAAAAAAAGCAGATTAATGAAAGAAAAAGACAACCAATATTTTTCCTCTATGCAGTTCATATTTAAGAACAACCTGTTTCTCTACAACACATACAAAGAAAACTCTCCTACTGGCTGTCATAACAATAAAGACACAATAATAAAATACCAGTATACAATTTTGGCATAAGGGTGACATTGTGAAACCAACCAAGATCTTATCTTGTCTAAGAAATAATACAAATTAATGAAAAAAAAAACAATAATTTTTCTACTTTCAGATTCATATTGGAATGACAACTGGTGTATCTCCTACATATACAAGCAAATCCTCCAGTTGACTCTCATGTCAACAAAGACACAATAGCGTAGAAGCAATCAAATCAAACAAAAGGCTATTTCACACCTCAAATATCAATCATAGACATGAAATCAAACTAAAAAGTTGAAAACAAAATGTATAAAAGAACTCCCTAAAAGAGTACAAATTGAAAAGAAAAAAGCTCATGAACTTACTTGCAACTTAACTTTTATGTCCAAAACCATGCGTTCTCTTTCTGCCTGTAAAACAATGATAGTTAAATTCATTTACAGCAGTTCTAATCTTGATGCTGAAAATACCGAACATCAGACTCATAGTGAAAAGAACTTACAGCCCTCTCCAACGAACTTACGGAAGGTGAGCTGGAAAAGCAAGGATGAACTTCTTAGAAACAAGCTTAAAAAGAATGAGCAAGCACACAAAAGACCTTAACTTATAATATACCTTGGAGCTTGCCTTCCTGAGTATTCAAAAGCCCCAGTTGTTGCAGCAAGAATCTGCTTTCTCTTTTCTTCTTGCTCTTCTGTCCTAACATTTGAAGGGAACCTGTCATAGCTATATTTGGCACCTGATCCTGAAGAAACAAAAACATCAAAAATGGTTTTTTATTTATCTCACATGTGTTTGACCCTTCAAATAAGATTGATCTAAATGAATCTAGAATTTTGACAAAGATTCATACGAGTTACCTGATACTCCAACATCTGGATCTGATACTGTTATGATCTCGGGCTCCACCAATAATGAAGGAAGAATGGAAAGAGGATTCTGTCCTCTTCCTATGGCATCTTGTAATTTGTCAAGAAGATTATTATTGTGTTCGTCAGAACCTATAACTCTCTCCAGATAATCCAAAAAACCGTGAGAATCTAGAAACTGTGATATCTGCCCCAAAAGAAAAAAAGACAACAATAACAAACAAAGATGAGAAAATTTTGATAAAACTAAAAATGAAGATTCTTAATTCACAAATGAGCTAATGCATCCATAGAAGAAGAAATTGGTTATTTTCATCGTTTTAATTTCAGTACCAGAAATTTAGGATTTTATTTAAAAAAAAAAAAAGTCTTAATAAATACCTATGTAGCATTCATGTTTTGGTTTGTTGAGGCATGGAAGCCTAAAAGTATTGAGTGTTCTTTTTCTCCTCCTCTATAGCTACACTGTTCTCAAGTTACTCAAGACAGCATAGTAACAGCACCCATAAACTTGCTTCTAGTGCTGCTGCCCGAAAATTCCAATAAAGCACCCCTCAATTCTAGCCCTCTATTGAGATCTAATCTCAATTTAATGAAACCCTAATTGTAAAATGTGGAAAACCGATTCCTAGCCAGATTTGATTAGTTGTCATTCATTTAGTATTTTAGTTGTTTCCTAAATAAAAGGGATTTGGTTCATTGACCAAATTCCTACTTGGTAGTTTCCATTTCTTGTTAGAGGATTTTTAAGTGATTTGTTATTATCTCTAGGACATCATGGGATTTGCCAGATTTGATGTTTTAGCCATATATATACTCTTGTACTCTAGAATATTTCTTAAGAATTCACAAATAAAATTCTCATGAATTTCTTCATGGTATCAAAGCATTCATCTTGAATCATCAAAACCTATATATATATATATATATTTTTTTTTTTCTTTCTTTCTATCTACGCCATGGCCAGCAGTACAGATGTGTCCGAGCCCCCTATTTTGCCTATCACTGATGACAAGCTCAATGGACAAAACTTCATCCAATGGTCTCAATTAGTGATGCTATTTGTTTGTGAAAAAAGGAGGATTATCTCACGGGAATAGCTGTTTCACCCAACAAGAATGACCCGAAGTACCAACCCTAGAAGTTGGAGAATAGCAAGGTAATGTCATGGTTGATCAATTCTATGACCAACGAGATTGGTGAGAATTTCATGTACTAAAAAACTGCCAAAGAGATTTGGGATGTTGCAAAAGAAACCTACTCCAACGTAGACAATATGTTTGCAATATTCGAGATCAAAACCACTCTACATGACTTGCGGCAAGGAAACTCCTCTATCATGGAATATTTTAATTCCTTAACTCGTTATTGGGAGCAATTAGATATCTTTGAAGAAATAGCATGGAAGTGCCCTGACGATAGCCAACAACATCAAAAAATAGTGAAGAAGGACCAAGTTTATAACTTTCTACTTGGTCTAAACAAGAGCCGTGATGATGTTCGTGGGAAAATTCTTAGCATCAAGCCATTACCTAGCATTCGAGAAGTTTTCTCTGAGGTCTGCCGAGAAGAGAGTAAAAGGAAAGTAATGCTAGAGACATCATACAATCCACAAGAAACAGAAAATTCAGCCTTTGCTGCACGAGGACCAAAATCCTACCAAGGTAGGGAAAATCGACAGAAGAAAGATAATAGACCTTGGTGTGACCACTGTCAGAACACAAGACACGGGAAATTTATTGGCAAATCCATGAGAAACCTGCTAACTACAAACCATGTTCTACTCGAAATTGAGAGTCATGAAAATTCTGCCCCCACTGAGACAACTCCAACACCCCCAAAATCCAGCCCGTTCAGTAAAGAGCAATTGGAACTCCTTCACAAAATTGTTCAACAATCTCTTTAGAACACTGTGTCAATTGTAAGCACAGCGTTTGTTGCACAAAAAGGTAACTCTCTCAATGTTCTACTTGTGCAAAGTGGAAAATCAAGATCTTGAATTTTTTATTCAGGCGCATCAGACTACATGATTGGTATGCATAGTTGTTCTATGAATACACCCCATGTTTTGAAAACCTTAGAGTTCGAATAGCAGATGGGTCACTCTCCCGAGTAGTCGGGACAAGTTCAATCAGTATTTCAAAGGACATAACACTTGACTCTATTCTTCATGTCCCTAATTTAGATTGCAACCTTCTGTCTATTAGTAAAATTACGAGAGATCTTAATTATGTTACTATATTTCTTTCTAACATGTGTGAATTTCAGGGCTTCGATTCGAGGAAAAAGATTGGCAATGCTAAGATATGTGCTAGACTCTATCTCCTTAGATATGAAGAATCTAAGAGACAATCATGTAAGAGTGCTTGTTCGATTTCATCTTTTAGTAAGAGTAAAGAAAATACAATCACGTTATGGCATTATCGTTTAGGACATCCAAATTTCTTGTTCCTCAAAAAGTTGTTCCCTAATTTATTCAATAAAGGTTCCTAGTTTTATCGATGTGAAATTTGTTAGTTTTCCAAACACAGTCGCAATTCATATCCAAGTCAACCATACAAATCAACTAATCCTTTTGCTATGATCCATAGTGATGTTTAAGGACCATCAAGGGTTAACAATATTACAAGCTCTAGATGGTTTGTTACCTTAATTGATGATCATACCAGAGTTACATGGCTATTTCGCATGAAAGACAAGTCAAAGGCTATTTCAATATTTCAAAATTTTAACAAGATGGTGCAAACTCAATTTCAAGCAAAAATTCAAGTGCTCAAAACAGATAATGGACAGCAATACTATCACTCAATTCTTGCATCTTACTTGTTAGATCAAGGAATCATTCATCAGAGCTGATATATTGAAACTCCTTAACAAAACAAAGTTGCTGAGCGAAAGAACAGACGCCTAATAGAAGTTGCAAGATCTAAAATGCGAGCCTCTCATGTCTCGAAACATTTCTAGGGAGAGGCAATCCTGACAATAGTCTTTCTTATCAATAGGATGCCTTCTCAAGTACTAAAACTCCAAACCCCCTGTCAAACACTTCTCAAAACCTACCCTCATGTACAAATCATTTCCTTATGGATGTCACCTTCTTTGAGAATAAGCCATTCTATCCCAAAGCCGATATTCAACGGGAGAGTTCTAGGGAATATCAACTTTGGGAGATTGAGCCATCATCTTATCCTTCCTGTACTTGTCTGCCAATTCAAATTCCCATTCCAAATAATTCTTCTTCTTCTGAGTCAACTAGTCATCTTGAGTCTCCAAAATCTCTTGAAATCATGCAAGAAACAAAAGCTAAGGAAATGATTGTATACTTAACGAGACCGAAATCTCAAAAGGAGATAGAGAGCTGTATATCTCCAACACAGAACCAAGATTCTGAACCAAATCCAAAGACTTTTGAAATTAATATAGGTGAACCAATCTCTAATGATTCATGTACTCAGCACCCTATTAGTAACTTTGTTTCCTATGAAGGGTTGTTTCCTATTTACCGAGCACTGGTTACATCATTAATTGATGTTCATATACCAAACACCATCCAAGAAAAAGTGTGAGATCATGTACTCAGCACCCTATTAGTAACTTTGTTTCCTATGAAGGGTTGTTTCCTATTTACCAAGCACTGGTTACATCATTAATTGATGTTCATATACCGAACACCATCCAAGAAGCGCTCATATACCGAACACCATCCAAGAAGCGCTTGACCAACCAAAGTGGAAGGCTACAGTAATAGAAGAAATACAAGCACTAGAAAAGAATGGCACAAGGAAAATTACTGATCTTCTAGAGGAAAGAGCCCATGGGATGTAAGTGTATTTTTACTATTAAACATAATACAAACGGAAGTGTGAATAGATTCAAAGTTCGTCTTATGGCTAAGGGGTTCACTCAATCTTACGAGATTGATTATGAGGAGACGTTTACTCCTATAGCAAAATTGAATTCTGTCCATGTGTTACTATCACTTGCTACAAACCTAGATTGGCCTCCTCACCAACTCGAAATCAAAAATACATTTTTGAATGGTGATCTAGTGGAAGAGGTCAAAATGAAGATTCCTCTAAGGTTTGACAACCAGGACAACATCGGCAAGGTGTGTAAGCTCCAGAAATCCGGGCAAAAAGTTGCACTTCAGAAAAACACTAAATAGAGATGTGGAGATTTTCTCAGATGCAGATTGAGTTGATTCTATGACATACTGAAAGTCAACTACAGGGTATAGGGCAACTTGGTCACCTAGAGGAGCAAGAAACAAGTAGTGGTAGCTCAAAGTAGTGCTGAAACTGAATTTAGGGCTATGTCTCATGGGATTTGGGAAGGAATTTGGCTTGAGAGAATGTTACAAGAACTGAAGAAGTCAGTTGGGAATTCAATGAAACTGTTTTGTGATAATAATGCAGCTATTAACATTGCCAAGAACCCTGTTCATCATGATCGAACAAAACATGTAGAGATTGATCGCCACTTCATCAAAGAAAATATTGAAAATGACGTAGTCAAACTGGTCTATACTCCAACAAAACATTAAACAACCGACATCCTCACCAAAGCTCTTCATCGTGGCAATTTCAAGAATTTGAAGTCCAAGTTAGGTATAATTGATATCTACCACCCAACTTAAGGGGCAGTGTGGAAAACCGATTCCTAACCAGATTTGATTAGGTGTCATTCATTTAGTATTTTGGTTGTTTCCTAAATAAAAGGGATTTGGTTCCTTCACCAATTCCTACTTGGTAGTTTCCATTTATTGTTAAAGGATTTTTAGGTGATTTGTTATTATCCCTAGGATATCATGAGATTTGCCAGATTTGATGTTTTAGCTATATATATACTCTTGTACTCTGGAAAGTTTCTTTAGAATTCATAAATAAAAGTCTCTTGAATTTCTTCATAAACAAAGTGTTAACAATTATTTTATGTCCCATCTATAATCTTAAAATCCAAATGTCTAACCTACCCTTTTTGAACCCTAAGTAAGCAAACTTCTCAAAACTATTGTACATCAAGAGCATTAACTTTGTTTCCAGAATCCCAAAATGATAATTGTACTACCAGTGTAGAATAATGAAGTAAAAAGAAGGGAACATGCTTTTTAAATTGGCAAACAAAACATTTCTATTACAATAAACTTCACAACTAAATCATCACGAACAAATTCATTTATGAAAGATAAGTAAGCAAGTAGGCATAGCATCACCATAGGCTCTGGTGGCTGATTGGTTGACCGAGATCGCTTCTTCAAAAATGCTTGAGTGTTGAAGGCTTGAGTGGCATTGTTTTCCTAACACAAATCATTTCAGCCAAGATACTCAGGTTAGATTGGTTCAAAAGCAAAAAAACCAACTTATATAAGATCGGTGAGAAATTTTCATACTATGAAATTGCGGTAGCCACCTAAAATTGAAGCAAAGAACTTTAGAAATATCAACCTGCACATACAAAAAATTTGCAAAATACAATAAATTTTCCACATTAATCAGATGTATAAGTAAGAAGCCTTAAATCACATGCTGAATGTGCACAATATACAAGATAAGCATTCACAAAAAAGTTTTTATAAAAGGTTAATCAAATGCATATTTACAGCTTAGTTTCAAATATAGAACAGAGAAGAGAGAGAAAATAAAGGAAAAACATGGTAAGAATCACAAGAAGCATAAAGAGAGATAGAGGCAGTTCGGGAAGGGCATAAAATCAAGAGGGAAAATCTCTGCACTCAAACTATTCAAATCTCAATAATTCGTAATACCAGTTCCCCAAAAAAATAAAAAAAAACCCGAAATATTCAGAGATCCAAGCCATAAAACCCTAAGACAAAGCCAACTCCCAAATATTCCTGCTTAAAATAGACCCTAAAATATCTGTAAAAGACAGTCCTCCACAAAGAGAAATAAACTACAAATAGTTTTGACGCATCAGAAAAAATACCATTAGCAATTATTTCTGTTAACTCTGTGCTTACATTCCACTGGGCAGGTAAAACAAGAATAGCTCAAGCGATAAAATAATCTTCCAAAAGATAATTGTTCCCAGTACAGCGAATGGAACAACTCTTGAAGATTTATACAAGGCAAACATAATGTTATTCAAGCAATCGCTTTAAGTTGCAGGCCATAAAAGTATTCCTTAAATCATATTGATTTAAACATAAATAGCCACAGCAAATCTTTCTTTTTTTTTCAATTATCTGAAATCATTGTAAAAAAGCAATCAATTCAGTTTTTGTCTCAAAATTATGAAGGCAGAGTTTAAGCCACATGCAAAAATCATGTGCATCACTAAAGGAATAGCTAATTAAGTACATATATGGCGGTCATTCACATATTACTTCTATAGAGAGAGAGATGATAATTTAAACGTCAGTAATGCAGTCTGGGATTGACATCCATCAAAGGTCAGATAATAAATGAAGCATAACCAGCATAGGTTAACTTTCCAAGATAATTGCCTAATTTGATAAATCTCTTTATACTGGCAAAAAAAAAAAAAAATCCCCTAGTGCCCCATTTTCTCCTCTACAAGTAAAATGAGAATGAAATATGAACGTATGCAATCCACATCGTAACAGCAACAATCTAAACCATATGGCATAAAACAGGACAATGCAGTTTAAAACAGAAAAATTGTATAGAAACGAATGACAATCTTGTAAAGAAGAAAAACTGCAAATCTTTTGGAATAATTTATGTCAATGAAACTAATATGGAATACTTGCAATAGTAATGTAAAATGTACTTCATAAACATTGCAAATGGCGTCCAAGTATCACCTAAGCTGAAGGTCATGATCTTCTCCCCAAGGCTTATAGCAGATTTTAAAATTTTGATCAGATGAACCAACTAAATCTGCCTTCATCTGATCTATTCCCACCACATTTGGATACAATAATTTCAGTATTTCACCACGCAACAAACTTAATTCTGGTTCTGGAATCAACGGTATTTCTTCTGTTGTGGTGATTTGGTTGAACTCAAGATCCACAACAACTACCTATAACAGAAGTCAAGGGAAATTGCAACTTCAAAAATCAAGTAAAAGTTTCAATGTGAAGAAGATAAAATTACACAACAATCAGTTACTATATATTAGGTAGAAAATGTTTAAGCTGAACAATCATATGGAAAATCACATGCTTGAGATATTCCAATTCACAGGATTTATTTTCTCTCTGGTGGATAGAGAGCAAAACATGATACTATGAATAAGTAATGCTGACAAAAAATCCCAGAAAAAGGACCTGGAACCAAAGTCCCACAAGGACCGAGCCTCATTACTCCATTTGCTGATTTCCCCATTTTTAGTAATAAAAATGGAAAGGTATGGCATTGGAAGATCTTGAAAAGATCCTAGAAAAAGGAATAAAGTTGGGAAAGTGTCTAAAATTCTAAGTTCCCATTTATGCTATATTAGGAAAAAAAAAAGAATCTACCAGAACAGAAAGATAAATGAAGTACTAAACATTCTTAGGCATAAGACATCCAACATTCACCACCCCATGCTTTCGGTAAAAACATTAAGTTTCTAGATTATGCTTCTAGTAAATTGGCCACCTTAACTTATTGCAAGTGAATAGGGATTGATCTTTAGATAACTAACTTCACTTCATGTAACCTGAACATGTATAAGCATATAAGAGCCATCCTAGGTTATATAATGAAATATCTTTTCCAATAAATCAGTTAACCAATTATATACAAGAAGAATTACTTTAATGAAAGAATTTAAGTATCCATTCAACTATAAATATTACAACTAAATGAAGAGAACCCATGATTCAGATATTTAGCTTGACATCCAAATTCTTTTAAAGCAGTTACTTGCCTTATTTATTTTCAAAAATAGATAAGGTAATTTTTGACAAAAAAGAAGCCAGAGCCAGAAACACAGAATGATACTTGTTTCTTAGTTCCAAATCATGGACTTGTTCAATGCTGTGAATCTAATAAAGTAAAAGTTGTGAATTGAGTACTCTGCTAGTTGTTTTCACAATGATTAAAAGTCTTAGATACCTCCGGCCCATGCAACAAGCAGAAATAAAATGAATTTCAAAGTGTTTTACAAAGTCATTTTACTTTTTTTGTACAAGGGAGAGCGCCATGGTTCGGACCTAGGATCTCAACCCAAGCCCCACCCCACAGTGGCTTTGGGAAAGTCATTTACAAAATGAGTTAAGAGAGGAAAAATTGTGAACCAACAATAATTATTGAGTGCAGAATGCATTAAAATAATATACAAATACTACAGAAACAAACTGAAAACTGAGGAAAAGAACATACAGACATATTCAATACTTAAGTTCATGCAAACTACTTACACCATCCATAACAAGATTTGATGTATCAACACCTGAATGGAGACCCATCATATATGGTGTAGGAGCATCAATGTAGTCTACTCCACTGAAAAACAGTAATGGAATGTAGACATGCTTCAGCACCCAAAAAAAAAAAAGGTTCAAGGATTAGATTATGGTTTGCAAATCATTCATACAAGGAAATACATTCGGTGTTGCTGGTTGCTTACCTAAATATATGAAAAGGGAAAGGACGAAAGCTTAGATGCAGATTTACCCATCATACAACAAATAGTTCCAACCAGTTTTAAATTGACTAAAAGAGCAGTTAGTCAAATACATAAACTTACCTGCCACCGAAATGGATAAATCAAATGGCATATGGCCTCTGATACTAGAGTTAAAAGTGAATACCTGCCACAAATGAAATAAAGCAAGGTAAACTCATTAATAGGGGAATAACTACCTAAAGAATTATGATGAAAATGGTGACTCAAAATCAACATCAAAGAAGATACTGACAATATGGATTCAATTAGATCTCTTGGAAGCATTAAATGCATTTTATCACAGCAACCACATCAGTCCTAGATGCAAGTAATCAAATTAGCTGATTAACCTAAGACCACATCAAAAAAATGGGGCCTACCAGACAGTTTCTTGGACAACATGATTTGAGTTACTAATCACTTGACCAAGGAGTTTTTTGTCTTTTCCTTTTTCTTTTCAGGATTTCACATTTTCACTTAACCAAGTTTAAACAGGAAATAAATAAGTAAATTTCAAAGAAAATTTTGAAAGTGCTTTCATATGGAATAAAAGGTCTCTCGAGGTGCTCTACCATGTGCTATGAGTAGAAAGTATGTTCCTTCAAAAACCCAATCTCTAGTATGCAATTGGTCAAACACTCTCAAGAAGAAGCGCACAATAATCATAATTCATAAACACAATGAAAACTGCATCAAAGCGTGTGTATTTAACATTATAAATTAGATAGAGAAAAACTGTAGAAAAACACAACATCCAATGGAAATAAAATAAATATTACAAAAGATTCAAGAAACTGAAAAGGTTAACAGAACTTATATTTTTCTTTTAAAAAGTCATCAGCAATGTAGACAGTTTCATATAACAGTTGTTGCAACAGCTCATTAACATTCCATCACAAGTGCCAACATTTACAACTTGGTAGGAACTCAAAAGAATTGCCTTTTCCCTAGATTTAGAAAATTACTTGTTTGATCGAAGCAAAATCCTCCGTTCAAGTAACACAGCTGTAAAAAATTTAATCAAGTTGTCAACATCCAAGCACTGTACCAAAGGCTGAAATGATACCTGCAGCAGTTGAAATAGATGTCAGCTATTTTATCATTTATGTTCTGCTGTTCATAAATAATTACTTACTGATAAAATCAGCGAAAAAGAAAAAGGATCATGCAGTTAACATATAAGAGAAGAAATAACGACTCATACATCTGCATGAGGTAGACCATCTTTTGGAGGGGACTCCAAAGAAAGCAAGCAACTGTCAATAGCAAATAAGACCCGATCTTTCCCAGGTGTAGGCAAAGGTACATTCGAGACCATGTATGCAATAACATCCCACAATGGCTTGCTGAAATTGTTAAAGAGCTGACAAAATTAAATACACCGAAGGATAACAAGATTTCTATACCTCCATTGATCATGTAAGGTTATTCAAGTATGTAAAATCAATAAGAAAAAAAAGAAAGATGAATATAAAATATCGATATCATCTTGAAAAACAAAAAACCCAAAATAAGCACGGTACTATCCAGGATTCTGCAACTGATCTGTTACTTGCATACGGTTGGGCCCTCGCCCCTTCTACTATAATTTTGGGTTAATTAAGGATTCATAAACTTAAACCCTGTAGTTGGTCTTTACTGGCACTTAGGTGGCACAAACTTAAACAACCCTATGATGCATGTGCTGTGTTGGTGCCTAGATGGCAAAAAGATTCATAACTTTATTCTATTTATTATAAATCAAGATAATAAAATCAGATTGGCCTTAAACTTTATATCTTCTTAATTTAAAGTTATAATTAACCATCACTATATGACAAAAATAAAAAAACTCAATATTGTAAGTTGTTTAAGAGTCTTCTTATCGTTATATAACCAATCCAACATATGTAGCAAATCATGATTAATTTTTGTTTACACATAGGCACCATACAAGGCATGATATGGGAACCTATTCAACCAAACTAAGGAAAAGAAAATGAAAGGAAACAATTAGAGTTTCCAAAACAAAATGTTTTGAGTCCCACAAGCTATTTAGTATTTATGAAAAATGAACACTCACCTACAACCACTAGGGGAAAAGCAAAGTGCAAATAGCTCTTCTAGTGCATCCCGAAGGACATGAAAACAAGGTGAACGTGAAACAAGACAGATACATTTGTCAGCAAATGAGTTTGTCTGTATACGATAAGCTTCCGCAATGTCCTCACTAACTGGATCCCTAAATGCGATGCAACTGACATAAATTTTTGACCCATCTCCTTCTGCAGAAAATAATTCAAAAAAACTGATGAAGTAAATGGTTTTATGGGGGCAAAACAATAACCAATAGCAATTGATCTTTATAGCATATTCACATGAAAAGGAATTGTAATAATAAATGATAACTAAAACTAAAATGAGCAAATCCTTAATCTGATGTCATGAAACATGTCATTGACCAAGAAAAATCTCTAAACCAGCTAAGAAATGTTTGTCTAGGGACTGCCTGATCAAAAATAAACCCTCAATATCCCTAGTTATCCTTAATGTTTCCCACACCAAATGATAGAACTAATTCCTTTATCATTCCTAATTGTTGGAAGATAATTTGAACATTATAGGTAATTTGAACATTATAGGTGCTATTGTCCACTTGGTGCTGGAGTGCAAAAAATCCAACTACAACCCTTTTGCTAATATATCCATCATCAATTGCAATGACAATAGATGCCTGGTTCAACATCTCTAAGAACCACGAGACCCTAAGTGAAAAGTGCAAAAATGTGATAAAGAAAGTTGGAGATATTGTAAGCTACCATCTAGAAAAAGCAAAATAAAACAGAAATGGCTGCAGAAACAGTAAACAATTCAACTGTTGCCTGATTGTGAAGCCACAAGTGCAGTTCCCTATCAATTTAGTCCTTGAGTGTGAACAATCTACCTGATCCTCCATAAAATACTTTATTTCCCTTGCCAAACCAATCATTCAATAAAATTCATAGTCGATCACAAAGAAGATTGATGCCAAACTCAATATTTAAAGCTTTCCCCAGATACCATGAGGCATTTAAATGTGTATAGCAATTAATAGATTTACATTTAATGAGAAGAGAATGTTATAGAAGTTGTCAGCAGTTAGCTGCTAACTGGGTAAAAAGACTGCAGAAACATCAATAATTCAAGCGCTGAAGTCCTCTAAATCAGGCTGAAGCCACCCCTCACTCCACCCCAACTAATAAAACCAGAATCTTTCCTTGATACTGATAGCAGCTTCAATCCGATCACAATATCCTCCATGAAAACAACTAGAATTTCAGGACGCAAAGATGTCAAACCTAGAACCTTTTTGATCTTCTGGAAATAGAAATTTAAAATTTCTAAAGAAAGGGTGCATAGTCTGGGGAGTTGTTTTCATTTGTATGATCTGAAAAAAGTAGAGTTCTGCACCTTATGAAGGTCGACTTCAACAGAACAAGAAATATATGTAGAAGAAAACAACCAAAATTACAAAACCATGGATTTGGAATTCCAAAAACAAGGGAAGAGAAGAAATCAATGACTGAATTTTGACAATTGCTCCAAACAGTAGTACGCAATTCAACTTAACATGCCAATGTTGGAAAGATAATATACCAGTTAGAAGCACATGAGTCAGCTCTGAAATCTCTCTACTTGGTCAAATTGTTGATGGGACAAGCACGTCCTAACTTTTATGCATAGGCAATCTTCAAATACAAATTTGTTGTCATTTAGCTACTTGCAGTTAACATATAGTAGATGCATTTTGAGCTCATTTAGATTAAATTAAACTGGAGAAGAAGCACTTTAAGAAACACATCCAATTTACCTTCAATAAATTCTTGGCAACTTCAAGCAAGAAAGGTTTATTGATATAGGGCACACTTGAGAAACATATCTGGTTTTTTTGGTGGATTAAAGGAGGCAAAAAGGATTATTTATGATTTACCGTTATATTATAAACAGATTTGCATTAATAGACGAACTTGGATTTGCAATTCATGGAGTTTCAATGGCAAAACGGTAGATGAAAGAAAGAAGCATTATTCTAGAATTCCCATTACCAAAAAATATTATGATTTACTCGTGGGACAGATGCAGATTAATGAAAGAGCACTTAGTATTTGGTTACTAGATTTTGGAGTAAGGTTAGACTAATTACGGGCTCCAAACACTCACAAGATTGAGTCTTATGAACAAGATGACAGCCAATACCTAACTCCTAAATGGTCAGAGAAATAAAATCCCCTCCAGAATTAAACACTAAACACCAATAAAGAATATTTTCAGTCCATGAAAATGTGTACTAATAGGACATTTTGATTCATTATATGTTAGGCTCTACACCTAGGAATCATTCTCAAAATCAAGTAGAGCCATAGAGGTGAACAATAACAGCTTCACTCTCTCATTTAACTGAAAATATCCAGGAATGTTTCACCTCTTTTTCGGGTTTAACTGGCAAGTGTGATCTAATGTTTATACATGCATGGATGGGATTTTAAAATTGCCAATGGTTGTAAATCTAGAAAATTGTTGAATCCTCAATTTGAGATAAAAGGAAATTATTACAAAGACTCATGTTCATGCTGTGAACTATCATTGAAGGCAAACTTGTTCAGATTTCTCTTCATCCTGTATCTTTTATAATTCATATTGCCACTTTTTTCTTTTACCAACTCCTTTCCTCTGAGTTTCTTAGTTTCTTGAAAGTCAAAACGATCAAATTCAGAGCAAGCAGAAAAGCGCAAATAAAACTGAAGTGAACCCAGCCTTCATCACCAATATTTACTCTGACCAATACATATTTTCCCAAACCTAACCCTAATACCCAACTGAAATTCCCGAATTTGAAAATTCAAGGGCTATCTAGCATCAGAAGGTAAATTATGTGTTCACTTTCACAGAAGGCCTAAAGCATTCACGGTATTAACTTATTAAGTTAGCTTGAAAACTGTTTCATCCACCATCTACAATAAGGTGAAAAAATTCAAGATAAAGTACAGCATTGCAACAAGAGACTCACCATTTTATTTAAAAAAAAAAAAGATAATGCTATAACTAAGTAAATGCTGACCAAATAGTCACAGTTGACTAGGTTCAAAGAATGGATCACCTGAATGTCACAATGCAAAATATTTATGGAAATAAAACTTATTCATCAAGCAAACTATCTTTCCAGTTTCCACCTTTCTTCCAATAACTCTCTGTTGCTAAACTGGGACTTGATTTCTTCCACACATCTTCCTTTCTGCCCCTCTACATACCAAAATTTAGGAGCTATAAATCATTTATGTTCCTTCACTTCATTATGAGCTTTTGAGTTGTGACATAATTTTTTATTGTTAGACTGGCTAGTTAACCATGCAACAACGCAGAACAACACAAGAAGAGAACTAAACAAGGGATTATAGTCATAAGAGACAACATGTCATTTGAACCATTGATTTCTATCAAGCATTTGTCCGTAGTTGTTGCATTACTCTATTTTACATAAGTAGTTTCAAAAATCTCTCCAAGTTGCAATTATTACATTCTATAGAAATTCAAGCTTACTAAAAAAGTAAGCATAACCCTAGCCAACCCTCCAATTAAAAGAATCCAACACCATTTGATGAGATCAAATCATAGATATGATCCTAATGGGGAAGTTCCAATCATGCAAAAACTACGTTAAACTCAAGAAATTTTCATTATATAGAAATCAGATTCATGACAACAAAATCATCTTCATTGCAACACTAAAAACTAAAAATTATTAGGTAAAGCCAAGGGAGGATAGAGTATCATACCGGTCAAAACAATGGGATAGCTTCGTGGATAAGTTGAGGGATCATTAGAATCAAAGCCTGATGAATAAAACTCTATGCCAGCAGGCAACACGCACTGCAAAATGCAACTATAAGATTTCAACAAACAAACCGCAAGAATTAGGAAAAGCATTTTATAACTTGGAAAGTTGGGGAATTACCGTTGAGAGTTGAGGAGGAGGCGGCGGATAGAGCGAATGATTGAGAGGCGGATACTGGTCAAGGAGAGATGGCAAATACATAAACTCTGTTCCATGGTACCCTTTTGTCCCGTCCAGTGTTCGAATCTCGGGACCAAGCCCGCATACCACGAAGTACTCAAATGTTCTCGCCATTTTTTTTTTTGGGTTTCAATATTGACTGGATCTTACACTATTTCTAATTCTTTTTGAATGAGCTGATCTCGATTGGTTGCTATAACTTTTCAGATCTGATTTGCACTTTTACTTTCTTTTTCTGGGATTTTGGAGAAGAGATGAAGAGATTTCGAGGAGACGACAGAATTTAATCGAGGAAAAGCGGAAGGAAGCTTCTTTGAGGGTTTTTTTTTTTTTTTTTTTTTGGCGGGGGCGGTGGAAGGAATTACAATGTCGATTTAGTAACCGGCTGTATTTGGGTGAGATACTATTTGCGACCCAACTTTTCTCAGTCCACCCCAATAAGGGGCATTCTATTTATACCCACAAAAATTTTTTTATATTCTATTACTAAATACATTTAATCTTTTAAATAAAAATTTTTATTTTTTTTAAATACATCGTATCTAATAAAATATATTTGCTTTCATACTCTTTTTAAGTTTCATCTTCATTATCTCACTCTTAATCCAAATTCAATTCAAACTTAATCCTAAAACTATCAAACTAATGCCTAAATCACAATTTATTTGAGTATTTCATTAATTACAGATAAGATTTTGATATATTTGTTGATTAAGTTGGTTTAAATTTGTGCAAAAATTATCTATATTTATGATAACATTTTGTTGAATTCAAGCTTTTTGACCAAAATGAATTTTTGAGAAATCTTTAAAGTTCTTTAAAATAAATTTTTGAGAAACTTTTAAAGCTCGTGAAATTATATTTTCGAGGATTTTAAAAACTTTCGAAATTTTAAAACTTTTAAAAATCTATTTATGAAAGTTTTAAAGATTTTTTAGGAATAGATTTTCAAAAACTTTAAAGTTGGAGTATAAAAAAGGTAAAATTATTATTTACTAAAGGATAAAATTGATATTTTATATATGGATATATTTGGAAGAAAAATGTTAAGTGAATTTTATTTACACCCCATTTATTACTATATTCATGCTACTTCTAAATACACCCCAATTTCAAAACTCAATTTCCTATTCCACTAGATATACCCTAATCATTCACTTTTCATTTTCCATTTCTATCCTTTCTCTCATCTTTTCTTTTCATTTTTCAATAAAAAAAACCCTAAGTCCATCAAATTAACCTAAATCACTTGTGTTTTTTAGTTTTTCAATGATTAAAGGTAAATTCCTATCTTATTTTTTATTGATTTTGGTTCAATTGTGTTTTTGACTTAGGGTTTACAGTAAAATTTATGTGAAATAGAGTTCTTTGAAAATGGATATTTGAAAACTATCCATTTCTGATTAGCCATAAGTTTAAAATTTTCAGATATCCATTTCTGGTGAGCCTTTAAGCTTTTTGGATTATCATTTCGAGAAGCTTTAAAATTTCTCAGAAATTTATTTTCGAGAAACCTCAAGTCTTTTCAAAAACTCATTTTCGAGAAAACTTAAAACTTCTTGGATATTCATTTTCAAGAAACATTAAAGTTTTATGGATATCTATTTTCGAGAAACTCAATTAAGAATGACTTAATCAAAAATATATGTGCTTATGGATCCATTTACTTGATCATGTGTATTGATAGAAGAGACATGGTAGTTTCTACCTGGCACAATAACTTAACACCGTAAGAAACATTGACCATGACAATGTCAACCGTAGACTAACAAATCTGGGTTTAAATAGTCATACCTAAGAGACAAATCTAGATTTAAACAGTTACATCTCAGAGAAATTATTAGAGACCCGTTTAGAGATCCTAGCAAGGACATTATCAGGGTCAATGTCTCTTATGGTGCCAAGAGATTGAAATCTACTTTCTCATACCTAATGCAACAAAGAAATTGAATATACTCTCTTTCCTTTGGTTTTTACTTTAAAATTATTGGTTTTGTTTGAAAGGATAAGAGAATATTTGTATGGTTTAAATACTTAATTTAAGATTAAATTTTTTTAGTATTATTTAGTTTAAGATTAAATGTATTTATTTTATTCAAATTAAAATTAAACATTATAAAAAGTTTTATAATTAAATATATATTTAAACAAAAAATTATGTATTTTCAAAAATCCTCCAAATTTTTTCAAGAATTTTATTACATTCTTAGAAATGGATTTTTTAGAGTTATATTATATTCTCGAAAATCCATTTTCAAAAATTTAATACAATTCTCAAAAATCCATTTCTAAGATTTTAGGGTTCAGTGTATGTGGAAAATGGCATTTTTGTCATTTAGTAAATGCTAAAATTGGTATTTGCTATGTGGATATTTTTGAAAGAAAATTTAAGAGGCATATAAAGAAGATTTTGTGGTGTATTTGCTATGTTTTCATTTTATTTAAATAGATTTTTTAATGCCTTTTAAAGCTTTCGAAAATAGATTTCCGAAAGCTTACTCGAAAATCCATTTTTGAAAGCTTTAAAACCTTCTTGAAAATATATTTTTGATAGCCTTTTAAAGCTCTCGAAAATTCATTTTCGAAAACTTTAAAGTTGGAGTGTAAATATGGAAAATTTGTTATTTACTAAAGGATAACATTAGTATTTTATATAAGGATATTTTTGGGAAAAAAAAAGTTAAGGTGTAAAAAGATTTTTTTGTGGTGTATTTAGAAACCCCTCAAAAATTATATTTCAAATTTAACCTTTAATGAAATGATTTAAATATTCATTAATCAATTACATTTTTGCCTTTCTTGCACCCTTTTTTCTTTTTTTTTCTCTTCTCCTCAACATAACTTTCTTCTTTTTTTCTTCTTCCTAGCAAGTAATAATATTATTGTCAAAATTCACAATCAAAATTTATAATATCTTGTATATTGTCAAAATGAAAAATGAACTTAAGAGAAACAACTACAGTAATGAAGATTGGGGGATGATGATCTAGTAAGTTGATTTTATCCCTAAATTTGAAATTTTGAACTTCATAGAAATGCTTTTCAGAAAATACATTAAGTTTTCAAAAATTAATTTTTGAAATTATCGTTATGTTTTCGGATAGGTTTTACCAAAAATAATTTTTAGAATAATATGAATGTGGCCATACATACATAGCCGGAATGGCTTTGTATTTACCAAAAATTCATTTCTAAAAAAGCAAGCTATTTATCGAAAATTGATTTTTGGAAATAAATAAAAGTTATTGAAAATTCATTTCCATAAACTTCTTTAATTTATCAAAAATGCCTTTATCGAAAGGTAATGCAATGATCTGGAAATACATTTTCGAAAGTAAGTTTATTTAAAATTTTAATTTTGTTTAACATACAAAATAATTCTTAAAATACACTGATAGAGTGGCATGAACCAGAGAATTTAAACACCAACTATGATTGTAGTTCTTCAATTACTACTAAAGAGGTAAGATTATGTTTATAAAGTAAACTTTGGAAAGTATACAGATTTATAATTTAATGTTGGTTTATATAGATTCAAAATGTGACAATTTATATTGTTGTGCGATTGTTTTGTAATAAGAAAATATTGATTTCTTGAGCAAGACAGGTGAGAAAAGATATTAGTTTTGTGGTAATTATTAAAAAATTTAACTTAGGAGGTCTAAGCAGAAAATCTAGAATTAGATTTGCATGTGAATTTAGTGGAAAATAAGGCAGCAAAAGAATAAGAAAAATGTAGAAGAAATACAATGTAAGGGAACAAGAAAAAAAAGTGTGATTGTCCATTTCAATTATGTAAGTTTAAATTGGCAAGTGATGATGAGTGGGGTGTGAAGGTAGTATGTGGGTTTCATAATTATCTACTAGGAAAACAATTAGAGGAACATTTATTTGTGAGTTGATTATCTGACAAAAAAAAATAATGGCTAATGCATCAAACAATATGATAAGACCAAAAAGCATACTATTGATTATAAAACAACGTGATGAGAAGACTGTCACCACTATAAAGACTATATACAATGAATATAAGATAAACAAATATGTTGGGAAAATTGGTAGATCATAAATGCAATAACTCATAAAAAAATTATTTGATTATAAATATGTGGAGTGGCATAAGACTAAAGAGTCAAGCGACTGTATAAGAGACTTGTTTTAGGCTCACCTTATTAGTATAGATTTGTTGCATGCCTTTTTCAAGTGTCCTGATTATGGATTGCACCTATAAAACAATAAGATACTACCTCCATTTGCTAGAGGTTATTGGTGTGACTTTCATTAATATGACATTTCCTTTTGCATTTATGTACATGAAGGTCGAGCGCTATGATAACTACAATTGGGCATTGTTGAGGTTAAAAAGTTTGATGCTTCCTAATACATTTCCTAATGTCATTATTACTGATAAAGATTTAGCATTGATGAATGTAATACATATTGTGTTTTCGAGCACAACAAATCTTTTATACAGATTTCATATCTCAAGAAACATGCTTGCGAACTTTAAGAAGTTTTTTTTAGCGAAATAAGATGTGGGAGACATTCATGTTAAGTTAGAGTATCTTTATGTTCTTTTCTACTCGTGATAAGTATGAAAGTCATTTAAGTTCATTGAAAATTGATAAACAAACTTATCTAAATGCAGTTAAATATGTCAAAATGCAATGGTTGACAAAACATAAAAAAGGATTTATTGCTACTTAAATGGATAAAATAATGCACTTTGGAATATTACAACAAATATGTATGATTTCATATAATTTTTTATTAAGTTTATTTGGATTTGCATAATTTATAACAAGACCTTCATTGTAATATACCTTTATTAATTCGTTTAAATCCAAGAGCGGACGTTCAAAAATGGAAAAACACATTGGATTATCTTAAAAAGATTTCGAATCATCATGGAGTATAATCAACGATTTTATTGAGTTGCAACATACAAAGATAAAGGCTTCATTTGATAAAAATGTTACAATTGTCAAGTATACTTACAAGTTTTCTTTGTTTAAAGAATTGTGAGGTTTGGTTTCTAAAAGTGCACTCAATAGCAAATCAGGTTAGGATTAATAAGTAATATTATAGTTGTGTTATCCAATGCACACATTGATTATCTCATTTTGATAAGATTGTAGAGCTCATAAAGGTGGGAAATTCTTTATCTAAAGGGTATCCTTATTGAAAAAAGTTGGATTTAATGAAGAAACAAGTGGATGTCATACAAAAAAAGTTAACCATTGTGTCAAAGGTTTATCGAATCATACAACACTTCAACGAGTGTAATGAATTTGAAAAATTATCCACGAAAAGAAAGGTGCGAGAACTAGGTGATCCATCAATAACTGTTTTGATTCCATCATTAGAAATTACTAAGACAAAAGGTCGTAGAGCAATTGAAGTAAATAAATTTATACGATGTGACCCATTACAATGGGATAATGTGTTTCCACACAAGATAGCACATCACCATTAACCATTACTAATTCAATGAAAATGATGACATGGATTAATAAATTTCCTATTAAGCATTCCCGTGGTAAATAAAAAATGCAATGTTTATCTATTTTCTAGTGGAGTTACATCCATATATATATAAACCATCATTGATGTTGAGGTAGATGGATATTATAGTTTTCACTCTATTGCTAGATTATTTGGATTAGGTATAAATGATTGAGTATAAGTGTGACAAGATTTAAATGATGAGCCGTTTCAATATTGAGGCAAATATGTCACATTATATGAATCCATTAAGCATGTTGAGGAATTTGTAGAAACATTATCATGTTATGTACTTGTGCCTTATACATTAAATGGATGACCTTACCCACTATGGTTCATTTGATTGCTTTATGATATAATGTCATGCTCGTCCACATTAGTTTGAGATAGTGCTTGACTTATCTTTTAATTAGACATGTACTACCTAGGGATGGCATCGGGTCGAGTTCAGGGCGAGTTTTGCTCGCCCCGAACCCGACCCGATTTTATGCTTTAACATACCTGAACCTAATCATACCCGATTTTTTATACCCGAACCCGACCCGACACTATGTAAACAGTACCCAACTCGATCCGAAATTAATAAAATATTATTTTTTAAAATATAAAATATTATTTTTTAAATATAAATATTTAAAAATATCATTATATAAATATATATATAAATAATTAAATAATTAATTAAAAAATAATTTTTTATATAATGTCGGGTCGGGTCGAGTTTTAGGTATATCCGAACCCGATCCGACCTCGATTATTCCCTAACTATACCCAACCCTACCCGACCCAAAAACTGAAATTCAAAAAAAAAACCCGACCCTATAGGGTCGGGTTGGGCCGGAACCCGTCGGGGACGGGGTTGATTGTCGTCCTTAGTACTACCTGCACAATTGGAGCATAGAGTCATTACAACTGAATTTATAAATTATTATCATTTTGTATAGGTACCATTTATTAGATTTGATATTTATTGTTTCTATTATTTATAATCACATATAATTGATGCATATCATATCTATTTATTTTGTGCAGGTGTTCATGAAGTCATTCTCACCAATACCTTCAATTACATGCAATTAACGAAGGCCTCGATATAAGTGTGCTTGAGGATGAGAGGCTCTATATGTAGCACACATAAATGATTTTAAGTTATAATTTAGCAAAAACTTTAATGTAGCCATCGAAGAAACAATTAAAATTGATTGATGATTTTAGATGGATATTTTGTATTTATTAAGATGTTTTATTTGATGTCTTATATTTTTATATTTAGCAACTTTTTTAATGCATATGTTATATATAAAATATCATATATGTCAACATAAATTAGCAATAAAAGTATGAAAAGTAATCATATGAAAAGATAATTACAATAACATAATGTACGTTTGAGGTTTACAATAATAAAATCATACTCCCTAAACCTTAGGTCTCTTAGTTCGAACATATATATGATATGATGAAGAAGATGGACTAAGAGAGGTTGAATCTAATGCTAAGCGATCGAGCGATGTTGCTATCGATGTTGCATGTAAGAAGTACGAGAAATTAAGCAGTGCTCCCATCGATGGTAGAAATGAGATGTGTGGGGAAACAGACGGTGCTGCTATTAGGGCTAAAGGTTAGGAACGAGTGAGATCAGGCATTGGAATCAAAGATGGTTTGCGAATCGATGTATGTAACCCAAACAAGATGTCATGTGCTCTAAAAACCACATCTCTTTATAAAAAAAATTAATAAGAAAAATCAATGTCCAAAACATATAATTGGATATATTGTATAAGTAATTAGTATTAAAATTATAACTTATTGTATCCTTGGTAGTCCTACTAACAAACAAGGTGATTGGGACAAACTAAAATTCATATCTATGTTCCAGATTCTAAATGTGCTGATGAGAAATTGATGGATACCAAGTATCATAATCTAGTGAAGACTCATCCGATGTAATAGATCTATGCCCTAGGTGATCGATAGGTAGAACATGCATACCCTATCAATCCTATAACTAATGTAAAGAGTTATATGCCACCTAGTATGTATTAGAGGATACGCCACGGTCAACTAGATACGGTGTAAGAGGGGTCATAGAAATGGTCTGTACATAACCAAACTATCGTAACACCCTTTCTAGATGATATGTCCAACCATAGCCCCACACATTATACACCTAAAAATTAAGAAATTTTTGGTAAAAAGTGATGTTGTTGTTGTGTCTTATAAAGGCTCTAACACACTTGAGTTGATGGTAAGTCATCCAACTATTCTAGTAGTTATTGTAGTGAATCGAAATACATACGGGACTTCCACCGCTGAGCATGAGGTTGATAATCAAAATACCTCATGTTGGCTACTGGACCAAACATAGGAAAGTGCTCATAAATCCTAACCTAAATTTATTAAAAAAATAAATTATATAATTTAAATACATGAAGAAATGTAATATAAACAAATATAACTAATATATAAATCATTAAATTAATGTAATTAATATACTTGAACAAGTGCGATATAACTAGTAATCTGATGAACCTAAGCTCTCCTCGTTATGCTAATCTACCTGTATAAATATGTCAAGCAAGATGCCTCTAAGCATACTTATTGATGGTATTCAAGTTGCTGAATAAATATAAGTACCCTACCAATACTTTATTTCCACAATGATTGACAAAAAGTGTACATCCTAAAAGATGGAGTAAGAAAGCTCAAATAGCCCACTTCATATCTCGATTAAAAATGCTATCGATAACACCTCTAAATGCATCTTATGGCCATTGCAGCCTAACAAATTAAGCAAAAAAAATCTTTATCTCAATGGATGCCACATCATCTGAAACTTCGAGCAATCTCACAAACAATGCCTTCACCTCATCCGTCGTCAATTTTTGAACTATTATCATTGCCTTCAATGTTATATGAAGAATCACGTATACATCATCCAACATGATCGTCATTTCACCAAATGGTAAGTGAAAGGTATTTATCTTCTAGTGCCATCATTCATCCAATGTTGATACTATTGTATTGTTGGACATACAATTGGTGCAGCAATTAAAACGGTAATCTTGACTGAACAACATGATGACAAATACACTGTTGAGAAGAATCTAGAGGCTAATGCTATAACTTTAGCCCATGATTGATTTTTTTTAAGATAGTTCACTCTTATAAAAACAACAAATAGAAACTAATTAATAATGTTATGTACATTAAGTAAGTAATAAAAGTAAGCATCAACAATCAATCTCATTTAATTTATTACTTGGCCATTCCATGTTTGTGCTGCAATATAATTATTGAAGTTCGAAAGCAAAAAAGTATTTACTAGCATTTCAGAAAATAGCTTTAGAGGTAAACAATTTGATCTGTGAGATAAACATTTGGCTACTCTTCGGGCTACTATATTAAATCAACATTTGACTATTTTATTGGATCAACAACTAGAGCATGTACATGATCATCAACTTGTCACCTCCTCTCAGAGTCAGTTGAATGTCGACTGTAGCACATCCACTACCTCGACTAATGCCCACTTCTCTCGTTCATGCCATATCTATTTTTACAAATATTAAATGATAAAATGTTAGTGCTTAAAGCAAATATACATGACTCAATGAGCATATAAATAACACATACATGGAATATCAAAGTATTATGGGTTTTCAGACATTTGTAAAAGATTTTTGAAAATAGATTTTTAAAAGTTCTTGAAGGCTTTTGGACATCCATTTCCAAAAACCTCTAAGAACTTTTGGACGAGGATTCTAAAATTTTTTAATGGTTTCTGAAAATGGATGTTTGAAAGCCTTCAAAAACTTTTGAAAATCCATTTTAAAAAACTATTAAGAAATTTCAAAAATCCACATCCAAAAGTTCTTAAAGGGTTTTGGAAATGGATGTCCGAAAGCCTTTAAGGGATTCTAGAAATGAATTTTTGTAAGTTCTTAAATACTTTCGAACAACAATTTTTGAAAACCTTAAAGAACTTCAAAAATTTTATTTTTGAAATTTTCGAATCACACCGAAAATGAAAATCCTAAATCCTATGAAACTGAAAACAAAATCAAATGAAAAGGCATAAAGAACAAATGATTTACCTCTGATTTTAAGCTTTCTAACTTCAAATGGGTAAAATTTCCTTTGAATGTGGCTTAATTGGGGCTTAACCTTTAAGGTTTTCAGTTAAAAAGAGAGAGAAAAAAGATAAGGTGTAAGGGAAAGGAGATAGGGTGTTTAGGTTTTTAGTAAATTTAGGTTTTGGGTTTGGGGTGTGTTGAATAAAAAATGGGGTGTTAAAAGTAGGAGGTGTATTAAAAAGATATTGGGGGTGCAAATAACAATTGTCTTGGTATTTTTGTGATCGCTCAATTTCACTTAGAGGCTAGAGCAGATTTCCCACCAACGTTTGTCTTTTTCTTTTAGTTGTCTTAAATTTTTAAGAAAAATCTAAATGCACTCCCTTTTTTTCTTTGCATCGCACTTTTTTTTTAATTTTTTATAAATGAAATTATTTAAATACCTTTCTCATAAGTGTTCAAATAACCATATCTAGTAAAGTTTAAGACTTCTCATAAATGGATTTATGAAAAGTTATGACACTTTTTAAAAATACATTTCGAAAGTGTCAATAGTGAAAATTTATGAAAACTTATAAAAAATGAAATTTTGTTAAAATTTTTTATGAATTAGTGTAATAAAAAATTACTATTAGAAAAAAATTAAAATTAATAAAAAAGTTACTTTTATTATTTTGGTCTTAAGGAAAAATGCAATATTATGAAACCTTAATTAAATTAAAGATAAAATAGTAAATGCAAATTTTTTTTATAAATTTAAAAATTTATCATTTTTTAATAAATATTATTTTATATCAGTTATTAAAATTGTATAATAGCTCTAACTAAACTTAACTTTTTAGAGAAGTCTCTCCAACTACTTATCATGATTGGTTTCTCTAATTAATATATTAGAGTTTGATAAAATTATATAGTATTCAATAGTATTACTTATACAATTTTAAAGAGTTTCATCTTTTGATGTTACAAAGGATGATGAAAAAACTATCAGGTCTAATCAATATATCAGGCCTCATAAGATTTTATTCTTTTTCTAAATTCGAAATAATAAAAGTAACTTCTTTAATAATTTAAAATTTATGATTTTTTTTCTAATAATAACTTTTTATTACACTAATTCATAAAAAAATTTAACAAAATTTTCTTTTTTGTAATTTTTCATAAACTTTCACTCTTAACACTATTGAAAATAGATTTTAAAAAAATGTTATGATTTTTTAGAAATGAATTTCAAAAAAATTATAAAATTTATAAAATATAGACATCTCGAGGACTTATGAGAATGGTATTTAAGTAATTTCACTTACAAATTTTTTTTTTTTAAAAAGCTAAGTGTAAAATGAAAAATCAATGGTATATTTAGTCATTTTCTAAATTTTTATTAATATATATACGAATACTATATACTGTGGCTAATTTTGCATAAAAAATCACCAGTTGACTTTTTTTTATGAGGGTTTAAGTTTTAGTCATTTGGGCTTAGGGATAATAGGTTTTAGGTATTTTAATTTTTAGTAAATAAAATTAATTTATTGGGTTAATATAAATTTAGGTTTTTTATGTATAAAAATAGCTTTTAAGTTTTTTTTTTTTTTTTATGGATTTCATGTTTTGTTATTGTTTCTGTTTTATTCTTAAATTTTTTAACAAAAAAAATTATTTTTCTATGTAAAACAAAATTTGTTATCTAATATATATATATATATATATATTACTTATATACATTTATATTTTAAAATAAAGTGAAAAAAGTTAAGTGTCAATAATCATTGAATCAGGGTACTAAACTTTTAGTACTATTGATTGGGATTCAAATTATAATTACCTCATATATTAAAAATAAAGAAAGTTTTGAGTTTTAAATGAAAGAAAAAAAAATGAAAACACCATAAAAAGAAAAAAAAAGAAAAAGAAAATTTAGAATAAATATTATTTTTGCAAATATTTATAATTTAAAATAATTATTTTTTAAATTTATTAAATATAAAAGTTTATTTATTTATACTTTTAAAATACAAAATACTAGTACCTTTCAAAACATAGCAATTTTGTTGCAAATAAATTAAATTTAGTCCTTCTTAAAAATCTCAAATTTTTTGGTTAATTATGATAATAATTTTGTACTTTAACAAAATTTAAAATTTAATCTTTTTATTATAATGTAAATAAATGCAATCCTCATATTATTCTAATTTGATAATTTTGGTTTAATTGCTAATTCCATCAAATTTTTACCTTTAAAAGTGCTAATTTGATTGTTGATTTGATGACATAAGCATTTATCTTGCGAACATGGCACTAATTTTTGTTAATGTGGTGATGACATTGCTAAAATAGCAATATAAATTAATAAAATCAATTGCCAAATTGTGTAAATAGTATCGTCGTATAAGTTAAATTTGACGATATTAGTTTAATTACTAATGTAATCAATTATTTTTCATTAACTTTGCTGACATGATTATTATCTTTTTATAGCACCATTTGAAAGTTTAAAAAATCCTAAAAAGATTTTTAAAATTTGAAAATTTAAAAAACCTAAAAAATAAAAAAAAATCTATTTTTTCTTTTTGAATTTTTTGAAAGTCTTTAAATTTAATTTTTTTTCAAATACTTTAATTTTTTTAAAAAATCATATTTCTTGAATTTCTTTAACAATAAGGTTTTAATTTTAAGAAAATAAAAAATTTGAATTATTTAGAATTTTTGTTAAAAATATTAATTTATTTCTTTCAATATTTTAAATTTGAAAAAATAATATTGCTTGTATTATAATAAAAATTAGAATTCATTTTTTAAAAAATATTTTTTATTTTTTTGAATACTTTAAATATATACCAATATTTTATTTTCTTAAAAATAGTATTTTTGAATTTTTAATAAAATTAAGGTATTGGAAAAAATAAATTTATTATTTTAAAAATTTTGATAAATTCTAAAATTTGAAATTATTATTAAAAAATAAAATAAATAAAATTCTTTCCAAATTAAAATATGGGAAAAAAATTAAATTTAATATTTTAAAATAAAGACAAATTCTAAATAATTCAAAAATTTTAATTTTTTAAATTAAAACCTTATTTTTCGTAAAAGAATTCAAGAAATGTTTTTTAAACAAAATTAAAATATTTAAAAAAATTAATTCAATGTTTTTAAAAAAATATGAAAAAGCATAAAAAAAAACTTTTTTACCTTTTTTTTAATCATTTTTTAAGTTTTCAAATATTTTATTTTGAAAATTTTTAAATTCATTTGTTTTTGTAAAAAAAAATACAATGGTTATGTTAACAAAGTTAATGGAAAGTAGTAAATCATATTAGTAATTAAATCAATATTATTAAATTCAATTTATACAGAGATGCGATTTTTATAAATTATATTTAAGATATTAAAATTCAAATTTTATATGAATACAGAGATCATTTGCACATTTCGACAACTAATTTCTTTCATCTATGATGTGACTTTAGCAAAGTTAATACCATATCAGTAAGATGAGTGCCTATGTCATTAAGTCAACAACCGTGTTGGTATTTTTAACAACAAAAATTTAATGATGTTAATGATTGGATTAAGATTATTAAATCAAACTAATAGGAGAATTATATTTTTATGAATTATAGTAAAATGACTAAATTATCTTTCATTAGAGTACATGAACCATTATCATATTTTGACCTTTTTTTCTTTTTTAAATCAAACTAATAGGAGAATTATATTTTTATGAATTATAGTAAAATGACTAAATTATCTTTCACTAGAGTACATGAACCATTATCATATTTTGACCTTTTTTTCTTTTTTGCCATAAACTAAGCAAAATTAAACATTTAGTGTGACTTGTGATTTTAGCACCTTAATTCATGAATAAAAGCATTTCTTTTTTTATTTTTTAAGGAATCAAAATTCATAATTTTGTAAGATAAACTTTATTTTTTTTATGAGAATCTAAGTAAAATATAAAATTAACATGTGATATTGGTACTTTGATTTATGATGAAATTATTCATTTTTTTGGAATCAAAGTTCATACTTGAAATGAACCAAAGTTAAAAAAAAAAAAAAAAAGCTTTTTTTTTTTCATGGCAAATCAAGAACAGTAAAAAAATTTATTGAAACACACTTTAATTTACAAAAAAACCTATTCATTTTTTTATTTCATGGAGTCAAAATTCATCTTTAAAATAAAATCAAAGTTCATCCATTGTACACAATTCAAATTTTTTCATAATAAATGAGAAAAATAAAAGATTTTTTTGAGACATGATATCAATATTCTGATTTATGAAAAAAATCATTTTTTCCTTTGATTTTGTTGAAAATCAAAATTTATCCTCTAAAAAAAAAATAAAAATTTGTTGCTTTGAAGAAATTTGGTATAAAAAAGTTTCATTGAAACACACAATATTGGTATTTTGTTTTTTACAAATGAAACCATTTTTTTTTTTAAGTATTAGTGTCACAAATGGTCTTTGAACTACAGTAAAATATATAATATGGTATCAAAATTTTAAAAACCACTATTATGATACATAGATTATGAATCTATTAACTAATATAGTACTTATCTCTAACATTGTTAGCTCCTAATAATGACACATGATTAACAAATAATATTTCAAGTACTATAGTAGTTAATAGATTTATAGTTCAAGTATTATATTAAAAATTTTTAAAAATTCAAATACCACGTTAAATATTTCATTATATTTTAGAAGTGATTTGTAATATTATCCATGATGAAAATAAATGTTCATGTATCCCAATCAAACAATTACAGAAACTAAGGGCAATTTTCAATTTATCATTGCTGGACCAATGCCCCAATATTTACTTCCATAAACCGGAAACCAAGGTTAATTGCTTTTATGGACCATCCTTGAAATTTCTCTTAAGGATTACCAATTGTTCGACACCACACTAAAGTATAGAAAAGAATGCAGATGTTCAGCTAAGGTTTAATCTTTGTGTCAACCTGATCAAAATAAGAGTATTGAAGGATGAAGTTCAAGATAATAAAAGTTACAAAGGAACAATTAGAGGTAGATCATCACTAAGCTTTACGCATCTTCTCCAAATGACAATGAACTCCAAACTAAAGAGATTGTGAATGGAATAACTACATGGAAAAGAAAGCCTTAGGTTATCCCACTAAGATACCTACCAATAGCCACTACTTATTGTTGTAACGATTTTTCATTTGGTGTATTTGATTTACACCTAGTAATTTTAAACACGACATGATGATATAGCATGAAAACGATATGAAAAAAATCATATATGAGTTTAGGGTAAACGTATTTCACATCTTAATCGTGTTGATATGGTTAAGACATGACATTATTTGTGTTGTGTATGTGTCAGATAGTAATGACTCGCTTAAGACATAATATTGTTCATAACATAAACAAATTTGGAAAATTATTTTAATTTATTTAAAAATAAATTAATAATCATATTATCATATCATTTTTGGTGTTTAAATAGATTATAAATATTTAATTTTTTAATAGTTTTTTGTTTAAATATTAATTTAAATGATATTTTTGTTTAAATAAATGGATTAATCATGTCTAATCATGTTATTCATATATAATTGTGTTAATCATGTTGTGTCATGTCATGCCATTTAGGTATTTAATTGTGTTTAATCATGTTATTTATATATAATCGTATTAATTGTGTTATGTTAGTTGAATATAAATTAATTTTAAATATATTAATTGTATCATATCGTGTGTAATACGTCTAATAAATATGTCATGTTCATGTTTAAGTTATTTGTGTCATTTATGTATTTATGTCGTGTTCATCTCAAGATTATTTGTGTCATGTATGAAATTGTGTTTGATTCCAAACTCGATACAATGACATGAATTATTAGGTCTAACTCAATTGCTAGATTTGGAAAAAATTTACAAGAGTTACCACAAATATTTTGTAACTAGGTGTGATTGGTTATCTAAAATATCATCTTTTAATAAAAATCTTAAGATTAATTAAGATTTACTTAAAAGATGTTTTGGCATGTGAAATCAGCTTTGGATCCAGGAGTCTGGTTACAAATGAGAAAGGTATTAGTACTCTCATATCGCTTATTCAAAAAATAGTACCAATTAGACTTATGTTATCTTTTAATTTTGATGATATGATCTTTTTTTTATATTTAGACTTAATTCTCTAAAAATTTATTTATGGGAAAAGTTTTTTTATAAAATTTATTATCTATGCACTTTATAAATTCTACACTTTGGAAAATTTTATAGAAAATATTTTCATTCAAAATATTTTAAAAAAAATTGATCATTCACAAAATTTCCTAGATTTCATCATGAGATATACATATTTATTTATTTATTTATTACAAATTACATGTATGATTTAAAGGATTGATTAAGATTATTTTATTATTATAAATTATTATTTATTTATTATTTGATTATTAAATAAAACTTTCATCTGTAAAATTGATTTTAGGATTATTTCAACTTTTTGGTAAAATCCCAAACATTGATTTTTCTTGGTAATAATTCTTCTAATTATGTTTAAAATTTTTCATTTCAAATAGATTTTAAAAAATAACACTTATTTATAATTTTGTTTTTATTTTTGGGTTATTGACTAATCCTGTATTTATTAAAAGTAATTGTTAAAATATCCCAATTCTCTAATAAAATTCAAAAAATATTTTTAATTACAATAATTAAAAAAATTGAACTCTTTCAATGTCCCTTAAAAATTACATTTCAAAAGATTTATTGAAATAATCCATTAGTTTTAATTCATTCATTATCTATAAAATTTTTATTCTTAGTAAAAAAATAATAAAAAAATAATTTTTTGAATTATACCAATGCTTAGGTGAAATTCAAAAAATATTTCTTACCTATAAAAATTAAAGAAGAAATTAAAAAATTTCAATTTTCTTTAATACTTATTTTGTTATTAATTTTTTTATTTTAAAAAAATTACTATTTATTTTTTATTTTTTATTTTTATTAAAATTATTACTCATAATAATATTTATTTTTTAAAATTTTAAAAATAATTACAAAAATGAATAATAAAAACAAAAAAATGAAATAAAATAAATAAAATGAAATCAAAAATGAAAAAGAAAAAATACAAACAGGTTAGATTAGAGCACAAGTCGACATTTGGGACTAATAGGTTAACTCGCAGGTTAGGCATGCATAAACGACATTGTTTTAAACTACTTATAAAATGACTAAATCTGTTTCTCTCTCTCTCTCTCTTTTTCTTTCTCCTTCAAACCTTTTTTCTTTAAAATCTCTCGCCAACCACTGTGAACCTAGTTTCTAGCTAGTCATCATTGTGCCATTATTGAAAACTTTAATGGATGCTAGAAAATTTAAAATTTTTCTAGATTTCAATTGATTTTCTAGATTTTGATGGTCAAAAAATTTAACTGGTCCCAAAATATACAAAGTTTTACAAATTCCAACAAAATAAAAAAATTTTAAAAAAATCCTAAACAACTCTTTGCAAATCTTTTTAGCCCCCTGAACTTAATTCCCTAACTAGTTTTTCCAAAAAAAAAAAAAAAACTAAAGTAGTCTAGATCAATATTTTCATTTTGGGTTTGAAATATTTTTTGTTATAACTAGTTCTCTAAAAGGGGATGTGTTAGATTTTTTGTTCTTTTTTTTTTTTTTTGGTGTGTAGTTTAGGAAGATTGAGGTAGTGGTGGTGCAATTGGATAGTTTTTCTTTTTTTTTTTTTTGCAAAATTGTAGTGTGATATTTTTGTTAATTCTTCTTTATTTATGTTTTCTGTGAATTGGCTCTCAACTTATAAAGCCAAATTGTCGATTAGATCTTAGATTTAAAGGGATTATTGGAAGACTTTGAGATTGTATGAAATTTTGCTACAAAGTTTGGAAGATGGTAGTGGTAGGTGGTATTCGATGCATTGAATGTACATAGACTTTGGGGTAGAAAAGAAAGGAAAAAAAAAGAAGACAAAAGAAACAAAGAAAAGAAAAAGTCAAAAGTAGTAGTAATAGCTATAATAATAATAATGATGATGATGATGATGATGATGATGATGCAAAAGAAAATGAAAATGAAATAAAAAAAATGTTAAAGTTTAATAAAATTTAAAATGACCCGATATGAAAAAAATTCTGATAAACTCAATTAAGAGACTCGAACGGACCCGAATGAAATTGAAAATTGATTTGGATATATTTCAACACAATATTTGATTTTTTCAAATAAAATGGTTTTTATAACTACATTTTTTTACACATTGATAAGAATCAGGTATAGGGCAAAGACCAAATGACAATAAATTTATTTGGATGAACATAATTAAAAGACCAAAATGACGTTATAAACATGGACACCTTTCTTATTTTTTTTTTTCACCATGAACTGAAAATAATTTTGTAAAATATTTGTGAAAACCCTTCTAACCAGATGCTTTACAACTTTAAAATTTAAAAATCTCTTCAACCAAAAGCTTCACCATTTTGAATTTAAAATTTAAAGATCTTATAGATTATGCCTCCAAGGTCTTATAAATGAAGCCTGATTTTAAAAATTTCCTCTAACTAGAGGTAATTAACTTTAAAAGTTCATCTAACTAAAGGTTATAATACTTTAAAAACTCCTATAACCAGAAGCTATGGCATTTTAAAAAAAAATTTTAAATAGAGGCTATGGTACTTTAAAATATTCCTATAATCAGAGGATGCAATACTTTAAAACTCCTCTAACTTAAGGTTATGATAGTTTAAAAACTCTTCTAACCAAAAGTTATGATACTTTAAAAAAAATTTCTAGTAAGAGGCTATGACATTTAAAAAACTCCTCTAACCAGAGGCAAAGGCACTTGTAATTAAACAATTCTCAAAGGTTTTATAAATTATGCCTATTGATTTTATAAATTATCCATAATTTTGAAAGAGTCCTATATTTAGAGGCTTTTACATTTAACAAAAAAAAAACTACTTTAATTAGAGACTATGATGCTTAAAAAAAAATTCCTCTAACCAATGGTAATGGTACCTAAAAAACTTATATAACTAAAAGCTAAAGATTCTTCTAACCAAAGGTAATTAACTTAAAAAACATTTTTTTTTTTATTTTGACTTACTTTCTTTTGATAGTCCTAGATTGTTCTAGATTTATGTTCTTTTTATATGGTACTTCTATACCTGCATAAATGACATTCTTATGTTCTTACGATGTCATGCAATCAATGATGATCATGATACAGATGTAATTTATGATGCATATAAAAAGACCACTTTTTTCTTTTTATCATTTTATGTCATTTTACTTTAGTCTTCAAAATTTTTCAATGTTGATTTTTCAATTTTACATTCCAACATATGATATATTTTAAGTAAGGCTTCTCTTAACTGATGACCATGATTTATCATGTTTGATGTTTATTCGCTTTTATAACCTTATAAGCTTTTTTTCTCATCGACCCTTACTCTTTACTTTTTTGGTCATCATTAAAATTTCTTTCAAAATAATGCTTGTGTCTTTCATGATCATTATCATTCACTATTCATCTTATAAATCTTATGCCAATTATAATACATCACATATTTCTTTTTCAATGAAGAGACAAAAGGAAAGGATAAACAAAGATGTATTTTTTTTTTAATAAGAAAGAAATGTTTCATGCATTATCCAGAAAAGATATAACAAAGAGAACAAGTAATCACATAACAAACACTTAGAGAACCATGAATCAATTCTTCAAGGATTCTTTTATGAAAACCCTTCAATTGATGCCTTTGATTTTCTATGAATATAGCTTACCAAGCTTTCCTAAAACCAATTAAACATTTTTTTTTGGTGAATGTTGATGATTACCCCACTTTATTTAATTTTTTTTTATCTAAATCGCCTTTTCAAATTTTTAACTTAGATACCCCTTTAGTTCATATTATCTTTTTCAGTTTTCACCATGTGCCTTTTTTTATTTTTATGCATAATAATTTTTCACTCCATTAACATTGATTGAATTTAGCAAATTATCCCTATCCATTTTTGCCAAGATTAATGCTTTACTAGAAAAAGCTTTTTTTACCACATATGGGCCTTCTTAACAAAAAATCTATTTTTTATGAGGATCCTACTGGATAAAAAGAATCATTTTCAAAATCAATTTTTTTTCTCAAAACTATCAAAGGTAAACTTTCTTATCACGAGCTCATATTATTCTTCTTTGATATAGTTGATCATGGCAAAGTGCAATTAGCCTTTTCTTTTTAATGAGATTCAATTATTCATACCAAGTGTAGACCTACCCAACTTCTTCTAACTCAACTTTCATGATAACATGCAAGGAAGAAATTTCAACCTTAATAGATAATACTGCCTCTATCCCTTAAACTAATGTAAATGGTGTAGTTCTTGTGAATGTATGAATCAAAGTTTGATAAACATGTAATGTAAACGACAACTTTTCATTTTTGTTTTTATACACGTTTGTCATCTATTTAATAATTCTTTTTATATTCTTATTAGCAGTTTTAATAGCCCTATTGATTTTCGAATGATAAGGTACCAAATTGTGGTGTTTAATTTTGAATTAAGTATAAACTTCATTCATCATTTTGTTTTTCAAATTAAGAGCATTATCTGAAATTATTCTTTCTGAAAGTTCATATCAACATATGATATCTTTTTTAATGAACATTTAAACTATTGTTGTTGTCACATTAGCATATAAAATTACCTCTACCTATTTTGTCAAGTAGTCGATTACCACTAAAATGAATCAATGTCTGTTAAAAGCTTTTAGCGTAATGGGCTATATTACATCCATTCTCAACATTAGGGGTGAGCAAAAAAATTAAAAAAAATAAAAAACTAACTTTAACCGAGGTGTTTGAATTAGTTCAATTCATATTTTAAATAATTCAATTCGAATTTGGATAAATTATGTTATCAAACTATAAAAATTTGGATTGATTTAGTTTTTTTTTTTTTGAATTTTTGAAAACTGAAATTAACTTGATTAAAATCCAAATAGTTTAAAAGCAAATAGTGGCCTAAAAATTCAATTCAAATTTAAAGGTTATAAAGCCTATCTAAAAAGCATTTAACTTTTTTACCCATTTGCCTTTTCGGTAATTCAATTATTCATTAAAAATTAATTGTAATTTTTAAGTCATTTCTAATTCTTTTATCCCATGTGTTGTCAACATTGCTTTAAGTCTAAGTGATTTCATTTTCTTTCAATCTTTCACTCTTTATCTACTCTAAAAAGCTCTTTTTAGGCACTTCCCTTCCAGGCTTTCACATAGCACATTGTCACCTTTAATCTTTTTTAGACTTAGTTTCTCACTTTCTCTTAGCTTCATGTTTTGTTTCACATTGAGTCACGATACCTTTTACTTTTACAATCTAGCTCCAACTTCAAAGAACATCATGAATCTTTAAGGTAAGTCTATGTTTAGTTAAGATGCTTTAAAACAATTGTAATTTTTAATAATAATATGTCAAAGGAAAATGAAAACCCAATTTTTGTGTGATGTTATCTTATATAAGTTTGTGGGAACTTGGTGGATGTTCTAGTGTTTCTTTGATGTTTTGATTTTTAGTTATCTTTTTTTTTTCTTGATTTTCCTTATTTTTTAAAAGATTCTATTTTTACCGTCGTTGCTACTATATATTGCATGATTCTATTTGAAAATCTTTGTTTGTTTTGTAGCTTGTATTATGCTATCAATGCATTCACTGAAACCATTATTTTGCTTTGTTATACACTTAAATTAGCCTAACTTGAAGATATTATTTGAGTATTTTTATATATGTAGATATTATTTAAAGCCTCAAAGAATGAGTAATTATTATGTTTATGAAGTCCTTTACTGCTTTACATTTTTTTTCATGATTCTAGTTTTCTTTTTATTTTATATCATCTAAATACTTGGATGGATTCAACAGCATCAAGCAATCCTAGTAAAGCTTTGACTCAAAATGCTTGTGATGAGTTACATGTTACTTAAAACCTACCACTATTGCTTAAAGCCCTTCTTACTAGAGGAGTAACAACAAAAAATGTTCTAAGAAATGCCACTGCCCTTGTTTCAACAAATGCTAAAAAAACCACGAAGTGGTAAATTGGGATGCTTAATGTCCAAGGTATGGGAACATTTTACCAAGTTGCCTTGTAATGATAGAGCTAGTCAGAAAGCCTATTGCAACTATTATGGTAAAATCGTAAAAGGCTTTAGCATAAATAGAACTACTGTATTGTGTAACCACATGAATAAATGCTAAAAAAATCATTAAATAAATTTTTTGAATAAATTTGATGAGAACCAAAAGACCTTTATGTTTAAAAATCTATCTGAGGATGACACAAGAAATAGTAATGGTTCATCACTTGTTATATGGAAATTTGATAAAGAAACATGTAAAAAATATTGTGTTAGAATGATCATTTTAGATGACTTACATTTTAGGATTGTTGAGCATGATGGATTTCATGTTTTGTAGTGTTATGTAACCTTGATTTCAAGTTCTTTTGAAGTTCACTATGACTAAGGATTGCAATGACCTTTTCTTAAGTGGGAAAGAGAAGTTTTTCATGTATTTCAAAAGAATCAAAACTAAACGTTTATCTTGCTATTGATATTTAGACTTTTAGGTAAAATCTTATTTATATGTATCTTACGATTCATTTCATTGATCAAAAGTGAAAATTACATAAATGAATCTTGAGTTTCACTCTAATTACTAATCATTCCAGTGATGTTATTGAAAAATGCATTGAGAAATATTTACTTGAATGTGGAATGGATAAAGTAACTCATTATCACGGTAGAAAGTGCAAGTGTTAATGATAGAGGTATCTAATATGTAAAAAAAGACTTAATAATTGAAAGAAAAGTATTTTAAAGAATGGGCATTGGCATTAAGGTGTTGTGCACATATTTTTAATCTTACCTTGAAAAGGGGTTTGAAAGATTTGGGTGATTCAATCTTTCGAATATGTTCTCTTGTGAGATATGTAAGGTCATCCTCTGCAAGGTTGCAAATATTTGAGTGTAGAGTAATAGAAAAAAATAAGTAAAAGTCTTACTTGTTTAGATGTTAAGTCTAAGTGAAATTCAACTTTCTTAATGTTGGAAGCTGCTTTGAAGTTTCAAAAAGCTTTCGATAAGTTGGAAGAATAAGATGACAAATATAGAGCAGAGCTTAGGGTAGAAAAAAATAGGGGCTTGCCTATTGAAAATGATTAGAATTATGTTTGCGGATTGTTGATTTTTCTGAAAAACTTTCATGATTCCACTTTGTGTGTCTTTGGTTCTTTGTATGTCACAAGTAATAATTACTTTTAGGTGGTGTTTGGTGTTAGAATGCAACTTAATGACAAATTCCATCATCCAAGTTCAAGTATTCAATTGGCAGCTTCTCGAATGAATTAAAAGTTTGAGAAATATTGAGAAAATGTAAAGAACCTCAATCCTTTATTTTTCATTGTTGTCATTTTATACCCTAAATGCAAGATGGATTATACAATGTTTGTCATTGATGGGTTTATGATGACAATAAGGTCATGAAGTTGGGTAATCCAGTAAAGGTTACATTAAATGCATTGTTTGAGCATTATGCTTCAGTTATTGGTAGCTTTAATGAAGGAGCAAGTTTTGGTTCCCAAACACTAATGTAATTAGACAAGAATGTTGATGTTAATGATTTAGAGGCATATGCCTTGTCAAAACACAAAAAGAAAAGGGTAAAGTCACAATACAAAAAAGGGAAGTTAGAATTTGAAAGATAAGAACTTTGATGTTTTACTTTGGTAGAAGGTAAATGGTTGCAAATACTTAATACTTGCTATACTGGTGCAAGATGTATTAGTCATTCTTATGTTTATTGTAGCTTCTGAATTTGCTTTTAGCACTGGAGGGCATGTTGATCCATTTCATAGTTTTTTAACTCCAAAAATGGTTAAAACCCTTATATGCGCACATAATTGGTTAAAATCTACTCATGTTTTGGTTGAAAATGAGAAAAATTAGATGTTTAGGAAGACATTGAACTCGGTAAGTACTTAATTATTTATAACTTAATTAGATATATTTATGTTGTTTGCTCATCATCTATCATTCCTTTAATAATTTAACGAATTTTATATATGCTTTTTCACAGATGATTGACTTTAAAGTAGAACGTAATCTTTTGATTACATTTTTAGTTCATTTCATTATAAGTTAATTTTTTTCTATTTTATTATTGATATTCTTGTTATTTTATTTTTATAAAATTGAAGATGGAAAGAATTTAACAACAACAATTCTACTGAATATGAAATTCAATTTTACAGCTTATTATTCTTAATTTCATATCATTGAAAGTTGTAGTTATATTTTTTGCATAATTATTTTATTTTGAACTTGCTTTCTAGTATCCTAGTAAGTTGATATGGTTTGGTTCAAGTGGAATGGGGTTATTTGGTGTCTTAATGTAATTATTAATACCTATAGACTATTGCATTGTGTTTTGCTATCTTATTTGGAAACTTTTTAGTTTATATTTTTTGTGGTAGATTAAATGTTTGTTATGGTGTTTATTTTCATTATTGGATTGCTTTTTAAATTATTTGTTTATAATAGTATATTTAATCAAATATATTATTGGTTGGAAAACCATTCTTGAATACTATAAGGGTTAAGTCCCTCATGAGCATAAAACTACTGGGTGATACAAATATTTAGCACAACTCAGAGGTAATTGTATGATGACTGTGGAGAAAAAAGTACTCTATTAAAATTGCTTGTTGTATAAATTGTTTAGTGCCTTGGTGATGAACTTTATATATAATGTGTTACAACCTTTTAGTTGCAAGGTAGTTTTAATTGCAATGGTCAACCTTGTAGTTGCAGCTCTAACATTTGAACTTTAGGTTAAGGAGAGATCACTAAGTGCAGTAGAAAATGTGGTGTGTGTAATCAAAGCATTTGATTTCATTGCTTCATGGCTTGTTAAGCTATTACTCCAACGTGGCTACACTATCAAGGCAATAGACAGACATCTTTCTAAAATTGTTTACTTTACATTGTGTTGTCAAGTACTTCATATTATACAATTGTATACAATTATGTACTTCACATTACTTTGATCAAGTATTGTAAGTGCTTTGTATCTGGCATATATTGTGATGGGTGCAACTATTTTAATTATTATAATAATGTTGAGAATGAAGCTACGAGACAAGATGTTGAAGCAACTTTGGAGTGTAATCCAAATGCATTCAATCAAAAAATTGCTAATAGTCCATATGGTGTATGAGATAGTATAGTAAGTGGTCAAACCTAATTTTTTTTTACCTTGCAGATTTTACGCATAAATTCAACAAAAAGCCATAAAATTTTTTGGTTAATCATTGGAGATACAAATATTCATAAAGCTTCATTAACATGTCTAGTAAGGTTACATGTTTTGTTGCCTTTACTCATTAATGTGTTTGTTGGAATATATAGAATCTTTTAAGTTGATACCCTTCTATTTAAATGTATAAAATAGTATAGTAAGTGGTCAAACCTATTTTTTTTTTACCTTGCAGATTTTGCGCATAAATTCAACAAAAGGCCACAAAATTTTTTGGTTAATCATTGGAGATACTAATATTCATAAGGCTCCATTAACATGTCTAGTAGGGTTACATGTTTTGTTGCCTTTACTCATTGATGTGTTTGTTGGAATATATAGAATCTTTTAAGTTGATACCTTTCTATTTAAATGTATGACCATACATATGATTCTAGCACATGGTTGATATCAACTTTTTTGAATTCTATCAAGTTAGACTCTTAGTAAATGATCTTATGAAAAAGGGCTTGGGTTGAGTATTTGATGGAAAATTATAAAATTCAAAGTATAACTTGAATGTCTTTGTAATTTCATATAGCTTGCTACAATTGATGTTTTTATATAGATTAGTTTTGAATTATTTTTAAGAAGAGGCAGAGAAAGTTTTAATGTTGGGAAAGCACAACAAAAGATGCCTTTGCAAGTTATCCCACCACGGCTAAGGTATGAGTTTCCAGGTCTAAGAGAAGGTATTGAACCAGGGCCAGTCATAATAGAAGAAATGGGAGTTGTTGTTCTCTATGATAAGGATATCCATTTAAAAAATATAGTTGAAAGTAGTTAAACGTAAATTGACACTCAAATGAGTCTGTTTTCTTATCTTGTGTTGCTTGTGCAAAGCAAGCTTACGTTGGGATGAAGTAGTGCCTTAAAAAGTAATGTAAGTGTTTTCAAGCTGACTTTTTTGCTTTAAAAATTTCAAATGTATGGACTATAAAAATTTTAAAGGAAGTGAAGAGAGACAGGCTATATTTCATAGTGACCTTGCCAATAATATTGCTTATATTCAACAAGCAACAAATGTTACAATAACTGGAGCTATTGGTTTTTCGTTATGCATTTGCTTTAGTATATAAGAAAAGAAAGGGTCAAGAATAATTGTTTAGGTTAATTGCCAAGGATCCATCTATTCATAGGCTTGGACAATTTGTAAAGGTATACATGTGTATGCATATTTATTTACAATTATCTTTAAAGAAATTTTATGAATTTTATTTCAATTACACTTTACTTTGTCTTAGGTTAGTACTACTTTTGTTCTAAAAGAAAAGAATGTATGCTCAGCTAGTGAATTTAATTTTTTCATTCTCATTATTTTGTTACTTAACAATTGATTTGTACTTCATTTGTCACCATAAAGGCTTTATCATCATTCCTTTTGTTTTATGCTCATCTTTTACATTTGCTTCTTATATTATATGTTAATCAAGCAAACCATATTAGATGTTCTGCACTTTCATTTTTCTTATCTTCTATGCCTGTTTATTATGTTGGTTCAACTGTTGGAGTAGGCCCATTAAAATTCACATATAGGTAAATGAAGTGTTTTTATAGGTATTCATCTCTTTTTTAGGAAACTAACTTATGCATTTTAATAAAGGGTCTCTAATAGTAGACATCTTTCAAAAGTAGGATTTGAAAAAGCTTTGCTCTGTTTTGGTAGTTTTATCTGAAGAAGCTACAAAGATACTTGTAGGTAAATGGTGATACATGTAAAACACATTAAATCATATGTCTAAACTTACAGTGTCTCATTCTTGACATACTTCAATACTTAATTCATGTGTTTGCATGAGTAAGCATATGGTCATTTATGCTTATTTATTAGAAAACAATGCTAATGTATAATGCATGATGAGTTAATTGCTTTGCAGTTGTATTCATCACTAGTTATTTTTATCTATTAGTACATTATTCTCTAATGGACACAAATTTGTGTGGTGTTGTTTATTTGAATTTTCTACGTACTTGTTGTCCATAGTCATCTTGTAATTGCTAGAGTGAAGTGGTAGCAATTTCATGTTATCATAATGCATCATTATTCCTTCAATCTTCAATTATGGTTGGATCTGCTTTTCTCAAATTGTTATAGTGTAGCTTTAACACCATGATTAACACAGGGTTCTAACATTTCTGTTGATATTTATGCATGTGATTGAATTGCTTATATTTGTAACAGTAAGCGTAAATCTTATCTCAAAATAAGTACTCATCTAAGCCTTTTTTCTTATTGTAAGATATCTTTTGGCTTTTCATTTCAATTTCCAACAGAATATTATTGTTGTCTTGTAGATAATGGTTGGCATCCTATTTTTTTCTACATGAGTTTTATGAAGATAAGTTATTTAACTTTCATGGTCCTAATTCTTGTTTGGTTGTGTGAATTATTTATACTGATTAGGTCTCCCCCATTTCTTTCTCAATTAGTAAAAGTTGGGTTATGCATGTTTCCTTAGGTTGGTTGGTGGTGTTTATGAACAGGCATAAATTTGAGCAAAATTGCATAATCAATCTCTCTACTATACGACAGAAATCATTTTACCTAAATGAGATGATCATTATAGCTTTTTTTTGCATTTTGATTAAGTTTAGGTTAATAAGTGCAACATTTGCCCATGCATCAAAAGAGTTTACTTTTGTAGTCTATTTAAAATACAGGCAAAATTCATTCTTAACTTTTAATTTTTTTTTGTTCTTAATTGATAGTTGCTTATATAATTTAATTTTGTACCATTTTCATTGCACTAATTGCTCCACATTGGGTTTTTTTTTCTTCATAAAAGTTATCAATTTTTTCTCTTTATTGTTACAATCACTGCTAGGTTAGATAGGCTTTATGTCACCTTATTATACATTTTTCACTCATTTGGTTTCTTTATCTGAACATGGTTCATTGCTATTTGCCCTTTAGTTTCCCTATTTTTTCCCTGTTTCCTAATTTTTGCCTTGTTTCTGATATCTTTTTCCTTATTTCCAATCTCCTTTGCCCTTTGGTTTCCTTGTAAGTTGACTTTAATGTACACATATTCAAATAATTAATTTGAATTGATATGAATTCATACGGATCAGTTTTATCCATATATTCTTCTTATATAGATTGGATATAGATAATAAATAAAATATTGGCATAGGTCAGATTAGATAAAAAATTAAATATCTAAATCAATTTGATTAGATATCTCTTCAACCATACATAAAGAAAAGCTATAGTATTGACATAACATGTAAGGATATAAGAGGAACTTGCATCTTATCTACATAAATTTGATATTTGTGACACTTTCTAGTATATTCGATGTAATCTTTCTCTATTATCAACCAATAGTATCCTGTCCTCATAATTTATTTAGTCATCATGTGGCCATTTGCATGATTTTCACAAACATCTTGACGGATTTTTTCAAATAGCTTTTTAGCTTTAGTGGCATCCATACATCCCATAGTATTTGGTCTCGACCTTTTTTTATATAATATTTCTTTATCCAAGAAGAAACTCATCACCAGTTTTTTTAAGGTTCTCTTGTTATTCTCTTATATGTGCTCTGGATATTACTGATACTTGACATGTTGTAATTTATCAAAATACCATGATTTTTCATTAACTTCTTCCTCAACATTTAATAGTAAAGGTAGTAACTCCCATAAGCTCAACTTGATAGGTTAGACTTTGGCATTTTCATTTAACTTAAACATTGCAGCCAATGTAGCTGAAACATTAGCCATCTGATTCTCTTATCGAGGCAAATGATTAAAACATATATTCTCAAATTATTTAATTAACCTTGATAGATAGTTTGGGTATAGAACTAGTTTTGAATCTTTGGTTCCACATTCTCATTGCAATTGGAATATGACTAAGGTAAAGTCTCCATAAACTTTTAATGTATAGGCTTTCTTTTCTAAAGCAGCTTAAAGATCCATAACACATGCTTCATATTTTGCCACATTGTTGATGCAATCGAAACATAGTTTTGCAGTGATTTGGTAGTAATCTCCTTTCAGAGATATCAAGACTACTCTAATATCATGCTCCAAAGTGTTTGATTTGCCATCAAAATATATCTTCCATGCATTTTCATTAGACTCATCCTCATCTATGAGCAATACAAACATTAAGTCTTCATATAGGAAATTGAATGTCACTAGTACGTAATTTTTATAGGTTTGTTCTATAAGAAATTCAGTAATAATACTTCCTTTGATTGCTTTCTAGGACACATACAAAATGTCATATTAAGAAAGTAACACTTATCATCTTACTATTCTTCCTAACAATTAGGGTTTTTTAAATATATACTTAATTGGATCCAACTTCTTAATAAGCCAAGTGGTCTGGAACAACATGTATTATCTTAGATGTTGAGTTGTCTAAACTCATGCACAACACATCTTTTTTAACGATGAATATTTAGGCTTGTGGTTGGTGAACTTTTTGCTTAGGTAATAAATAGTTTGTTTTTTTCCTTCTTGTTTCATCATGTTGCCCCAACATGTATCCCATGAATTTTTCATGCACTATTTAGTAGAAGATAAAAAGTCTTCCAAAGACAAGCAACATTAATACTAGCAAGTTTGATAAGTATCCCATTCCCCTGACCCATGTTTTTGGAGGATCTTGAATATAAGGTCACATTTGGCAATAAGTTGAGAAATGAAATGAGCAATAAATTTCAACCTACCTAAGAATCACCTCACTTTTTTTTTGCATACGCAGAGGTGGTAGCACCTAAATAGCACATACTTTATCCAGATCTATTTCAATTCCTCTTTTACTAACGATAAATCCTAGTAGTTTTTTCTGAAGTTACATTAAAAGTGCATTTAGCAAGGTTAAGCTTAAGTTGAAATTTTCTTAATCTCTCTAATAACTTTTTCATATTAGCCACATGATCTTTTTCTTCATGGAATTTGACAATCATGTTGTCTATCAAGATGTTTTGAGATTTAGAGGCAAGCTAACCCAAAAGCTGGACAAATAGGAAAATTTTGGAAAAATAGGGCTTAAAATATTTTCAATAAAAACAACTAAATAAGGAGTTGCCACTAATCTTTTTTAGAGTGTAATTGACTATCCAAAAATTTTTATCATTTTAGTAAACATTTTAAAGCAGGATTAAAAAGTAAAAAAAAAAACAAATTTACGGTTTGTGAAATCAGAGTTGAGTCCAAAAGTCGATTATGAGGGGAAAAAGATTAGCAACCCTACAGTGTCCTTCGAAGACAGTACCAATTTATTACATATTATTCTTTTAATTTTAATTAAAATGGTATTATTTTACTTAATGTTTAAAATTAATTCATTTTTTTCTTTCTTTTTTCTTTTTTGCTAAACAAAAACAAAACAAATTTAAAAAAAACAAGTTTTTTTTTTTAATTTTTGGATAAAGATGAAAATATTTTAAATATCAAAATACTTTTTTTACTCTCCTATAATTATGTAGATCTTCAAAATTAAATAACTATTATTAAGAGTCTTCCCATATTTTAGGTAAGATCTTGATGATCATATTTACTTAAGATATTATTTTATTTTAAAACATTTTTACTTTGAAAACTAAATTAAAAAAAAAAAATGCATGAGATGCATGAATATTATAGCATGTGATAAATGCATGCCAATATAATATGAATAAAGTATGAATGCATGATCATATAAAAATGCATGTGATGACAAGATAAAATGGAATGCAAATTCATGAATGATTTAGGGTCTAGGTTAGAGTTTGGATTTTAGTGTTTATGATTTAAGGTTAGGTTGTAGGGTTAGGGTTTAAGATTAGGGTTTAGGTTTAGGATTTAAGGTTAGGATTAGCGTTTGGGTTTACGTTTAAGGTTTAAGGTTTAAGGATTGGGTTTAGGTTTAGGTTTAGAGTTTAGATTTGGGCTTTAAGGTTTGGATTTAGAGTTTAAGGTTTGCATTTGGGATTTGGGATTTCACAAAAATATTTTTTGAGGGTTTTATTGGAATAGACATGAAATGCTTGCAAAATTACAAAAATACAATTCATGAATGCATGTGTCAAATATATAGCCTAGAAACTTAATTACAAACTAAGGTATTTTCAAATTTAAAATCACAAGCGTGTAATGCATGAAAATTCAAGAGAAAAATGGATTAAACATAAAAACTTTTCCAACTTTTGAAACATTCCACCTTTTTTTTTATTCCTCAAAATCCAACTAAACAACTTCAAAAATCAATCAAAACCAACCATCAAAGCAAGCAATTTTTTCCATTTGAAAATTTGTTCAAACACATTAACAACTTGCCTACCATCACAAAAACACAATCAAATATATGAATCAAAGTAACACATATCTTCAAAATGATGAGCAAGATTTGGCCAAACCATGACTCACCATGGCCGAACCTTTATGAGACTTTAATCATGTACTTTTCATTCAAGCCACGCATACATTTTAACATCACATAAGAACATTTTTCACTATAAAAATATATTTATCCAGCTTGAAACAAGTTAAAATATCAAAGAAAATATAAGCAATTAAAGTATGAGCCAAACACTATTTTATGTTATCAACTTAGACCATAAACTAACAATTAGCAACTGCACCATCAACCAAATACATATAAGTAGCAAAAGAAGCAAAGAACAAATTTCTAGGGAAATCTAAGAAGAGGTTTGACCATAAGATGAGAGGTTGGCCAAACCTCAAATTGGACTTTTCAATAGTGGATTTGTGTTGTTTTTGTTTGGATTTCAACTTCAATCCAACTATTGATAAGTTGGATGAAAATCTATTTAAACTTTAACAAAAAAAAAAACTTTAAAAATCTTCTAGGAAATCAACAAAAAGATTAATGAAATACATTGAAAATGCAATAAAAAATGTAATGAGGATGATAAAAGAGCAATAATGGAGGTTGAGAAAGACTACATTCAAGTAAACGAACAACTAAAATTTTTCTCTCCTTTTTTTCTTTCACATTTTTTCTTCTTTTTTTTCTCCTCTATTTTTGTGTTTTTCCCAACCACCTTTCCCTCTGGTTTTCTCATGTTCCCAGCTTACGAAAAAGATGCAAAAAAAAAATCCCCAAAGTTGAATGCTAGCCCTTGAATTAAAAGCTCATCCAAGGTTTTATATTCCATCCTTATTTTTAGTTGCAAGGTATGAGTTTTCACTATTGGATTCCCTTTTCTAATATAATTTAATGGTCCAGAATAAACATTACTAAAGGTATGATTTTTACAACCATTAAACCCAATGCAAAAGATCATTTTGCCCTTAGCACAAGTTTTTAGTTTTTAGGCCATTTTCATGGAAATCAATGTTTCCCTGCACATTTTTTAATTTTAAAGAACCAAAAATCATAAAATATTTTGAAACTAAGATCTGAAATATTTTGTGAAAACCTATCTCGATAAAGTCAAATTACAAAAATATCCCTGAAATGATATTATGATAATTTCACACTTTTCTATGATATTGTTATGATTTCGAATGCACAAAAAATCATTAAAATTATAAAATTATGATCTAAAAAGTTTTACAAAAAATCGACCTCAAGAATATCAAATTATAAAATTATTCTTATGGGGTATTTTAGTAATTTTACACTTTTCGAGATACATCAAGGTTTTTAAAATTTTAAAAATCATCAAATAATATAAAATCATGATCTAAAGCTTTTTGTAAAATTTCAACATCGAAAGATCAAATTACAAAAATACCCTTAAGGAGTATTTTGATAATTTCACATTTTTCAAAATGTGATTCGAGTTTTTCGTGAATCAAAAGTCATTAAAAAAATTCGATTATGAATTGGAAAATTTCACAAAAATTTAGCTTTGAGAATGTCAAATTACAAAAATGCCTTTACGACATTTTTTTTTTATAGTTTTACACTTTTTCAAGCCCAAAAATTTTTTTAGTGATTTAAAAATCTCAAATTTCAATTTAACCCACATTGAATTCATTTTAGTTGTAAAATTTGAGGATTGACCCTAGTTTATCCATTTTGACCAAAATTTGAGCAACTTTTACTTTGTTTGACTAATTTTGAATTTGTTGACCAAATTTGACTATAATTGACTTTATGGCATTTAGGTTAAATTGATCCAAATTTTGATTTTAAAAACTTATCAAAAATTGAAAAAACATTGGATTTGAACCAAGTTTAATTTTAAATGCCTTGCAAGTAGTCAAAATTTTGCTAGGATAAAATTAGGTATTTACGTCATCCATACTTATTTTTTTGTGCATTATATCATGGAATAGAGTTATTGTGGCTCTTTGATAAGTTGTCCCAGTATTTTTCAAATCAAATGGTGTGACTTTATAGCAAAAATATTCCTTATAATGTCACAAAAATAATCTTTTCCATATCTTTCTGTGCCATCTTGATTTGATTATACCCTAAAAACCCATCCTTGAATGAGAATTGAGAGTGTCTAGCAATATTGTCCATTAAGGTGTCAACGTAGAGCAATGGGAAGTTATCTTTTAGACTTGCTCTATTCAGATCTAGATAATAAATGCATATCCTCACTCTGTCATCTTTCTTGGGTACTAAAACTATATTGGTCACCCATTCAAAATATTTAGTCACTTCTAAGAATCGCATCAAATTGCTAAATTATTTTTTTTTTATCTCTAACAACATTTCATGTTTCATTCTTCTTAACTTCTATTTAATTGGTTTGCACTCAGACTTTAGACTTAGATTATGCACTACAATTCGACATCCAACCCTGGCACATCTTGGTACAATCAAGTAAATACATCCATGTATTCATAGGGTAAATTTATTAGCTTCTACTTTATTGATGATGATATTGAAGTACAAATCTTTTCCTTTTTCTTAGTCTTTTCTCTCCAAAATTCACAACTTTACTAGTCTCTTAATGAGGCATGATTTACTTTTCCTCTTATTCCATCAGTCTCAATAATTTGGCGATATTACATGGTTTTTCATATTTTTTTCATCATCAAGTGCGCTAATTTAAACAAAATTTTCAAAATCAAATCCTAAAATATTATCATGATGATCTTCATATTCATTATTTAAGAACTTAAAAATAAGTTAAATGGATGAAATATAAAGAGATATATACAACTGTGAGGAATTCAAATGAAAAAGGCGAAGGAAATGTGGCAAATGCATCATGCTTGTCATTTATTCAAACAAAAACAAAGAAACAAGCAAACCATGCATACAAGACACTTAATGCTTCTTAACAAAACTATTTAAATTTAGTTCAAAATATTACTTTAAAGGAAATTTAAAAACAATAGGTAGCTCTTCAATATGCTAATTCTTTAGCTTTGCACAAGGATGAATAGGATACACCAATGGACATGTTAGGTCTTCGTTCATGTCTTTTTTACCCATCATCTGTATAAAATATTTAGCAAAGATATCTTTCAATGATGGTTTGACCCCTTCTTTATGTTCTTTACCATATTTGGATGCATACAACCAGCTAAGATACATGTTTCATAAAAAGGAAGAAAAGACATATTTTTAGCATCTACCTTTCATCCTATAAAATGAGCCAACTTCTTTTTTTCTGTTCTCCACAAACTTCATCCTTCCTTTTCGTGTATGTAGACACCCCATTTTGTCCAAAATTTTTTCGAAATGCATTAGGTTTCAATTTTTTATTTTGATTGTGCAATTGGGCCTTAATTGAAAAAGTGAATTTTGGGCCTAAAGATTAAGCCATAAATTTCTTTTTCTAATTTTTTTAGTTTAATTTTTGGTTTTTTTAGTCAAAAGAGTTAAAGTCAGTTGATAAAAAAAAAAGGGATTTTGCATGAAAAATCTTGAATTCAATGCAACTCTTGGATTCTGTGTCATATTTTAACTTTAATGATTGAATAATTTTAAAAAGACTTGGAGCTCAATCTATTGAAAAAGGGACGATTACACAGCGAAAAAATTTAGAGAAAAATCATAAATTTGGTTGAATTAATTTCTTCTTAATTGAAAGGGATTCAATCCCTATGTAAGGACCTTGAATCTAAGATCAAAAGAGAGCGCCTCATAGCAATTGACTTTAAAATTAAACAAAGGTTATTGAAAAGAGAGAAAATTTGGACAAAGGTTTTGAGTCAGCAAGGAAGAAGCAATGAATAAAAATTTTTTTTTCAAAAAGATATAGTTGGAGTTTTTGAAATGAAAGCTAAGATTTATATTAGGAAGTGTCAGTTCTTGAAAGGTGAAAAATGATTGAAACCCATGATCTATTAAGGTAATGTTTGCTTTCATTTTTTTTGGTGATTTTTACATAACTTTTATAACATTTAATTGCTTACTTTTATTTTTATATTTATTACATGATATTTATTTTTGCCTAAATTTACATGACTAATATTATATATGCATGATAATTCATTCGCCTAATATTTTATTTGTATGATTAATATGTTTGCATGGATTTAATTTGCTTGCATGATTTATTTAATTGCAAGATTATTAATATATTTATTTGCATGATTACCTAATATATTTATGTGTGTGATTACATGTTATTAATATATTTATTTGTGTGATTTATTAATATATTTATTTGTATGATTATATTTAATTTGATTGCTTGATTATTAATATATTTATTTATGTGATTATATTTGATTGCATGATTATATATATTTACATGAATGATTTTTATGGTATTATATTATTACAAGTTATGATTTTATAATATTGCATGATTTATTACATGGTATGATTTTATATTATTGCATGATATGATTTTATTTATTACATGATATGATTTTATATTTATTGCAAGATAACTTTTGCATGGTATGATTTTATATTTATTGCATGATTGTTGATATTTTGATACAACTTTTTTGTATGACCATGTGGTGTAAATAAAAAAAAGGGATTGGAATTGTTTGATTTGCATAATAAAACCATTTTTAATTAAGGTTTAATTTCGATAATATATAATTAATTTGGTACCAATTTTGAGCATAAAGGAGTGCTAACACCTTCTTTGCATGTAATTGACTCTTGAACCTTTGTTTTGATGATGTCAACCAAAACCTATTCTTTTTAGGGACTCTTAGTTTACACTTAGGACCCTTAAAAGGGAAAGATTCATATAGGTGCCTAATCACACCTACGTAAAAAAGATTGATGGTGACTCCATAATTTTTATGTCTAATGGGTAAGTTTCCTAACCTAAATGTTACAACAATGTAGGCCTATACCCCAAACTAAACCTATCATCTTTCTTAAGTATCATTCATGGTCATTTCATCCCTTGTAAGTTAGACAACTTTTGATGCCCTTTTCCTACCACTTTATTAAAAGCCAACTCAAAAGCATTGGATAGACATAGAATAGGCACATTTGATCCTTCACCTATATATGTTACATTGAAAATTTAGAGGATCTAATGAAACATTCTAAGGCTTTTTCAGTTGCTTCAACATATAATATAGCTGATGGTTTAGTCACTAGGAAATCTTTTTTACTAGCAACAATGACCATCTTTTCATCTATTATGAATTTCACTTTTGTTGTAGAGTGCAAAAGATAGCTCTTGCCATATGAATCTATAGTCATCCTAAAAGACAGCTATAAAAGAGAGCGATATTCATGATTTGGAAGACTATATCAAAAATACATGAGCCAATTTGAACTGGTAGTTTAATATCACCTATTACCTCATGACGTGTTCCATCAAAAGCCCATAGTATCATGTGACTAGTCTTCATGTAAGACATGTCAATTGGTAATTTAGATAATGTAGTCATATGCATGACATTCAAAGAGATCCATTATCGAAAAGCACATTGGATAGTGTATGACCTTTGTATCTTGCGGAGATATATAAGATTTTTGCATCACCCCTACCACTGAGTGGGATTTCATCAACGAATGAAATTTTCTATTGTGATACTTTCCATTATGCAGTCGAGTTTCTTCGCAAATATATTGTGAGCAACATAGGCCTTATTAAGTATTTCAAGCAAGGTATTTCTATGAAGCTCTGAATTCAAAAGCAATAAAGCACAGAGATTCATGCTAGTAAGCAATTTAATTACTCTATATCATTGTCCACTCTATGTTTGATAAGTTTCAAGAATTCACAAGCTTATTTTTCTGTAACTGGATCTTTACGCTCTCAATCTTGGACTACAACCAAGTGAACCTCTTGATTGTTAGGTGGGATATTTTTTTTTCTAAACTCATCTCCACTTGTTACTTTTCCCTTTCAAGCCCTCTCTAGTGTTTCTAGGGTGTAACATTTTTCATTTTTAGCCATGCTCCCTACACTTGTTATATTTGCTTTATTTTCATCACACAAGCCATATTAGAAGGATCCACCATCCACACCTTGCAATATGTATTACAATTATATTTCTAGGTGACTGCTTTATCATTTTTATATGACAATAGGCTAGGGACTTCAATTGTCACCTTTGGTATGGTCATATAAACTAGCTTATTGACTTTAGCACTCGACTTTCTTTCATAAAAAATAATAACAAGCTTAAAATTTGTTTGGTAAGGTGTGCTCTTGGATGAATCTCCCACTATAACATTCACTAAACCCTCTTCACATTCTTTATAAAATTTAATCAAGAAAGAATCCATTATCTTCTATAGCTATTGTTTAAAGACTTTAGAATCTTGAAGTGAATGACCAACAACCTTTATATGGAATTCACACAATTCTTATAGAAAATTCACAAGTATGATCAAAATTATATATGAAATACCCAGTATTTGAGTCCTCAGGTATTGGATGTATTATATTAGCTTTGACGAAGGCAAAAAATATTTGATTTATAGAAGTTCTAATTCACCTTTCTTTTAACATACCGAGTTAACTCATTACCCATAACATTTATCAATCCCCCACCATGATCAAGCAATGGATGTGCATCAACACTCGGCCTAGCTTTAGTTGAAAAATTTAAAATCCTAGCATCAATCAAACCCTACCCTTGTATTTAAAAGCTATGCATTTTTCTAAAGAATGGCCTTGAATCTCATAATGGTAGTCACACTGAGTTTCTGGATCATACCACTTTGGATATGGTAGTTTTAAAGGCACTATGGGTAATAGGGCCACCAAGTGCCTTTGGACCAGTTAAGAAAATAACTAAGTATAAGTCATAGGGATTGGATTAAATTGCAGTTGTTGTTGACTATTTCACGGTTTATTTCCATTAATGTTTGAAGTGTTAGGCTAGATAAAGGGCCATAGTGAAAGTGTTAGAGGATGAAAATTGATTTGAGAGGTAGGTATTTTGGTTTGCATTGATTGATAAAGGTATGGGTTCTTGGAAATGTTGGAAATGGTTGAGTAAGAAGGTTAGTACATAGCGTATGAGTGGTATGAGTAAAAAGCCCTAGTCATTGTTTTTTAACAATGACGGCTTGTGTTTTTACTTCTTTTTTCTTGAGTGGCTTTCTTCTTTTTGATCCAAAAACATCTCCTTATTTAATCATCCATTTTTAATTGCATTTTTTATTATCTATCCAGTAATCACCATATCAGTAAAATTTTTTATGGCATGGCTAATGAGCCTATTACAGTATTGAGCTTAAAGGCTATTAATTAATAAAACAGTTATTTCTTTTTCGATAAGAGAAGGCTGAACCTGGATGCAATATTTTGCCACCTTTAGGCATATTTTTTTAAGCTTTTGCTAGTTCTCTTTTTCATGTTTTGTAAGGACAGTCTATTTGAAATCATATATATAACATGTTTGTATTAAGCAACAAATGTTTTAGCCAAAATTTTCCATTAATATATCTGACTCCTATCCAATTGAATGTATCATCTAGTAGTTGATACGGTAAGACTATCTTGAAAACAATAGATGAGTAATTTGTCATTGTTTGTATGCCCAGTCTTTTTTCGCAAAACATGGTGATACGTGCCATAGGACATTTGGTTCTGTCATATTTTTCAAATTTCAGCACTTTAAATTTTGCTTGCCCTTTTTTGCATATTTATGAGAATAAGAAATAATGCAAAGACCAAAAAAACCAATTTTGTTTGGCAATAAAAGAAGAGAAGGCTCCATTTGCATGTGCTTATTTGTTTGTTCTCGTGTTGGATAAGGTTTTTTTGTTTTTGTTTTGTTTTTTTTTTTAGTTTGCATCGAAAGTTGTTTTGAGGATTTGGGATTGATATCGAAGGTCTTTAAGATTCTTATTGAATGTTAAGGATTCACATAAAAAAATTCTTAAGATTTACATTGAGGTTGTATCACTAGTATTTGATATTCACTTTGAAGGGCTAGGATTCACACCACAAGGTTCTTTAAAAATTTGAGATTCATAAAAGGTTTCTTTAAAAGGTTTGAGATTCAAATTGAAAGGTTTCTTCAAAAGGTTCAGAATTCACATCGAAAAGCTAGGATTCATACCAAGATTTTTCAAAGGTTCGAGATTCACATAAAAAAGGATAGGTTCACACCAAGATTTTTCAAAAGTTTTTGAGATTCACACTAAAAAGGTTAGGGTTCATACTAGGATTTTTCAAAAGGTTCGAGATTCATACCGAAAGGCTGAGATTCTTACCAAGATTTTTCAAAGGTTCAGGATTTATATCAAAAAGCTTTTTCAAAAGATTTGAGATTCATGCTGGAAGGCTAGGATTCACTCTAGAATTCTTTAAAAGTTTAAGATTCACACCAAAAGGTTGGGATTTGCACCTAGATTTTTTAAAGGTTTAGGATTCTTATCGAAAAGTTTCTTTAAAAGATTCAAGATTCACACCGAAATGTTGGGATTCACACCATGATTTTTCAAATGTTTAGGACTTGCACCAAAAGGCTTTTTTTTTAAAATTTGAAATTCACACCAAAAAACTGGGATTCATACAATCATTCTTCAAAGCTTTAGGATTCACACTAAAAGGATTCTTCAAAAGATTCAGGATTCACACCAAAAGTAAAATATTTATAGTTGGAAGAATCTAGATTCACAACAGAACGAACAATTCACAGTTAGAAAACTTTAGATTCACAACAAAATAAATGATTCACAATTTGAAGATTCATAAGAGTTAAAGATTTGCAAATTTCAAAGTTTTGCAAAGAGGGTTAAAGACTTATAAATTTTAGAGTTTCACAAGAGTTAAAGATTTCAAAGGATCATAAGAGGGATCAAAGATTCACAAATTGCACAGATTTGTAAGAGTCAAAGGTTCATAATTTATGCAAATTCACAAAAGTCAAAGATTCGTAAGTTTCAAAATTTCATAAGAGATTTTAAAAATTCACAAATTTCAAAGATTTGCAGACATAAATAATCAATCATTAAGATGAGGAATGCCAAGGAGCTCTAATATGATGTAAATGCAAGTGTCCCTAGGTAAATGCAAATGTTCTTTCTAAGATGTACATGTAATATGCAACATGCAACATGCAACATACATTTTGGATTTGATTGTGAAAAGAAAAAGACAAACCATCATTTTTAAAAATATTTTTTTTCATTTTTCATTATCATTTATTCCGTGAAAAAATATTTTTCTTTTTTAAATAAAAATGGGCCTAAATATTCTCACATGATTTCTTTATTTTTCATAAAATGTGTGACTGATTACTCAAAGTTTTTCTAAAATGGTCAACAAAATTTACCCCACATAATTAAATTCCATGATCATAAAGAAACAAAATATCTGAACAAATGTAACTTTGTGAGTCTTTTAAAAATTGGCAATCTTTATTAGAAATGAAAGAGGTGAAAGTCATGAGAAAAGAAGGCTTAAAATTTTAAAATCAACATCTTTTTATGCATTTTGAATCTTTTGGATCTTTCAAACTTTATACTTTCAAAAAGGTTTAGGCTACCTTTGGTCACTATGAAGAGTGGCTTTAAAGCTTTCCAAGTGTGCTTAGGACTGCCCTTTAGTAGTGTTTTCACCTTAGAGCTACATTTATCTTTTTTTTTTCTTTTCCTCATTTTTGTTTTTATTTTTTTCTTTTTTTTTCTCTTTATCTTTCTTTTCTTTTTTTATTATTACGTCATGCATTCAAAAATTCAAATTTATCTAAAATGAACTAATGATCAAATGGGTAATTAGGTGATAAAAGAAGACCAAAAAGGTTCATAGGTTAATGGTGATTCTTCAAATAAAAGCCCTTCAATTTTAAGCACCTGTGCTTGATCCAATATGAACTTTTATCAGGAGGTAACGTAGGCCAATGTTTGAGTTGCCAAAGAAAAGGGTAATTAGTCTCGAAATAAGTGTTTTAGGGTGATTAAACCAAAGATCATTTTTTTATTTAAAGTATTCATTTTAGGGCATGTCTTTTTATTTTCCTATGCCTTCCACTCAATCATCCATCATTTTTTTTTGTCTTTTCCCCTATTTTCCTTTTTCGTCTTCTTTTTCTTTTTTCTTTCCTATTATTTCCCCTTTTTTTGTTATTTCTTTCATTTTTTCCCTTTTCTTAGTTTTTTTCTTTCACCTTCTTTTTTTTTCCTTTAAATAGATTCAAAACTTTGCAAATATTTTATCGGACATTTGCCTTTAGCATATAAGGTTCCTCTTTCAACATTATCATACTTAAATCCCTAAATGTATCTTTTTTTTCTTTCTTTTTACCCTCAAATGTGGAAGGAGATCCTAGGTTAAGGTTCATTTTGAAAGAGTTTTCATCAAGCTTGAAAAAGTAGCAATGGATAAGTTTTATATTTGTAAAAAGATAATGAAAGATAGTTATTTATCATCTTAAGTACAAGTTATTGAGATTTGAAAAGCAATTATTTTCAGAAAAAGGTTTTAAAAAAATTTTTTTTATGAACTTTCTGGTTTTCACTCGTTGGGTTTTTTCAAGAATTTGTTGAAACCTTTTTTATTTTTGAATTTATTTAAATGTCTCAAATGCATGATGTCATAAGCAAAATTTTTTTTTTTCCTTCTTTTTATTATTTTTTTTCTTCTCTTTTTTTTCCTCTTTCTTTGTATGCCCCCACCATTATTCAAGAAAGATATTATGCTTTGACAAGCCATCATTGATGAAGGTACATGTGAGAAAAAGGATTATATGGAATGAACTCATTTAAGGAGTAAAAATATCTATGTTACTTCATAACAAAGGACGAGTTAATCATAATTCAAGTTGTTTTAGAGGTAATGAAGACATTATTTTTGGTCAATGTACCCCCAAGATACCGAAAAAAGATAATTTTTAGGGTAGATGAGTGAAAGGCTGGTATGTTTGGAGTCATTTGAAAGTATTTGGGTAGCTTTGATTTTTGAAATAGCATAGTCTTGACGTTTATCAAATTACCACATCCAAATTTTTAAGAAAAATGTCATGTTTAGCTGATCTTCTTAGAATCCAATTTTTTTCCTTATTTTTTTTTTGAAAATTGGTTATTTCATTGCTCATTGCCTAAGAAAAGAATATCACCCTTTTATATTACAATATTATTGGCAAAAACATAGTTAAGAAATTTAGGTTCATGTCTTTTAATGGGTTATGGTTCATGAGTGAAGTCAATTGAGTGATTTGAGACATGAAAGTATTTGCAAAAGGTGTAAAGATATTTAGTGGGTTTATTTTTACTGGAGATTACCAACTCTTGTGAGACTCTTTCCATCTTTTATTACAAAAGAAAACTTTCTCTTTTTACTTTTTCATTTTTTTAGACTTTTTTTTTTAATTTTCATTTTTAAGGCACTTTCTTCTCTTTTATGATTTTAGAAATTAATTATATGGGGTATTATCCTAAAATAATTATTTTGAAATCAAAATCTCATAAAAGATCTTTAAAATATTTAATCCTTTAATAATGAACATAAAGACAATATTAAAGTAAATATTGATTCAATTGGATGAAAATGGAGACATCATAAAAATGCATTAACACATAAAAAGAAATCTAAGTAACCTTTAAAAACAAAATTCAAGAAAGTCACTTTCGAATGATTATACCCTATCTTGTCATTTCAAGAATTACACTCCTGTACAATCTGGTTTGAATTTGACATCTAACCTCCTTTACTCTTTAAAACTTAAATATCCAGCTTTTAGCAATCTATTACCTTGTATTTCAAAAATGTGCAATCTTCCAAAGACATGCAGTTTTCTAAAGAATGGCCTACAATGTTAAAATGATATTCACATTGGGCATTAGGGTTGTACCATTTGGGATATAGTGGTTTGAAAGATTTAATGGGAACAAGGGCGATGAGGTATTTTTTTCAAAAGCTGTGCGTATAAATTTATTTAAGATATGGGTATTGGATCAATAGAGGTTCTTCTTTTGGTATTGGTGGTGTGAGAGTTTTTATGTTCTATAGTTGAGTTGCTTTTGTTGGAAGAAGGGTACTATAATTGGTGTTGGAGTGAATTGGGAAACTCAAAGTTAGAAACTGGGTTGGTACATTGATTGACAAGGTGGTGGTAGAATAACATGCTAAACAAATGATTGTGGAATGTGAGGTAAAAGACATGAATTCAGGTGTGAAATTCTTAGAGTCTGCATAAAGATTAGGGGTCAAATGTTGGATGCTTGGAAATGAGATTAAAAGCAGTCATTAGAGAATTTTGAGTGCAAATATGGATTTAAAATAGTTGGTAAGAGTTTTTTGAGATCTAATGACTTCATCTTGGAAACTAAACTTTTAAGCTCAATCATTTATGTGGCCAGTTTATTCATCCTTTTCATGAGCTTATTTCGATCTTCACTTGAGACACCATGTGCATCAAGATCTTTCTTAAAGGTGTTAGACTTAGCAAGAACCCATTGACCTTGATCTGATTCAATTGGAAATGGCAATGACCTTTAAGGAGCAACAAACTTAACCTCACTACCATCCTTAACCATTTTTATCAACTAAGTAATCTTTTGTTTTATTTCCCAAAGCTCATGCCAAAATTCCTTTTAATTTAACTCTAATGCACTAATCTTTACTTTCAATGGATCTCCCATTTTCGCCATTCTGATACCCACCAACGTAGGCATTTTATTTAGAAACTTAGACCAAAAAATTTTTATGTTATTACCTTTATTGAATGAATGCCACAGAAAAAATAACAACAGACAAGACATGTTTATGAATGCATGCATATGATAAGGATGCTAAAAATAATGTCATGGAACACAAAGAAGCTTAAAACAATGGATTTTTATATGTACGAGGCCTAAATAATAAAAATTACATTACCTAAAAATGTGTATGCAAATACTACAATGTTCTGTTGCAAGAGTGGTGAGGTATGTTCAAAAGGAATGCAATGCATGTTTTTCAAACCCAACCATTCATGAATTTATATGCATGAAATGTAATGACATACTATATGAGTGCAAGAAATGCAATGTTGTAAGGGTGGTGAGAATTATTCAAATGAAGTGCAATTCATACAAAGCATGCATTAAAAATCCTACCATTCATGAATCTATATGCATGAAAGGTAATAACATACTTCATGAGTGATGATATGTATACCTATGATTAATGCAACATATTATATGCATGAGATATATCTACATGAATGTAATACAAGAGTTGTCCTGACCTAATGAGGTAGACACTATTTAAGATATGCAATGAGGTGGGTGTATGTACTACCTATCAAGATATGCATATGATGGAATGTATGTACCATTTATTAACATGTGCATGAAATGAAATGCATGTACTATCTATTTATGTGGATGAGATGGAATTCAGTATTATCCATCAAAATGTGCATAAAATATGGGTACATTTGTTATCTTATTATTTCTAATCATGATAAAAAGTATGAAAGAATGAAATGATAAAAATTATAAAAGAATGAAATCCAAAACATGAAACAACAATCAAACTTAAAGCTTCATTTATTTTTTAGAATGAAGAAAAATGCAAAAAAAACATGTGAAATGTAATCACACAGAATGACTACGATTCAAAGATTTTTTTTTTTCCATTTTGTTCTTTTTGTTTCTTTTGTTTTTGGTTTTTTTGTTTTTTTTTTATTTTGTTTAGAGCAAATAAAAATTCAGGAACACAAAAAGAACCACACAAAATGGACTAAGATTCAAATTTTCTTTTTCCATTTCTAACTTTTATTATTAAGCCAATAAACAAATAACCTAAGAAAAACCATTCATTCTCTTTTTCTCTTTTTTGTTTTGCCAATTTTGGACACAAATCAAATGAATCGAATTACATGAAAAAAAAATATACTAAAAGTATTTTTTTTCTTTTTTTTAAACACCAAGGATTGTTTTTTCTTAATGATTTTTTTTCCTTTATATTAAAAGAAATAATATAAACTATCAAATTAACAAAAAAAAAAAAAGCAAAGGGTGTTCTTTCTTATGACTTATTTAGGATAATTACTATGAAAAAGGTGCAATATGGCTCTATCTAGGGCTGGCTCCCTGAAGCTGACTATATGCTAAATTAGGAATTGACGCATCTAAAGGTTCCTAAATTGTTCTTCACATCATCATCTATTACAAATTAGTGTGGCACCCCGATTCTCACGCATTATAGGCATTAAGTGTAAAAGGTTCAATCTGAGTGAGAATATTTTACTAGCAATTACAGAGGTTTAAACCTCATGATAGTGTAGCTAATTTACTTCCTCTTAATTAAGGTTAAAGCCCAGGTATAGAGCTTATGCATGAAATAAAGATATAGGAATATGCAACAGAATAAAACAAAACCTTCGATATTTTCCTAAACTACCCTTATCCTAAATGCCCCACAAATATTAAGAACAAAATAGAGAACAACAATATATAATAAATGACATAATTAAAATATGCATGAAATCACATAACAAAAATATGCATGAAATGATATATTTACAATATGCATGAAATGATGTAACTAAAAAATATATGAAATGGCATATTTATAATATGCGTGAAACGTCATAATTACAATATGGACAAAATAACATATTTATAATATATATCGAATGCAAAACACATACAAACTTTTTTTTTCATTTCTCATCATTTTTTTTTACATTTTTCATTTTTTTGGATAAATATGAAAATCAAAACATTTTTTCAATTTTTTGATTTTTTTATATATTTCAAAATTTTCACTTTTTAAGAAATCAAGAAAATCAAAATCAAAGAATTAAATTAAACATTAGTTAGAACTATTAAACAAAAATTAAGGATAACATGCAATCAATAAAAAACAACAATATAAAATAAATCGCGTAATTAAAATATGCATGAAATGATGGTTAAAATATATATGAAATGACATAATTAAAATATGCATGAAATGATATAATTAAAATATGCATGAAATGACGATTAAAATATGTATGAAATAACATAATTAAAATATGCATGAAATGTAAAATACGTTTTTTAATTTTTTTAATTTTTTCATTTTTTTTGTAGGAAAACAAGACAATTAAAATCAAAACATTTTTTTTCAATTTTTTTTTTACTTTTTAAGAAAACAAAAAAATTTTAAATCAAGAAAGTCTGATTGAACGCTAATTAGAACTATTAAACCAAAATTAAAGATAACATGCAATTAATATTTGGCTTGATTCTTTAAATATATCCCTAGTAGAGTCACCAAGTTGTTATGATGCCTCGAGAACTGGGAGTGGGCTAACTCAAAGCTAGACAAACGAGAAAATTTTGAAAAAATGTGGCTGAAAAATGTTTTCAATAAAAACAACCAAATAAGGAGTTGTCATCAATTTTTTTAAGATGTAATTGATCACCCAAAAAATTTTTTTAATAAAACATTTTAAACAGATTTAAAACATTTTAGAAAAAAAAAAAACAAATTTACAGTTTGCAAAATCAAAGTCCGAAGTTGGTTACGTTTGAGAAAGAATTAGTACCCTCATTGCACCTTTGAAATTATACCAATTGATTTCATGTTATTCTTTAATTTAATTAAAATGGTCCCATTTTACTTGATGTTTAAAATTAATTCCTTTCCTTCTTTTCTTTTTTTTTTTTCTCTTTTCTTTGCTTTTTTCTTTTTTTTTTAAAACAAAAACATATCAAATTTAAAAAATAAAAGTTTTTTTTTTTTAATTTTGGATCAAGATGAAAACAGTTCAAATATTGCAATATTTTTTTTACTCTCCTATAATTAGGTAAAGCTTTAAAAAGATTCCTAATTTATAAGTTTTAAAATTACCCCACAAAACCAAGATAACACCTCTCATAAATAATAATTATTGAAAGTCTTCCTATAGTTTACGTAAGATCTCGATAATTATATTTACTTAAGGTATTAGCTTATTTTAAAACATTTTTCCTTTGAAAACCAAATATAAAAAACAATGCATTAGATGCATGAACATAATAATAAGTGATGAATGCATGACAATATAATATGAATAAAGTATGAATACATGATATTCAAAAATGCATGTGATGACAAGATAAAATGAAATACAAATATATGAATGATTTAGGGTTTGATGATTCGTTTGGGGTCAAGGTTAGGGTTTAGGGTCAGGGTTTAGGATTAGGTTTTAGAGTTTAGCATTAGGATTTAGGTTTAGGATTTATGGTTAAGGTTTACATTTAGGTTTAGGGTTTACATTTTAGGGTTTGGATTTGGGGTTTCACAAATTTTTTTTTTTTTTTGGGTTTTATAGGAATAGACATGAAATGTATGCAAAATTACAAAAATGGCATTAATGAATGCATGTGCGAAATGCATGACTAAAAACATAAATACAAACTAAGGTATTTTTCAACTTAATATCACAAACATATAATGCATGAAAATTCAAGAGAAAAATTGATTAAACATAAGAACTTTTCCAACTATGAAATGTTCCACCATTTTTTTTCTTTTGTTCTTCAAAATCCAACCAAAGAATTTCAAAAATCAACAAAACCAACATCAAGACAAGCATTTCTTCCATTTGAAAATTTGTTCAAACACATTAACAACTTGCCTACCATTACAAAAACACAATCCAATATATGAATCAAAGCAACACATATCTTTAAAATGATGAGCAAAATTCGGCCAAATCATGACTCACCATGGCTAAACCTTCATGAGACTTCAATCATGTACTCTTCATTCAAGCCATACATATATTCTATCATCACATAAGAACATTTTTCACCATAGGAATACATTTATCCAATGTGAAACAAGTAAAGTATCAAAAAAAAAAAAAGCAATTAGAGTATGAGCCAAACACAATTTTATATAATCAACTTGACTATAAACTAGCAAATAACAAGTGCACCATCAACCAAACACATATAGGTAGCAAAAAAAAGCAAAGAACACATTTAAAAATAAAGCCAATAGGAGGTTTGGCCATGGGAGGGGAGGTTGGCTGAACCTCCAACTTGGTTTTTCAATGGTGGATTTCTATCATTTTTGTTTGAATTTCAACTTCAATCCAACTATTAATTAGTTTGATGAAAATTGATTCAAACTTTGAGCAAAAAAATAAACTAAAAATATTTAAGGACATCAATAAAGAATGAATGAAACACAATGAAAATGCAATGAAAAATGTGATTAGGATGTTAAAAATGCAAGAATAGAGATTGAGAAAAACAACTTTCAAGCAAACAAACAACCAAAAGTTTTTTTCTATTTTTTTTATAATTTTTCTTCTTTTTTTTCTCTTCTATTTTTGTGTGTTTTTCTAGCCCCTTTCCCCTTTGGTTTTCTCATGTTCTTAGCTTATGAAGATGATATAAAAAAAATTCTCTCTGAGGTTGAATGTTAGCCTTTAGATTAAAAAGCTCATCCAAAGGTCCATATTCCATCCTTGTTTTTGGTTGCAAGGTGTGAACTTTCACCATTGGATTCACCTTCCTAAAATAATCTAATGGTCCAAAATAAACACTACCTAAAGTGTGATTTTTACAACCATTAAACCCAATGAAAAGATCATTTTGCCCTTAGTACAAAGTTTTCGATCTTTATGCCATTTTCTTCGAAATCAATGTTCTCATTCTCATTTCTGAGATTTTAACGCATCAAAAATCATAAAATATTATAAAATTAAGATCTAAAAGTTTTTGTAAAAATTCAATCTTAGAAAAGTTAAATTACGAAAATACCCCTAAAGGGTATTTTGTTAATTTAATACCTCCCAGTGTACTACTATGATAACATCAAATATTATAAAATTATGATCAAAAAAATTTCACAAAAATAAATCTAAAAAAGGTGATTATCCCTAATAGGTATTTTGATAATTTTACATCTCTCGAGATATAATCAAGGGTTTTAAAATTTTAAAAATTATCAAATATTATAAAATCATGATCTAGACCTTTTCGTGAAATTGTGACATTGAAAATGTCAAATTATGAAAATACCTCCAAGACATTTTAGTAATTTCACACCACCCAAGGTTTGATCTGAGTTTTTAATATATCAAAAATCATAAAAAAAATTAAATTATGAATTGTAAATTTTCACAAAAATTTGATTTTGAGAAAGATAAATTATGAAAATCCCCTTAAGGGAGTTTTGGCAGTTTTACACTTTTCAAAGTGCAAAAAAATTTTTAGTGCTTTAAAAATCTCAAATTTCAATTCAGTCCACATGAGGTCCATTTTGGTTGTGAATTTTGAGGATTGACCTGGGTTCTATCCATTTTAATCAAGTTTTGTGCAAATTCTATTTTGTTTGACTAATTTTGACTTTATTGATTAAGTTTGACTAATTTTTATTAGAGTTGACTTTGAGACATTTGGATCAAGTTGGTCCAAATTTTGATTTTAGAAACTTGTCAAAATTTGAAAAAAAAAAAAACATTGGATTTGGATAGGGTTGAATTTTGAGTGTTTTATAAATGGCTAAAATTTATCCAGATAAAATTAAATGTCGACATCATCCACATACACCCTATTTCTTTTTGAATTATTTCATGGAATAAAGTTTTCATGGCTCTCCGATAAGTTGCCTCTGCATTTTTCAAACCAAATGGTGTGACTTTTATAGCATAATGTTCCTTATAAAATGTCATAAAAGTAGCCTTTTCCATATCATTTTGTGCTATCTTGATTCAATTGTACCTTGAAAACCCATCTATGAATGAAAATAGAGTGTCTAGCAGTATTGTCCACTAAGGTATCAATATGGGGCAATGAGAAGTTATCTTTCAGATTTGTTCTATTTAGATATTGATAATTAACACATATCTTTACTTTGTCATCTTTCTTAGGCACTAAAACTATGTTGGCCACCTTTTCAGGATATTTAACCACTTCTAAAAACCTCACATTAAATTGCTTCTTTATTTCCTCTTTTACCTCTAATAACATTTCATGTTTCATTTTCCTTAACTTCTGTTTAATTGGTTTGCACTCGGGTTTTAGAGGTAGGTTATGCACTACAATTTCGATAACCAACCCTGGCATATCTTGGTACGATCAAGCAAATACATCCATATATTCATGCAGTAAATCTATCAGCTCATGCTTTATTGATAATGACATTAAAGTACAAATCTTTACATTTTTCTTGGTCTTTTCATCTCCAAAATTCATAACTTTCATGGTCTTTTAATGAGACATGATTTGCTTTTCCTCTTATTCCATTAGTTTCAATAGTTCTGGCGATATTACATGATCTTTCATATTCTTTTCATCATCAAGTTCACCTATTTAAATAGTATTTTCAAAACAAATATTGAAATATTATCATGCTGATTTTCATATTCATTATTTGAGTACTTAAAAATAAGCGAAATGGATGAAATATAAAGGGATATATAGCAATGTGAGGAATTAAAATGAAAGAGGCAAAGGAAATGTTACAAATGTGCCATGCTTGTCATTTATTCGAATGAAAACAAAGAAACACCTATACATACAAGACACTTAAGGCTTCTTGACAAAAGTATTTAAATTTAGTTCAACACATTAAAGGAAATTTAAAAACAACAAGTAGCTTTTTAACATGCCAATTTTTAGCTCTGTACTAGGAAGAGTATGATACATCAATGAACATCCTAGGTCTTCGTTCATGTCTTTTTTACCCAATATTTGTATAAAAAATTCAATAAAAATATCTTTCAATTATGGTGTAAGTCCCTTTTCCATGTTCTTTACTACATCTAGTATATATAGTCAACTGAGATAAAGGTCTCGTAAAAAAGAGAAAAAGACATACTTTAAGCATCTACCTCTAGTCCCATAAAATAAGCTAAACTTTTTTTTTCCTCTACAAACTTCATCCTTTCTTTAGCATAGGCCTATACCCTAGACTAAACCTATTATCTTTCTTAAGTATCATCCATAGTCATTTCATCCTTTGTAGGTTAGACCACACTTGACACCTTTTTCTTGTAACTTTATTAAGAGCGATCTCAAAAGTATTAGATAAATATAGAGTAGGCACCATTAATTTGTCACCCACATCGGTTGCATTAACGAATTCAAAAGATTTAAAGGAACACTTTAAGGCTTTTTCAGTTGCTTCAACATATAATGTAGTTGATGGTTTAGTCATTAACAAATCTACATCACCGGTAACAATGACCATCCTTTCATCTATTATGAATTTTATTTTTTGATACAGAGTGGAAATGATGAATCTTGCCATATGAATCCACGATCATCCTAAAAGATAGCTATAAGAAAGACCAATATCCATGATATGAAAGACTATCAAAAGTACATGAGCCAATTTGAATTGGTAGCTCAATATCACCCATTATTTCATAAAATGTTCTATCAAAAGCTTTCACTATCATGTATCTTGTTTTTATGTAAGAACTATCAATTGGTAATCTAGATAATGTAGTCATAGGCATAACATTTATAGAAATCCATTATCGATAAGTATTTTGGCCAATATATGATCTTTGTATCTTATGAAGATATGTAAGAATTTAGCATTGCCTCTAGCATTAGGGACTCATCATTGAATGAATGAAATTTTCTACTATAATGCTTCCCATTGTGCCATCAAGTTTCTCCACAAATATGTTGTGAGCAACATAGGCCTCATTAAGCACTTTAAGCAAGGATTTTTTTTTAGACTCTGAATTAGAAAGCAATGAAAGCATAGAGATTCATGCTAATAAGCGATTTAATTACTCTACCATACTTATTCACTATGCTTGATAACTTTCAAGAATTCACAACTTATTTTTCTGTAACCAAATCCTTATGTTCTCGATCTTATTCTATAGCTAAATGAACCTATTGATCGTTAAGTGGGATATCTTCTTTTTCTAAACATATCTCCACTTATTTTACTTTCCCCTTTCATATCGTCTTAAGTGTTTTTGAGGTGTAACACCGTTCACTTCAAGTCATGCCCCCACACCTATTATATTTCTTTTATTTTCATCACATGAGCCACCTTGGAGGGATCTACCATCCACACCTTGCCATATGTATTACAATCATATATCTAAAAGACTGCTTTATCATTTTTATACAAAAATGAGGTAGGGACTTCAATTGTCACCTTTGGTTTGGTCATATAAATTAGCTTATTAACTTTAACACTTAATTTTTTTTATAAAAAATAGTAACAGGCTTAAAATTTTTCTAGTAGGACATGCTCTTGAATGAATCTCCCACTACAACATTCACTAAACCTTTTTCACATTCTTTATAGAATTCAATCAGAAAGAATCCATTATCTTCTATAGCTATTATTTAAAACTTTAGAATCTTGAAGTGAATGGGTAACAACTCTCATATGGAATTCATAAGTATGATTAGGATTATGTGCAAAAAGTCCAGTATCTGAATCTCAAGCATTGGATGAATCATATTAGTTTTCATAGGGGCAAGAAATATTTGATCTATATTTCATTAACTTTCTTTTAATATACTGAGTTATCTCATTACCCACAACATTTACTAATCCCCTAAAATGATTAAGCAATGGATTGGCATCAACACTTAGTTTAGTTTTGGTTGAAAAATTTAAAATCCTAGCATTAATTAGACCCTGCCTTTGTATTTTAAAGCTATACAATTTTTTTAAAGAATGACCTTGAATCTCATAATGGTAGTCACAATGGGCTTCTAGATCATATCATTTTGGATAAGGTAGTTTTAAAGGCTCAATGGGTAATAAAGGCACCAAGTGCTTTTGGACTAGCTAAAAAAATAACTTAGTGTAAGTTATAGGGATTGGATCAAATTCTATTATTATCAACTATTTTGAGGTTCATTTCCATTAATGTTTAAAGTGCTTAGCTTGATGAATGGCCATGGTAGAGGCGTTGGAGGATGAAAATTGGTTTGAAAGGTACGTTTTTAAGTTTGTATTAACTGATAAAAGTATGGGTTCTAGGAAATATTAGAAATGGTTAGGTAAGAAAGTTGGTATGTGGGGTATGAGTGGTATGAATAGAAAACCTTAGTCATGGTTTTTCAACTGTGATGGCTTGTGTTTCTTTTTTTTTCTTCTTAAGTGGCCTTCTTCTTTTTTATCCAGAAACATCTCCCCATTTGATCTATCCATTCTTAATGGCACTTTTTATTATCTCTCAAGTAATCATCATATCAGCAAAGTTTTTTGTAGCATGGCTAATGAGCCATCATAGTATAGGGCTCAAAGGGTATTGTGAACAAAATATTTATTTTCTTTTTTGATAAGAGAAAGCTGAACCTAAGCAACAACGTTTCACCATCTTTAGGCATACTCTTTAAAGCATTCACTATCTTTCTTTTTTTTATAAGGTCAATCTATCTGAAGTCATATCTGTAACATGTTTGTATTAAGTAATAAATGCTTTAACCAAAATTTTCCATTAATGTATCCAACTCCTATCCAATTAAATGTACCATCTAGTAGCTGATATAGTAAAGCTATCCTGAAAATAATGATGAGTAGTTTATCATTATTTGTATGCCCAGTCATTTTTTTGTCAAAACATAATGATATGTGCCGTGGGGCATTTCATTCTGTCATATTTTTCAAATTTTGGCCCTTTAAATTTTGGTAGGATTACCAAATCTAAAATCAAACTTAGTTTACTTACATTAATAGTGCCGAAAACATTCACACTTTCAAGTTGACTAAGTTCACTCACATCAATAGTACCAAAAACATTCACACCTTCAACAGCTTGAGCATTTCTTCTAATAGATCAAATTTCTATTGTGTCTTCATATTCTTAGAATGTTTGAACATATCTTTCTTCAGTTTCTCTTGTTCTCTTGGATCATTTAAATTTGGGACCATGATAAGATCGACATGATTTATCCAAATGTTTAGCCCAACATATCCTTAACTCTAGGGTTGGACTGTAAATTAGGGTAAATTAAACTAAGAACATGGTTGTCTTTCAAGCTATGTCATTTATGGATTCTCTTTATGGAAAGCTTGAAAATAAGGTAGAGTGTGAACCTTGGTGGATATAATGGATATTTCTTATCACTAGTGTTTTTTTGAGGTTAAGGCCCTGTCTCAGGGTTAATTCTTTAGTTACCCCGTATTCTTTGGTCATTTTCCTTATCATATCTATCATCGTAGCCATTTCTATTCTAGTTTCTTCTTAAAACTTAGTTATTTGTTCTATCATCTCTTGTTAAGACCTAATCATTTATTCTTGCTTTTTAAACTGGGTCCTTTTTATTTTTTCCATTTTAAAAGCTTGCTCGTTTTCTATGAATCTGACTTGCAAATGAGTGTTGTAATGATGACGAGTAGGTTATTCTATGTTTCATAAGATTTTTTATTTCGAGGTCTTTTTTTTTATTCATTTTCAAAATCCGATGATGCATTTTTTAAAAATTTAAATGAAACACACACATAATGCAAGAATGCGTGAATAGTAAGGATATGCTTGAAATATACTCAATATTTACAAAAGATTTCTAGTTAAACTTAAACCACAACATCACAAACTCAATTTTACAAGGTCACATTATTAAATATCCTCTACAACAATATTGAATTTGCCATGCTATTTTATTGAAAACTCTTTAAAATCATACCCAAATATTACAATATGAAAATTTTCAAAAGAAATGCCTTACTTGCTTGCATAGTTTGTAAGCACTATCTAGAAAATTAACCAAGTGTTGTCTATATTACCCTGGATATACTTCTTCCTTTACTTGCTTAACTTCTTAGTTCATTTCCCTTACTTTGAAGCTAACCTATCTTATCTGTTCTACCAGATGAGTGGCTTGAGATTCTTTTAGCATACATTTGTCCTTCTAGTATTATGCTTCCTTGGTTTTAAGTTCGAATTGATCTCGCTCTTCCTTTAGGATTTGCATGGGTTCACGTTGATAATATATTTGTTATTTCAAGTCATTAACTTGGCTTTGTATCAACTTTTTCTTTATCACGGACTGAATAAGTTCTTTTTCCTTAAAAGGTTGCAAAGTTATTCTATATTCTTTTGAATTCTTCAAGCTCAATGGTAATTAAAATGACAGATTTATACATGCTTTCATATATTTCTTCTTGTTTTTTTTCAAGCTTTCAAAATTTTCTCCCATTCTCTTTAGTTTTATACTTTCACTCATTAATCTCATGCTAAAGTCTTTTATTTTTAAAGACTTATATTTCTTTCTATTTCTCAAATTTGTGTTTCTCAACTATCATTTCTTTAGGGACCCTTTCACTGTGGGTATTTTCTTGATGGCATGGTTTTTCTTTTTTAGAAGTAACATTGCTTTTGATGCGTTGCCTCTTTTATATTAGATATTCAGGTATGGCATTGTCTATATACCTCCCACGATATACTTTTTGGGTTTGTTTCCATTCTTTGATAATTCATTTCACTTTCCTAAGAAATTTTGGTTATTTGAAAAAGAATTCCAATTCACAAAGCCCATAAGTCATCAAAATGAATTGCTCTGACCCCAACTGTCTACAAACCATTGTTGAAGCATAGTTTATACCTCCCCACAATCCTAAGAGTGAAACCCATGGCTTATCACCACATTTGTACAACATGACTTATCGAGGCATTTATGAAACTTTTTCATATAACCTAAGCATTGGTGAAATTTTACAAGATCAATTTCCACTCCTCCTTAAGCTTTGATTCTGGCAAAAATCTTCGATCAATCTACTTTTATTATTGTAAGTAGGATGAAATTTGCCCATATGATGCTAAAGATAACTTCTTGTCCAAATATAAAATAGTTGTGCACACTTTATGAAGCGTTCTCTTCTTTTTTTATTGTGATTCAATAATTTAAAAGTTTCTACCAGTATGGATGAAACAGAATTGATTTGTTGTCTACTTGCTTGAGGAGGTCAATTATTGATACCTCAATATGCCCTAAAACCTTAAGGAAAATTATCAAACTATAAATTGCCAAAGTTAACACATGTCGCGTTCATTTTCTAAGTGCTTGACAATATAATCATGCAAGATTTCCTATGGGATGCAATCACTTTTGCCTTTTGTTTGAATATATGAATTCACATCCTGAATGGAAAATTCCATCACGTAGGTAGATTTCTTTCAGCATCCAAGTTTTTTTATCTCGCCAATAGATCTTACCTGGATTAGGGAGATGTAACCACAACAATGTAGAATATTCTGTGATTGTTAGGGTCATATCCATCTCATTAAACATGAAACATCTATAAATAGGGTCCAAAAACTGAACTAGAGCTCTTATAAACAGGTTTTCCATAGGTGCCTTAAAAAGTGAAGCAATATAACCATATTTTTCCTCGAAAGCTATTTTCTTGATTATGGTTACACAGTGCCAAATCTCAACCAACTCAGTGATGTCATTTTGTTAGAGCCTATGTTGACTTCTTCATGTAAACTTTCTTCTTTGAATTCTTCCAACGATCTCTTTTTCTACTTTGGGTTTCTTAGGATAAAGTCACTACCTCATTGATATCTTCATACTTATGATGGTGTTTCAAAGCAAAACCAAAATTCTTCTAACTAATATTAGTACGTTGACAAGCATATCCCATATGTAGATGTTTATTATGATGCACGATGATGAAACAAAAGGAAAACAAAACAAATTAATGTTAGTAATTGAATTAAAATAAATGTTTCTCATGTGTCCTAATTTAAGGGATAATCTATAAAAATGGTATGGCTTTATCTAAGGTTGGCTTCTTAAGGTTCATTATACCCAAAGCTTGGAATTTAACAAAGGCTAAAAGGTTCTCAAATTGATCCTCACTGTCATCCATTATGGATTAGTAAGGCCCTCAATCCTCACCCATAACGAGCTGCACATGAAAATGATTCAATTTGATTGTAAATATTTCACTAGCCCAACTCTTTCACAAAGGAACAGATTTAGGAGTTTAGGTATAGAACTCATTCATGAATATAAATGTATACACATATGAGGGAATGTGAGAATCATTAATCAAAATAAAATCTTCAATCTAAACATTTCACAATTTATTATCAATAATATAAATCAAATAAATCAAATAACATAAGTAATAGTAAAAATAAATAAAATCATTAACTTTGGTTTTAAAATTTTAAAATTTATTTAATTTTTTATAAATAATGGAAATTAAAACTAAATATCAAAAAAACCATAAAATCAAAGTTTTGATAACACATGCTTAATTGTTGGCTTGACTCTCATGCATTCCTAATGGAGTCACTAAGCTATCATAACGATTTTTCATCTAAGAGACTCAATCTTTAGACTTGTAGAAAATTTATCGGAGTCACCACTAATTTTTTTTAACTAGGAACGATTGGTCACCTAAAATATCTTCTAATAAAAATCTTAAGATTAATTTTGATGACATGGTCTTTTTCGATAAACTTCATTCTTTAAAAATTTATTCATGGGAAATTTCTTTTTATAAAATTTATTATCTACGCACTCCATAAATTCTCCAATGCTTTGACAAAATTTACAAAAAAATATCTTCATTCAAAAAATTCTCGAAAAAATTGATCATTCACAAAATTTGCTAAATTTCATCATGAGATATATATATATATATATTACAAATTACATCTATGATTTAAAGGATTAATTATGAGTATTTTATTATTATAGATTATTATTTTATTTATTATTTTATGATTATTTAAATAAAATTTTCATCTATAAAATTGATCTTAGGATTATCCTAACTCTTTAATGAAATCCGAAAAGTCATTTTTTCTTGGTAATAATTCTTCTAATTTTCTTTAAAAATTTTGTTTCTACTTGATTTATTAAAAAAACACTTTTTTATTTTTTGTTATTATTTTTATTATTATTTATTTTTAGATTATTAAATAAACTTTTATTTAGTAAAAGTAATTTTTAAATTATTCTAACTCTATGGTGAAATCCAAAAAAATATTTTTATTTGCAATAATTAAAGAAAATTGAACTTTTCAGTCTTCCTTAAATATTACATTTTAAAAGATTTATTTAAATAATCCAATTATTTTTAATTCATCTATTATTTATAAAATTTTTATTCTTAGAAAAAAATTAAAAAATAATTTCTTTATTTATCCCAACACTTGGGTGAAATTCAAGAAATATTTTTCACCTATAAAAATTAAGGAAAAAAAAAAGTAAACCTTTACAATTTTCTTTAATACTTATTTTAATTTTTTTTTATTGTAGTAAAAAATTACTATATATTTTTTATTTTATATTTTTATTAAAATTATTACTTATAATAATCATTTATTTTTGTTTATTTTTAAAAATAATTACAAAAATTAATAATAAAAAGAACAACAAAAAAATCAAATCAAATAAAAAAAATGAAAAAAAAAAACTTACAAATGGGTCAAGTTGAAGCACGGGTTAAGGATGCCTAAACAGCCTATTTTTTTAATGGCCTATAAAAGGCCTAAATCTTTTTTTCTCTCTCTCTTTCTTTTCCCTCAAGCTCTTTCTCCAAAATTTTTTCCTTTTGTTGACCGTCATGTGAATCCAATTTTTGGTTGGTCAATGTCACATTGTTGCCAGAAACTTCAATTGGTGCCAAAAAATTTAAAATTTTTCTAAATTTTGACCATTTTCTAAATTTCGATAGTAAAAAAATTCAAACAATCATCGGATCAAAGTTTTTCATATTCTGACAACCTAAAAAATCTAAAAAAATTACCAAATAATCTTTTCAGCCTTCTAACCCAATTCCTCAACTAGTTTTTCCCAAAAGAAATTTTGAAATAGTCTAGATTAGTATTTTGTTTCTGGTTTGAATTTAGCTATTACTGATTCCCCAAAAGAGGATGTGTTAGATTTTTTTGTTGATTTTTTTTTTGTCTTTGTAGGTTTGTGATTTGGGAAGATCTAGGCAGTGGTAATGGAGTTAGGTAAATTTTTTTTTCTTTTTTGCATAATGGCAATGTGATTTTTTTGTTAATTCCTATCTGTTTGTGTTTTCTATGAATTGGCTCTCAACTTCTAGAGCCAATTTGTCAATTATATCATAAATTTGAAAGGATTGTTGAATGATTTTGAGATTACTTGAAATTTTGCTATAAAGTTTTGAGGATGGCAATGGTAGGTGGTATTTGATGCATCGAATGTACATAGACTTTGGGAAAGAAAGAAAGAAAGAAGAAAGAAGAAAGAAGAAACAAAGAAAAAAAAAGACAAAAGATAAAAGAAATAATAATAATAATAATATAATAATAATAAATGAAAATAAATAAAATTTAAAGATTTAATAAAATTTAAAATGACCCACTATGAAATTAATCCAATAAACTCAACTAAAAGGCTTGAATAAACTCGAATAGAGGTGGCAAAGCTTATTTGAGTATAAAAATTTACTCAAACTTTGTAACAAAACTCGAATCAACTTGAATTGATAAAAAAAAAAAAAGTCAAAGACCAAAACCTAAAAAAATTTGATCTGAAAAATTTGAACCCAAAAAAATTCAAATAAAAAAAATCTAAATCCAAAAAAGTTCAAAACCGATATAAGTCGAGTGCATCATAGCCCAAATCCACAATAATCCAAATTCGAGATTGATTCGATATAAAACTCATAAAAAAACCAAATCATAACCCAAGAAAACTAAAACTATAATTATACGATTTTTTAAATAAATAAGAAATAAATATTTTTCTTAACTAAAAATTTTAAATTTTAAAAATGTTATTATTAATAATTAATAAATAATTATATCAATAATAATCAACAAAAATAATGTTAAATTTTTAATTTGATTATAAAATAATTTTAATTTGAAACACACTAAATATTAATATCAAATGATTTTTGATACTATGATCTCATTATATTTACATTAATTATCAATATAAAAGAAAAAAATTATACCATTAATTTAACATTTAATTTCATTATAAAATAATCATATACAATATATTATTGATTCATTATACTTATTTCATATAATTTAATTTTAATTTTAATATATTGATCATTTAAATATAAAAAAAATCATATCATAATTTTAATATTTGATTTAATTTAATGTTTTGATAAAAATATTAATACCATTATTAATAAAAAATTATGTTGAAATTATAATTTTTTTATTGTTTCAAAGATATTATATTAAAGTATTAATTTTATGTGAAAATAAAAAACATTATCTTATAAATTAAAATATATTATTTTAAAATTAAAAAAAAAGTTAAATTATTAAATTAAACAATACAATATCCAAATAAATATAATAAAATAAAAGATATTCTTCGATTCCTAAAATCAAGTAACCAGAGTTTTCAAATTCCTAAGAATAATGTATTATCATCAAAATCAAATCACCGAACATTTAAAATTTGAACATGCAAATTACAATCAAAGCAGCACAATTATTGTTAATAAAAAATCTCAACTTTTTGTCAACAAAAAATATATAAAGTAAAATATCAACATACATTGTTATCAAAAACTCTTAATTCTCTTTCATAAGACAACTAATTCAATATTACTACAATCCTCCCCAATTCCAATACATCATCTTCTTCTTCATCTAGTAACATATATAAAAATAATCATGTAGTCATTAAAAAAAATTTTAATAAAAATATAATCATTGCCAATAAAATCTTACTATCTTGATTTATTGTCGCCTCATATTCATACAATCAATTACGAGTGGTAATTAATATTTCCGCATTGTGAAGCCCTAGGATAATTTCTACATTACAAGTGCTGATGAAAGTAGATTTAAGGAAGAAAAAGCTTGGGGTGCACTATTGGCTTTAGAAATATCATATTAGGGTTTACTCAATTTTTAGGCATTTTGAATTTTTATTTGTGGAAATTAGAATTGTGAAATTTGTATTTTTCAATTGCTTGGAGACTAAGGGTTTTTTTCATATGCCGCCAGTTCTTTTAGTTAATTTTTTATAATTTTAAATTTTTATTTTAATATTAGATAAAAAAAATTTAATTTAATTGATTTATTAATAACTATTAAAATTAAAATTAAAGTGACAATAGAATTAATTATTATTTATAGGAAATTAAAGTATAACTTAAAAGTTTACTAGACTAGTAATAATTTTAAAACAATTAATATTTATACTTTATTGATATTAAAGTTAATTATATTTAAATAATTACATTTGTTGACTCTAGATTATTAGTATTATATTAATTAAATTAATAATATCTTCTATTCAGTATTCTAATTGAATATTTGGTCCATTGGTATACATTCAATATTATTATATTTATGTAAATGTTAATGTCAAAATAATATTCTTTTTAATAATTTCTATTATTCAATTATGTGATATTTGAATATTTTAACTTTATTTGAATTTGTACGATGAATTAAAAAATTATGGATAATATTTAAAAACAAAATTAATATAATATATATAAATATGTTATTTTTAAAATTTTAACATTAACATTTTTGTAATACTTTTATTTAATTATATAAAAAATAAAATTAATCCTTAATTTGAAATTACAAAAATATGTTTATAGCTTATAAAATTTAGAAATTTTTTCAAATTCATCTAAACAATAAGCCTGTCCAACTTGGATTGAACAAAATCCAAAATAATCTGAATATGAAATAACTCATATCCAAGATGATCCAAATTAAAAATTATCTAAATCCAAAATTATTCAAATCCAAAATTATCCAAATCTTAAAAAGCATAAATCCAAAAATATCTAAATCCCATACGATCCAAGCCCGAAATGAATCCTAACCCAAAAAATCTGAATTTGAAAACAGCTCAATCTGAAACCATCTGAACTGGTCTGTTTGCCTCTTGTAGACTCGAATGAAATCGAAAATTGATTCAAATTTATTTTAACACGATATTCGATTTTTTTGGATAAAATAAGTGTCTGCACCTAATTCAGGTCTCCTTAGGAGCTTCAATGAACGTAAACATAATGAAAATGTATCTTATATGTTTCAGTTTCAGCAGAAACAAAAAAATACACTAGGCCATAATTGGGATTTTTTTTCTTCTTATCATCAGAGTACCAAAAGCTTGCAAGATGGACTCTGAAAGGTACTAAAGGAGCATTTGAACAAACAAAATGCATATCATCTTTGATTTGTTCAAGCTACAAAACATATTAAAGCAAGTTTAGCAAAAAACAGCCAAATGTAAGTCCCACTTGTAAGATGCCAACTTAAATAAAAGTACGTCATTAAGGGTTGGCTCAATAAGTTAAGGTTTTGGACCTAGATGCAAAGCACCAAAGTTTGAACCCCCCAAAATCCTCTATTTGGCAAATGATCTATAAGTTCGAAAAGTCCCAAAAGATCTGTAAATTCTATTATGAGTTGGCAGCTTAATCTGACTTTGGAGATGTGATAACCTACCTTGCTCCTAAATTTATATGGACAAAAAAAGACTTAAATAAAAGTACAAAATAGCAGCAATTAACAAGAAATTAACAAAAGGAGACAACTTGCATTATCAAGCTCGATCAGTCACATTCATGCTTATAAAGTGTAATTTCACAGATCCCCAGGCTCAACATAATTGTCTTCAAAAGGAAAGAGGAAATATCTGGAAGATCAATGACTAAAAGTCTAAAGACATATTCTCTACCGAATTTAGTATATAAGGATTCTCAACTTGGATCAACAAGAGACTGTACACAGTTGGGGAAGTTCATTGCAAGCAGTGATCAAAGGCTTTTTCATCAAGCTTTGACAAAAATATGTGCTGGAATTTATACATAAATAACCATACGGATGCCTTGTGATTTACATCTACAACTACCTTGCCAACTCTTAGCTTCTACAAAGAACTGTTGTTCATATTTTATGGCTACACTAGTAACAATAAGATATGAAGTAATAGCACTAACCTTGTACGACAGTAAATTTCGGAAAATAAGAGCCAACACAGAGAACAACCTTTTCAAAATTTCCACTCACCTGGCATAAATTTGAGATAGGTGAAATCTCCAGTTTCTGCCCCCGAAGGATCATTCACCCCAGTTTCTGGCTCTCAAGGGTATTACCTTTCACCCCATTTGAAAAACAAGGGTTCTAGAAGCCGGCAAGTCCTAGGTTCAATAAATTCCAACTTGCATACTATATAGAAACACTGAACTCTGACATCACGGTGCATCAGTACTGTTGCTGTAAACCAGGGGCTCTCATCTTTCTGCTTGGTTGATAAGTGATAACAATGACACATTATCACTTAAAAACTTAGAATCAAGTCAACTCCACTTAGTATTCCACTTATCACTGACCTAAGTTCTCCTGTTTTTGCTCTTTTTCAAAAGCAATGATGCATGGTCAATATCTCTGGAAGATGAATAGTCTTCACCCCTCAACCACAGAAGAGCCTGAGCAGCTGCATCCTTCTCTGCAAGTTTTTTGCTGCTGCGAGGCTGCCCCATAAAATCCAGCCCATTAAAGATCACAGTGGATCGGAACTGGTTGTTCTTTAGCTGTTTTGTCTTGTAGATGGGTGCTCCATGTCCAGCCCTGGCAAGCACTGTTTGCAGCTGACTCTTTGAATTATCAGCCCCGCCTGTACCTGGTGTTTTCACTATAGCTGTCTTCTTTGATGATACTGGCACCTGACGGCCAAAGACAAATCTGCCCTCACATTGGTCTTCTGAGACCAGCAATCTTACTGCTGAGAGGAGCTCATTGCTTGATTGCATATCTAATCTAGGGTTCAAAAGCTGCCAACAAGCACCCACATAAATTATGAATGCATGACAATGCTATCTTTTGGCAGAGAATTGAAGAGAATGGCATACACCAAGAAGAGAAACTGGGATTTGTAAAGTAGGAAATTTGATTGCAGGTGAAAATGAAACCAAAAATTAAAGTAGCTCTGGAGATTTGATCAAACATTGGACCTATAAAACATAGTTGATACTTACTTTCTTCTGAATTAGTTCCTCGAGCTCTCTTTTCAAGCTTAAATATGTATCAGCTAAATCAGGTTTCATGAAGAACTCCAAATATCCTCCCAACATTTTTAGATGTCCATCCTATCAACACCCATGAAAAGATTCAACATAAATCCTATGGCAAAATAAAACCGAATTAAGTGAAGCAAAGCATCTTCTATCAAGAAGAAATGGAGCAACTGCAAATGATAACAATTAAATTAACTTACTAGTCCACTTCTTGAAATGTTCCCTCCAAATAAGAGCAGCACAGAATCAGAAACACCCGTTGAATCGCGGAGGAATACTGCATTCACTTTTACCTTTTCATTGAAAACCAGCCATGGGTATGGAATTTTGGGAACTCCAGCATTCACTGAATTCTACTTTATGCAGACAATAAAGTTGAAAATCGAAAAATAAATAAATAAGAAAATTGGAACTTAGCACTTGGATGAACTGGTATTTCCATGCAAATGGGGTTACCTGAAACAATGAATTATAAGAAAACCAAATAGTAGAAAGCAAATTACCAAGTGTAGAAGAACTTGACCATCCTCCATTGTTTTCAGTGCAATTGACTTCTCTTTGTTCTGTGGATCGCAATTGCATAAGTGCATACTTCATAAAAAAACATACATAATCCTAAAAGATGGATAAAGTTTAAGACATTGACCAGGCAAATAATTCTTTGGTAAATAAATGTACTCCTTTATCATCCTTACCTATTAGAACATCATGTTAGATGAGAAATATGTGTAAACAAGGACCGAGATGCATAAATAAGTGCACATGAAATGAGAGCCAACAGAGACCCACCCACACATGCATTAAGAAACATTAACATAAAAGTTAAATACAGAGAGAAATTCTGATTAGGAATAAAAGAAACCATTTTCTTATAACAAAATAATAAAATAAACTGAACAAATATTTAAGGGAAATGCTACTAAACTCACCACAACAGAGCATATCCCTGGAAATAAGCCAGCACAAATGACTGCTTGGATGAGATGCTCATCATGGCTCCATTTGTTGCAGTTTTCTATATTTTGATCAACTAGACCAGTAGCCTTGAGCAAATAGAAAAACTGCTTTCGTAGAGAGTCAATGGCCTTGAGAGTTTGTGCAGAAAGAAAATTCTTCCAACAATACTCATAACCAGACTGCTCTCTTTCAGCTTCTTTCCAACCCTCGTAGGCTCGGATAAGTGCAATATGATCACTGTACTCCTGGCCTGAGAATTGGGCTTTTGCCGATTCAGCAAGCTGCAACAGTGAGCAAGAAAGATTAAAAGGTCACTCAATAAATATCAAAATCATAAATCCTCGTAAGCCCTGAAGTAAAAAAATTCCAATTATGCATCATTAAAGCCAGAAAAAAGCTAGGAGATTCTTACTTTCTTATATTGGGAATAGGGGAATTTGAACCCAGCTCTTTGAGCAAGGGGAGGCATGCACCAACCTTTAAGCCAAATACTCGGGTACAGTTTCTTACATTATTAATGCCAAAAAATTCTAAGAAAAACTTCCGTAAGTAATCTAATTCTGCCATGCACTTGTGGCAAATAATGTGAAATGCAAAATGAGATGTTAACCAAATAGAAAAGATGCGGATGGGTCTTAAACCCAATAAAGGATTCCATGTAGCTAGCAGCAAAACATGCCTAAAATTAAAAGAGTACATATATGGAATGACGAACTCAAGAAATTATTCTTTTTTTTCTTTTTGAATAAACAAAATTCTTCTGTAACTAAACAGCAAGATTTAATAGTAAAAAGTACAGATAATGTCTAATTTTGTTGTTGAACTCTATCCAAAACTGTAATTCACCCCTCCAATTTTTATTGCAGTCAATTGAATATCTATACTTTTATTTCTATGCTTAAACTTTGATGACAAGTGCAATGTACTCCATGAAATATAAGACCTCTAACTCTGTTCTTTCTGCCTTGCTGGCAGCCCACATTGAATTTTATAAAAATGAAAAGAAAAAAATTAATATTATAAAAATATTTTGTGGCAAAATGTTCATTTTTTTTTCCCTCTTGCCTAAGAAGGATCTAACGAAATTATAAAAAAATCCAGAAACTATTTCAAATAGAGGGGAAAAAGATGACAGCTAAAAACACTTGAAACAACAAAGAATAAAAACTAAAAAATCTTAAAAGCTAAAAAAACAGAAGACTTTAACGAAAATAAAAATGGTTCAAAAGAAATTGGTTCAGCTTGCTATTGCAAGCTTCTTAGCTGAAAGAAGGGAAACCATATTCTTTTTTTTTTTTTTATTTTTTGAAGAAGGAACCATTTATTTATATCCTGTCTGTGTGGACATTTTGAACTATTCAGCATAATTTAACTCAATATTTTGCTAACGAAGCAAGTTAACAGAATATTCCATATTCTGTTAATGTTTGATTAACAAAATTTAAAGTTTGCAGCCTTAATTGTACACAGTAAAAGTTGGAGGGGTGAATTACAGCTGTGGATAAAGTTCAAGGGCAAAATCAGCTATAACCCCTAAAAGTACAACCTAAATCGATGGAAGAATTCAATATAAGAGAGGATATACTTTTTCTAAAAATAAAAAGTAATTAAAAAATGAAGGACAAAGCCTAAGTTATATTATGAAATCATTTAAACCAATAACATCTGAATTCGTTATGCATATACTTCAGCAGTTAAGGTTAACACAATTAATGTTTCCTTTTTAAGTTTGAACCTATGACCTACCTTAACCCTAACCCAATGTGAAAGTTAATACCAACTGGAAGTCAAAGGGAGAGAAAAATACAGCCCAGAAAGTCATCAATTTTTAAGGTATACTAAAGAATTTTAAAATGTGGAAGAAGGAAACAAAGAGAAAAAGAACAAATACGTTCATCTTTAAAGAACATAGGAACACATTGCAATGAAATGCAAAAATTGAAGATGCTGGAAAAAGATTCATATTAAAATTTACATTAAAAAAAAAAAAGGGAACTGATGCTAGAAACAAAACAACAAACTTACATAAAGATGCTGTAAAAAGATTCATATTATAATTCACTCTCAAAAAAATTATGCTAGAAACATGAAGACAAACTTACATCTTTCTTGTCAAATGGCATCAGGAATGGATCTCTGACACTGAGCCCAGCAACAACAGTCGTTATTGGATCTAAACAGCTGAAAATAGCCCCCAGTATCAGCATTTTCCCAAGTTTAGGCTCAACCGGAAGCATTGACAAGTTGTGTCCTGCAAGGTCACAACCCATGATTCATAGTTCCTCTTTTGTCAAAGAAATTTATATCCATATTTGAAAACCATAGTTCCTTTAAAATAAGTAATTCTCATACAGCCATACCTAGCACTGTTAAGTTCTCATTCTCATCTAAAGCTCCAATAATCTTCAGATATTCAACAGCATTTTGCACCTATAAACAAACAAAAAGTATAAAACCAATATGTACAATATCAAATGGATAATACCAGCAGTAGAAGTAATGAAAAATTACCGACAGAAGTTCTGGGGGCTGCAATGCCCTAGAAAGGAACTCAGTGATACCTCCAAGCTCTAGACTTTTGATTTGCAAACATAAAGACTGTAACGGTGTCCTTAAAAGCTCTGGAAGTTGGTAATCAGCAAAAGTATCATAAACACATTTGGGATAAAGATGGTAACACTCGCCAGGTTGAACACGACCAGCTCTTCCCCTTCTCTAAAGAACAAAAAATGAAACTAGCATGACCAGTCTAGATAATGAAGTCAAACTTCCAATAGAACAGTAAAATTAAAGGGGTAAAAGAAACCAATAAGTAGCAGCAAACATTCTCATGACATAACATTGTTAATGGTCTACATCAGGTTGCAAGATCTAGGCACATCAGGTTGCAAGATCTAGGCACAAATAGAATACTGATTCTATAGAAAGGTTATAAATTCCACCAGACTGCATGTAAGTTGGTAAAAATAGTTCCTAAAAATTACCATAAATTCTATTTTCGTAGTGTATCTGCCTAAATCACCTAAATCAGCAAAAAGGCCGTGTACTTCCATGTTCTAAACAATGATTTTCACAGGTAGTTAAAACTGATGCTATAAAAGATTAGACATTCCCCCAGAGTGCATGTAAGTTGATAAAATAGTTCCTAAGGAAATTACCATAAATTTTATTTTCATAGCGTATGTGCCTAAATCACCTAAATCAGAAAAAAGGCCATGCACTCCCATGTTCTGAACCATGATTTCACTGGTTTTGAAAATTGATGGTATAAAAGGTTATAAATTCCCCCAGACTGCATATAAGTTGATAAAAAGTTCCTAAGAAAATTACCATAAATTCTATTTTCATTGCGTATCTGCCTAAATCACCTAAATCAGCAAAAAAGCCATGTACTTCCATGTTCTGAACCATGATTTTCACTGGTATTGAAAACATTGGACCACTAAAAATAAAAGCAAAGAGAGTTTTCTTCAAGCACATGGAGATTGCAATTTGAGAAAAACAAAGGTTTTTTTCTTTATCTTTTAGGTTTTCTAAAAGGTAAAAACAATAAAATCTTAAGAAATCTCATTTGAGTGCAGCAATTTGTATCTACTACAAAGAGCAGAAAATTGGAAACTATCAGAAGTAAATCCAATATTGCAGATACATATAGTAATCCAACTTCAGATGTAGATCCATAATTGCAGATACAGTAATAAATAACTATCAGAAGTCTTACTTGGCGGGCAGCAGCCTTTGATATCCAAGATGGAAGCAAACAAGGTGTATTATTTAGTGCATCATAGGAAGTTTCTTTTGCCTTTCCACAATCAACCACAAAAACCACGTCATTGATGGTGATGCTAGTCTCAGCCATATTAGTAGCTAGAACTATTTTCCTCACTCCATCTTCAGGCTTCTCAAATATTAACCTCTGTATGCCAAGAAACATGAAAGAGAAAATTGTAAATGAAGAAGAAAAGGAAGCCAAACAACCCAATGAGAAGTTAACAAAATCATCGTTCCTTCTCCAAGAGCAAGACATAATAACTAGAAGTAACTTTAATGAAACCATGGCTGTCCCTTTAAGAAAGGAAAATATAACAAAAAGATAAGAATATTCAAAGCAAAACTTGACTACTACATGAAAAGCTAAATAAGTAAATTTATGGAAGGAGAGGAGAGTTAAGAAACAGAAGAGCACTTAATGATTACCACCATTCTCTCTCCAACCAACCAAAGAAGAGATTATAACAAGATGTAACTTCAATAAAACCATTGTGTCCTTTTAGGAAAAGAAATTACAACAAAAACATAAGAATATTTCAAAATAAAAATTAATAAAGAACAATTGACTCCTTCCACATGAAAAACTAGATATGTAAATATAGAGACTTGATAGGAAAGAAATGCATGAAATTGAACAATAGTTTAAGACATAAATTTCAGTTGGCAGTAAATGACTATTGACCAGTTAAATCCTTCATAACCAGATTCATGCAAACGGAGAGTAATTTAACCTCACCATTAAAAACAAGCATCACATCCCATCATTTTTCGGCAATCTACATTTAAGAAATGTCTGACACAATAACAATCAGATTTTCTATACTCAAGAAACCAAGCCTTGAATCCCATTGAGATTTTCCACCTTGGTGCCTCAATTCAGGCTTAAGATGAACAACATTATTATCTCTGCCTCTCTGAGAGTAGAAGAGACATAACTCCTTGCTATTTCATGCTATAAATGACTACTAGAAACATTCTTTTCACCAAAAAATTCTTAAAAATCAAGAAAACAAAACGTGCAATATAAGTACATGCACAGTAGAATCGTCCGCTTGCATCCTTAGCCATGGATAACATCAAGCTCCAGATTGCCACACATGTTTTGCTCTAGCCTTGTAACAAAACCTCAAATACTTTCCAAACCTTAATTAAAACATCTAATTGATTAAAAGGTATCACCATTTTTAGAAAAAGAAAGGAACAAATGAGTTCAATCTATTGGAAAACATCTCTTTATCTTCCCCAAATTACATAGATTAACCATAGTACTAACCATATGCATAAGATAAGCAAGAAAAGTAAAAAGTGCATTCACCTGCTCAGAGCTAGGCATGGAACCATGGCATGCAAGCAACAACACCTTGCTAGGATCCCCAAGGAGAGGATGAGCCTGGAGCTGATCTTTTAGAGAGTTTATGTCATCCCAACCAGTCATGAAAACCAAAACAGCACCAGGCCTCTCTTTCTTTACTATGAGGCAAAGAATATGCTCAATGACATTGAAACCAATTGAGTCAGGATTCCAACAGGATAAAGACTGTCGAGTCCGTAAACTACACCCCCTGAAGTCAGCAATTTCAAGTACATCCTGTCCACAAGTTCAAGGGCAGAGATGAAATTTCCAAAAACAGGCCCCTAAAGTTGACAACGACTTTCACAACCAAAACCATGCTTCTAACACTAGATGACCTCGCAAAATTTTCTATACCTCAACTGCAGAAGTTAGCTGACTCTTCTTCTTTTTAAGATATTGGGCCTGTTTCTGCATTTTCCACATCTTTTCTTGACCATAATCATCAATTTGATTATATGGAGTTAACCTGTACCCAGTCATCTCTAGAATATTCTCCAGAAAATGTGATCGGACAGGATAAGTAAAACCCTGAAAAACAAAATAAATCACAAAACAGACGCCCCCAGCACAAAAACATAAAAGAAAGAGGGAAAAAAAAAGAAATAAAGAAAGAGTTTGGGTGGGAAGACAAAACGAGATTAGTCTAGAGCACCCAGCATTCAAAACATGTTTTCTTTAACTTATCTTTAGCTAAGTGAATAAACACAAGAAAGCCAGCAAAGAGGAAAACCAACCGCTCACTCATATAGGAACAACAAATAAAAAAAGGAAAACCCAAAATCCAACGTCAACAAGCCATATCTTAAAACAGTTCATGCATTTAACTTTTTATTTAATACTAACGAGTTCATGATTCTGAAAACAAGTATTTTAACATGCATGACAAATGAGCACCCCAATGAAGAAAGAATGTAGAAAACTGGTAAACACTTAAGCTACTAGATTTTGGCAACTAAGTTATAACTTTTAAAAATATATAAATAAACCTTATTTTTCACCAAATGATTAACACAGTAATCTTCACTTTTTGTCAGTTTTCTGTTGGACTCAACACCACCATATTCTGTACTCATCGTATGTATGAATTACTTTCTTGTCCGCACAATCATTTGATTCATACAGCATACTTTCAACTAGTCATGCTGAACTATCTTTCCGGGCATTACATCATCCTATCCAACCATTATTCTCCAAAAACAGTGATCAATAATGCTGGTCTATGGTTGTTACTGAACATGAATTATAGCAGCATCAAAGGGAACTCCAATTTTCAAAATTCATTTGGATTCATGCCCAATCATACTTGCATGACTACAAACACAAATGCAAATGATAAAGCAGTTGCTAGTTGAGAGACACCTCTTCTTTACGCAAGAAAAATAAATTTGTTATAATTTAAATCACCCTCATAGCAGATGCTATGGGGAATATTGTGGACGGAGAACGAAACCACCACAAGATATTCAAATAATCAAAAACTTTAGATAAGATATTCAAATAATCATAGCAGAACTTACAGGAATATGGATTGTTGGGGCACCACCATAGTAAGAGGAAAAGAGCTCAGCATTTAAAGTTGCACTCATCAAAATCAATCTCAACTCTGGCCTACGAGGAAGGAGATCTTTCAACACGATAAGAAGAAAATCTGAAAGATATGCAACCGCTGATTAATGTCACATAAAAATATCACTGTAACAGTATAAAACTCAGAACAAGATGCCAACTCACCTTCATTCATTCCACGTTCATGAATCTCATCAACAATAACATGACTTACACCTCTCAAATCCCTGTCAACAAGTAGCCGCCTAAGTAAAATGCCAGTTGTACAAAAAAGAAGGCGGGTGTTTCTTCCTTTCATTCCCTCAAGGCGTACTTTATAACCAACCTTTCAAGAATAATATAACATATTAATTTTAATCAGCAAGACTACTCAAATAAATTCACAAGCATGAGTGAATGACAAAATTGCAGAAACTAACAGATTCTCCCAATTTCTCCCCTCTTTCTGCAGCAACTCTTTCGGAAACAGCCATAGCAGATATTCTCCTAGGCTGAGTACAAATAATATTACAGGAAGCTCCATGAGCAGCTTCAATCTCAGATTCTAATATGTACTGAGGAAGTTGTGTGGTTTTACCACAACCAGTTTCACCAGAGACAACAACCACCTGCAAGATCAGAACACATAGAATCAATAACTTTTCAAAAATGTAGAAAAGAATGTACAAGTTCCTATAGAATATAGAGAACTGCAAAATTTCTTAAAAATATTGGTGACAATGATAGCACGAATGCATTTAAAATCAAAGCCCCTTGTCGACTTAACTTTTAGTCTTATTCCTAAATCCTAAGGTACATCACACCATTTTTTACATCAATATTTTGGAAGTAAAGAGTAAGCAAAATAATGATACAAAATAAAAGGAAGGGAGCTGATCAACACTCTCATGGCAGTCAATCCTATAAATATTTTCTTTTCTAATCTTATTTCCTTGTGTTGAAGGAACATTCAATGCCCACTAGGGGATCAACATGTCAATTTGGAACTTCATATAGATATACCTACAAATATGTTACATAAAATGGTAACAGCAAGAAACAAAACTGAAATATAATGACATTAAATTTCACCTGATTCTGTGAGATAGCATTTAGCAATGCATCCCTTTCTTTATATGCAGGCAGGCTTCTACGAAATTCAAGCATCTTTTTGCCTTCAGGAGATTCCTATAGATGATAGATATTAGCAGACGTTTAAATTATTGAAAGAAGGGGGCAAGCATGCTCATAAAATACATAAGATAGAAACACAGCAAATCTAGGAGAACGAGAAGTCAAGAGACAAAAAGCTATTCCATAAAAAAAAATAAGCCACGCCAAAATTCAACATGCACTGATAGCCGTCTCAAATTGCAAAGTTCAATACTAGGAACCAGAAGCCTTCCATAACAGCAAATACAACAATTTAGCAATTAAAATGCACTTGGAGCATATATTCTCTGTCTATTTCCAAATTTACTTACACCTAAATGTTCCAAATCCTAATAAAGCAAAAGAAGTGGGCAAGGAAAGTATAAAAATCAATGCAACACAAGCAGGAAATGACACCACAAACAGAATGTGAGATGCAACACATACTGATGCAGGAAAATCGTCACATATATTTTAAATAAATATCTTAATAACAAAAATTGTACTTAATGCCAGATAGTACCTAGGATCACTGTGCATAACAAAAAGAAATCACAAAAACAAACCTGCCATTCTTGTTGCTTATTACGGAGTTGCAAACTTCTCCGCCGAAGAATCCTCTCCATGACAACACTATTCTGTGTAAAGGACTCTTGATGCTCAATAGGTACTTCATCTGCAGCAATTCTTCCACCACCACTTGATCTCGGCAAAGACTTATCTGAAAAGCTACCATTGCTCATAGCCTTATGAGAAAGGTAAGCTTTGAGGTGAAGGTCTACATCTCTTTGCAGGCCAAAAGGTAAGATTACCTGATAGTAAGGTAAAAACTTTTATGGAAGAGCATGATAGGCTAAAAGATACAACATTTAATAGCACCAAGAACTACTCAGAGACTTTGGTTAGTATTGAACAGAAACTCCCCGTTTTATGCAAAGACCCCATGAATATTGGGCAAGTCTTTAAAGAGCTCAAGTAGAACCAATTCCACTCTCTGTTCATACACACATTCAACTGACAAAAGAACCAAAATTGGCAAACACTGGATAGAAGTACCTCTCTTTGTGGGCGCTTATCATCAAGATCAGATCTATAATTTGGCAGCTGAAGTTTACTAAAAACGACTACTTTTGCATATTGGCGGCTGCTAAGCAGATTATATTTCAGTACTCAGAAGCAATAGCAAAAATTGGGGACAAAGAACAAATAACAAGATACAATATGCATGCAATGGGGGAACTTAAAATACCTATGTAAGCCCATTCTGGTTGCTAGAGCTGAAAGTTGCTCAAAGTCACGCCTGTCCTTTCTCTCCCTAGATACTATCTCTTGCTCATCCTTGTTTCGAAGAAGCATAGTAAATTTCCATCTCCATTCATCAATATTGTCAATGGTTGAAGCACCCTAACCAACATGAACCAACAAAAATATAGCAACCAACCATCAACAGGTAGAAGAAAAAAACTTTCAACTTAATCTTGAAATGCAGCAGCATAGGACTTAAATGAGATTACAAGCTGATATACTAATAAATTAAATTTTGAAGCAATAAAAAATCTAGTGATCTGAAAAAGAGAATATGCATACAGCCCAACCGGCTAAATTCAGGGGAAATTTCAAATAATGTAATTGATCAATATTTTTAAATTTTTCAATGACATCACCTATGGTAACTACTTACAAATTGATAAGGAATGATATTAACCTAGTGACATGACCCCCAAGGTTCTTAGAAGTGGAACACTAATTTGTATATTCACCCATTGATTTTGGCCTATCTTTGACCTACTTCAATTTACTCTCATTCATTAGTCCACACCACCAAGTGTCGCATTTAACAGGTATTAAAATGCCTTCTATAGTCTATCTTTAATAGGCATTTCATCCCCTTCTTTAAACGTATTCATTTCTTATTTTATTGCTTTTAACGTTGCAATAAATTCTCATTTCCATAACTTGTTTAATAAGAAACAGTTTTCTATAAGCGCAGCTCTTCTTATGATTATAAGATTTTTTTTCAACATTGCATGCACCCCCATATCACAACCACTCGAAAAAAACTCTTAACTGAATTTCTCTGCTTCATTGGCATCCTTTTCAATCTCTTCTTCCGTGCAGATAATTGATCAAAGGTAACAAAAATAATAACTCTAGGTCTTCATGATCACCTTTCTCAATTTATTCTCATCTCTACCTCTGGAATTAATTGTTGTTAAATCCTTTGTGTTCTAATGTTAATCCTACCTAATATGAAACCTTTCTACCAAATTATCCTCACAACTCTTTGACTTACTAACCATAATCTTAGCTAGTCTGTCAACACATCATCACCTGCAAATGATACACAGTTATACATATGAAGTTGGATATGTGATAGACAAATATTTATAGTGCAAAAGTTGAAGTGGAGCAATAGCTAACATGCACAAATTGAACACCCAAAAAAGTAAACCATATTGAAAATTTAATGCTCAATCAGGTGATAACTGAGAGAGTATTAAAATTGATATGGAACAGAAGATTAAACCATCAAGGACCAGAACAGCAAGTTTAATTGCTCATAAAAGTTCCTAAACCAGTATATTAAACTACAACTTTCAGCTAATCATTATCATGTTTCCAACACATTTACCAAAAAAAAAAAGGCATTATACCTCTTCGAATGTAATTTATAAGTCCAAAAATAAATTGACAATTAGCAGAACAACAAATCCGTGCTTGAAAATGTGAAAAAAAAAAAAAAAAAAAAGTATGGTAACGTGCTTAGCTATGTTGCCATTTTGAGAACACACTTCTCATTAGCAGCTAAGTTCAAGACAAACTCACTAGTCATTTTGAGAAGAAAGGAAAACAGTCCCAAGTCAGTAAACCAACTATAAAACTGATAATTGACAAGATAAGCCATTGAAAAATCGTTCTTTTTAAATTGCAAAAACCAACACCTTGTAAAGTGATTAAAAAGGGTAACAGAAACTCCTCTCCTCCACTAGCTTAACAGCAGCAAACATAAAGAACAAGAGGGAAAAAAAATGAAAATTTAAGAAAATCTAACAAAAGGGTATCTAAAAAACCAACCATTTGAGACTGTGGAGACCCGAATTCGTGGTCTGAGTCATCACTGGAAACATCCCGGTAAGCATCGGAGCCATAATTAAAGCTTTGCTGCTGCTGCAAACAAGGCAACAAAATGTTCCTCCGATCCAAGGCAAGAGTCCTGGAAGAAGAAGCAGCAGCAGCACCAGACCTAGAGCACGTTACGAGGCCACGCCTCAAATGCAAACGCCGGAAAGAACCAGGGGATTGGGTCGTATAGAGAAAGGAGAAGAAAGAAAGTTTTAAAAGTGTTTTAGGGGTGTTGTTGAGTTGGAGGGAAGTGGGTCTCAGAGACATGGCAGTTGTCCTCAGATAGCCCTGAAATATAGCTGAGTTACAGGACATTTTTTATTTTTAATCTTCGTGGGGTTTCTGGTTTCAGTCTTTTTAACACTGGGATTTGGTTAAATTTGAAGAGGTTAGTTAGGGTTCTTGGTACAGAGCCCTTGAGGTTCGCTTGATAAGATGAGCCTATGGAAATGCTCGGTGGGGTTTGGAGTTGGGGCGGCGTTCTGCGGCTGCTCCCAACTCCTGACTCCTAAGGTTAGGGAATAGGGAATGCTACGAGTTTGTGAACAAATACAAAAATTTGCTGGCAAATTTGTTTAACACGTTTTTCAGGATAATATTTGCCTAGAATGGATCCCACACGGTATTTTTTTTTTAATTTAATTTTAGTTAAAAATTAAAAAAATTCTTAAAATTTGAAAATTATTATAAAAAAATTATATAAAAATTATAAAATATTTCATCAATCCTCTAAATTAATTTTTTATTTAATATCCTTATATATATTTCCTTGAAATTCATTCTTTAAAAAATTTCAATATATCGTTTTATATTCTACATTGACATATAAAAAAAATGTAAGAGGTTTTGTGAGTAAAATAATTTTTTTATTTTAATTATACATATTTTCATTTATTATTAATTATTTATCATATTTCATTTTTATGAATTTTATGACTTTAATTTTATTTGTTTCATTTATTTTTATTTATTCTTTATTAATTTAATAAATTTCATATTGAAATTTTTTATTTTTTTAATATTTTAATAGAATTATAAAAATTTGTTAACCTTAAAAATTTACTTATGACTTTATTTAATTCTAAAATTGAAAATTCCTAAAACTTCATTAATAATTTGATGAATTTTATAAAACGTCACTTTAGATTTTTATTTTAAAAATTTATTTTGTTTTTTTACAAAAAGTTGAATTACTTTTAATAAAATTAGCATGCATTCATTTGGATAAACAATAAAGCTCTAAGGAAGATCTCATCCATAAAAAAATGTTGGATAAATCCTATATTTTTATTGAAAAGTTTTTGAACCACACCAACAAAAATAGATAAAATATTTTTCATGAAAAAGTCATAAATTGAATTTGATTGGGTCTCATTACAACTTTTCGTGCAAATAAAATCTAAATTCAAATATCAAAATTTAAGGCCCAACAAAATCCAAACCATAATAAATTTAACAGCTGTCAACATTTAAATTACTTTAGGATTTTTAATCCATAGAAATATACATTTTATCCTTTATTTTTTTTAAATTGTGTTTGAGCCCTTCAACTTTTATTATTGTTGAATTTAATCCAGATTTTCTTTTTCTTACTTTCAGCCCACAAAAGTTTGAGAAAATGGAATATTTCCTTTAACTCACTGAGTTAACTTACATAACAAAGTAAATAAAAATGTTGGAATATTTTCTAAATGAATATTATTCTTAAAAGATCTTTAGAATATTTTCTAAAAAATTTGTTCAATTTTAGTCAATTTCTAAAATAATATTGATTGGGATAAAATAAGTCTGTTTGGGTAATAAAATTAAGAAAAATATTGAATAGGAAACAATATGCCAGCATGAATAATAAAACTTCAAAAAGTTTTTTTTCCTTTTTCATTGATGGCCTTAGAACTAGGGTGACCAATGGTTTAAAATCATCCGAGGACCATTTGGATCGATAAATTTAGATCAATAAAGGATGGCCATGAGACTTGATGAATCATTATGATCCAAATTTTTTAAAACTAACACTAATAAGATGATTTATAATATGAGATTCTTATCCCCCTTTCTTGCTCGAAACATTAAATCATTAGATTGATATTTAAATTAATTATATACATTTATTTTTGAAGTATAAAAATGTAATAATATTTGTACCATAAATAATTTATATTTTAATATATAATTTAATCTCAATCATTTTATTATCGTTATTAGTTTTCATGTTAATAGAAATCGTTTATCATAATTTAATAGAAATGCATATTATTACAATGCTTGAACTTGAAAAGTTTTTTTATATAAATTTGTGGATGTTTGTATTTAATCCTTTACAATATATAATTTTGATATGATTTTTGTGATGCAAATTAATGAATTCAAATGATGTGAGCATAATTTTATTTATGACATTTGGAAGTTATTGTTTTTATTATATACTTTTTAAGAATTTTAAGATTTAGAATTGGTTTTAAAGTTTGAACCATACTATATATATTGATTTTGCATGGGTGACCCAAAAGCTTAAAGTGTCATTGGAGTTCTTAAATTATTTAAAAATTTATAAAATAAAAATTTTTATAATTATAATTATAATTATTACGTTTAATAGTAAATTTTATAAAATTAAAAAAAATTCATTATTGTAATGACCATAATGATCATAATTATATCCATTATATTCATAATTACAATAAATATGATATGATAAAAAATGCGTCTATGATCATAATTTAAATCCTTAATAAGAAGATAAAAATTAATAAAATTATATTAAAAAGTAAGAAGTTGATTCCACCATTTGTCAATTGTTGATGATGAAAAAAAAAAAAATTAACCAGCTACTTAACTTTCACGAAACATAGCAAATGTTATCTTATAGTTATTTCTCTGGTCAAATTTGTTAGGGAGCCAAAATTTACTTGAGTGTATTTGAGTTAATTATCAAAATAATAATGTGGTTATCTTTAACTGTTTTGCCTAGTAGCCAAACAAACTTTAAAAAGATATAAAGCTAGGGTTTTACCCTAGCCTTCTTCCCTCCTCTCTTGTTGTAAAGCTTTATCCCTTGAACCAAAAAAAAAAAAAATGATAGTGTGGTCAAATCTTTCACAAATTTCAACATTCCACAATCATATCAACCATTAAATAAGATTACTTCACTATGTTCATAAAAGGTAGAGTTCAAGTGTATACTAAAATGACAAAAGTACTATAACACCCTCTATTAATTTTATTGTCGTTGAGTTGCCTGAAGTGATACTCAAATTTATAAAACAAAATAAAATAATGCATATTTTAGACAATATGATGGTAAGAACAAATCTTTGGAGAAATCGAAATATAATTAGCCAGTTAAAATTATTTATTGAAACATAAATAAAAGCAACATAAAGTGTTTTATACAATCCTTTAGAGGTGTTTGATTTGGAAAAAAAAAAGATTCTTGATTAGAATCTTATTTTTTATAATTTGATTTTTTTTATTTAATTTACATAATATAATTCTTGAGATTTTTTAAAATTTTTTACAATGTTGAAAAGAAAAAAAAAAGAATTCAAAAACTCTTTTTTTCCTTTAGTTCTTTTTAGATTTCAAAAGAAAAATGAAATTTTTTATTAAAAATATTTTCAAAATAATGAAAATATGATTAAATATAAAATTTAATCAAAAAAATTATGTTGAGCTAAAATATAGGTTAAGAAAAGTTCTTATAGTGAAATTGATATAATTCTATAATAGAAAAAGTCAAATAAAAAAATTGCTTTATATGAAGAATTGCAAATTTTCAGAAATGTAAATAATTATTTTTCTTTGTGTGAAAAGTTTAACTATTCAAATGAACAAATATATCTATAATATTTCAAAAAGACATATTTTTAACTAAAAAAAAGTGATCTTTGATTGAAACAATATAATTAAAGAGTCACAATCTAAAATTAAATATCTATAAATAGAAATTGATGTGGGTTCATTTGAAAACAATTTCATTCTAAATTACACATTTCCTTTTCCCAACTTTCTCTTAGAAGGCTAGTTGCTTTAGCATGTATCTTGAAGGTTATTCAATTCAACCTCTCTTGCATATCATAATTGGTGGGGTGAAATAAGTTTTTAAAAAAGTGGTAATTGCAGTATGCCTTGAAGCCATTTCTTTTCATGATTAAAGGTTCCATTACATTACAAAATGGTTACAAGGAGACTACAAAAAGATCATATCAAGTTTGTATTATTTGGTGTTCTTAGCCTTGTGATTTTTTCTAACCTTTTCTTTTTTCATTTTCCTTAACTTAATCGCATTTTTAAACTACATAGATAATGATATTTATTTTAGAAACATAATAATTTTATAAGCTAAAATAATTATAAAAAAAAAACCTCTAAACTTTACTTTGCATTCAAATAAATCCATAAACTTTAATTTGTATTCAAATAAGCCATTATCCTTTAATTTATACTTGAATAAACCCTTAACATAAATTAATCTTTTTGTTTGAAACAAAATCATACTTGGATACAAATTAAAAAAAAATAAGGCTTTATTTGAATATGATAAAAGTATATGAGTTTATCTAAATAAAATGATAAAGTTAAAAGGCTTTTTTAGTATTTTAGCCTAATTTTATATTTTGTTTTTTTATAGTTTCGACAATGATGATTTTTTTAAAATAAAAAATGTGATCTTTATTAAGAATATGTAAAAAATTATTTTTTAAAATTTAACAAAAAAGATGTTTCTAAGATAAAAATGTAGTTTTCGTTGAATGTAAGAAAAAAGTTATTTTTCAAAATGCATCAAAGATGACATTTTAAAAATAAAACGCGTCTTTGTTGAAAATTAAAAAAAAATTAGAATTTAATAAACATGATGTTTTTAAGATAAAAATAGTTTTTTTTTTAATTTTAAAAAATTTATTTTTCAAAATTCTTGACTTTCAATGAAAATAATGTGTTATTCACGTGTTACGTGTTATTTACATGTCACGTATTATAAATATCACATGTCATCAAAAACAATTGTAAGTAATCTTATATTCCTCAAAACCAAATACAAGAATCTTACATTTCCTGAGTCAACAAAACCTAAAAATCACATATTCTCCTTCAATTTCACTTTCCCTAAAATCACTTTCTCTTCCAAAATCTAAGAATCTATAAGCAAACTCTTCCTAATTGTTTTCTCACAATTTTTTTATGTGATACATCTTTTTTTTTATATTATTTTTGTCATAACGTTTAGATCCATGGATCTACTAATAGAATAGATTTATGGAGTTGCCACCAATATTTTTTTTGTTTAGGTATTATTAGCTACCTAACTGAATTTGTTCTATTTAAAGAGAAGTCTCAAGATTAACTTAGGTATATCTAAATAGTAGATTTTAGCTTACAAAATCAAATTTTAGGTTCGAGAATGCAATTACACATAAGAAATATTATAGTACTCTTACAACGCCCATCCAAAAGATGGTACCAATTTGATTTCAAATTATCCAAGCCATAAAGTCTCTTTATAATTTTATCAAAAAATTTAATTATCAAAAATTAAACTTAAAATTACTCCAAAAGTTTGGTAGTAATTTTTAAATAATTTTCTTACCTTAATAGTATGCATCGAAACTAGTGTCCAACTCTAAAAAGGCACATTCATTGAATTTGTTTAATTTTTTTTGTTGTAAATAAAAGCATTTCATTTGTAAAATTAATTTATTTTCAGAAATATCTTTTAATATGTTGGTAAGATTTCTGTCAAAGATTATCTTTCCATATATTGGTAGGATTGAAATTTTATTTATTTGTGAAAACAATTTATTTTTAGAAAATCTTTTAATATGTTGGTAAGATTTTACATCAAGACTTATCTTTCAATATGGGTAGGATTTAAAAAAAAAATTTAAAGAAAATTCATTAAGTCCTCTAATAGTTTGGTAAGATTTAATTTAAGATTTAAATCTTCCAATAATTTTATAAGATTGAAAAAAAAATTTTAAAACCTTTTTTTATTTAAAAGAAAAAAATCAATTAAAATAAACAAAAATCATCTTGCAAATAATAACATGAAAAAATAACATAATATCCCATGCAATAATAATAATATATCATGCAATAATATTAATTATCATGCAATTAAATATAGTCATGCAATTATGCAAAATATATTTAATAGATCACATGAAACAAACATAAAATAATCATGCAATTATGCAAAATATCATGCAATTAAATAAATATTAAAATATAACATATAACATATAACATATAAACAAAACAAAACAAAAAAATAAAAAAAAAAGAAATCAAAGAAAAAAATAAACAAAAAAAATAAAAACTTACACCATGGGTTCGATCAGAGTGTGAATCAGCACATTGGTCAATAGGTCACATGTGGGTTAGGCCATCCAAAATGACATTATTTTGTCTTGATATAAAAGGCACTTTTTAGCCTTTTTCTTTAGATTTCAAACTCCTTCTCTCTTTCTAAATTTGTTTTCACTCCCTCATCTCTAAAAACCTAATTGAAAAATTCAACCTTTTTAGAAATTGGCCACTAAATCTTGATTATAGTGCCAAAAAATTCAATCGGCTGCCAAAAAGTTTAAACTTTCCCATAAAAACCCTTAATTTTAGAACCCCGCTATTAAGAAATCCTATGGCCATAGTTAAAGCAGCTGGAAACATCAATCTTTCACCAGAAAATTCAAATATTCTAATTGAAAAACACAAATTCTAGAACAACCTAGATTTCAAAATTTTTCAAAAATTCTAACTAATGCAAAAAAAAATCCCATAATTAAAAGTCCCCTAGAAACCCAAAATAAAATCACTAATAACCAGAATCAAAACTTAAAAATTAATTTCCAACAAAATAAAAAAAAAAACAAAAATTTCCAAAACTATTCCCAACTTCCCATAATAAAAAATCCCAAATTAAAAAGCAAAATCCACAATTAAAACCCAGAATCAAATTAAATACCCAGAAACTTTCTAAGGCTATAAATTTGAATTTCTCATAAATTCAAACGAAATCCACAAATCTCAGAATAAAAACCCTAAATTGTTCTCAAAATAACCTAATGAAACCCCGAAAACAATCTAGAATAGTTTGATTTATTTATGCTTATTACTCTCTATCTTTCCCCATTTATGGTTTTTGTTCATTTATAAGGACTGAATCATTTTCATTCCAGAAAGTAAATCAAATTTAGGATTATGATTTTATTCTTGTGAATTAAATGTGTGATTTGGTCTGATTAATTTTGCTACGATTGCATGAATTAAGCCCAAAAAAATTCATCAAACCATCAAATCTAAAATTGAATCCCAAACCCCCAATTTTTTTCTGATTTCCCTTTCTTTTTTTTTTACTTTTGGCATTTTTTTTAGTTTGACTTTTTGAAAAAAAAATTAACATTAAATAAAAAATTAAATCAAATTAAACTTAAAATTAAAAATTTCCTATTGGGCCTAAAACTTTATAATCGGGCCAAATTTATGGTCAAATGCCCATTTGTAATTTCGAAGAAACTCCCAGACAAAATGGGGTAACTATAGTTGCTCATCTTGGTGCATTTTCTATAAAACAAGAATTATGTAAAGATATAGATACCCACTACGTTTGAGCCCAAATTAATCCATTTTTTTTTAAAGAATCCTCTAAATAAAGGCATGTGACTTTAAGAAACTTTTAAAGAATTTTTCTAAACAAAGGCTTAACAACTTTAAATTAAAAAATACGCTCTTCTATATAGAGGCTAAATAGCTTTTAGAACCTTTAATTAGAAAATGTCAAAAGACATCCATTTTGTTTGGGTCTTGAAATCCAAAGATTCAAAATCCATAAAAGGTTTTCCAGATTCATAAGAATTTCAAGTTTCGTAAAGATTCCAAAAGTTCATACATGATTCAAGATTCTCAGAGATTCCAAATTCACAAAAATTTCAAGTTTCACAATGATTCTATATTTGCAAGATTTCAAGTTTCACAATGATTCTATATTTACAAGATTTCAAGTTTCACAGAGATTCTAAATTCGCAAAGTTTGCAAGAATTTCAGTTTTGTAAGAATTCAAAGATTTAAAAAATTTTCAACTTCATAAGAGTTTAGATTCGCAAGAGTTTCAAAGATTTGCAAGAATTTCATATTCTTAAGAATTTTATATTCACAAGAATTCAAAGATTCGTAAGAATTTAGATTCGCAAGAATTTAAAGATTCACAAGAGTTTAAGGTTTGTAAGAACTTCAAATTCATAAGAAATTCAAGTTCACAAGAGTTTCAATTTCACAAGAATTTTAGGTTCACAAGAACTTTGAATTAATAAAAATTTCAAGTTCGCAAGAGTTTCAGTTTCGTAAGAATTTTCATCATTGTAAAGATTTACAAACTGTAATTCACAGACAAGATTCAAAGATTTAAACTCAAAAGATTTAACGTTTCATTTAAAAAATTCATGGATTCACATCAATGATTTTAAGGCTCACCTCTAAACTTCAAAGATTCTTATTTGAAAAAATTAGAGGTTCACACCCAAAAGTTAAAGATTTTTATTTGAAAAACTTAGGGATTCACATCCAAAATTTCAAATATTCACATTTAAAAAATTTTAGAGATTCACATCTAAAGGTTCTCTTTTAAAAACTTTATGGCTTCACATCTAAAATTTTAAAGATTCTAAATTTCAAAGATTCTTATTTGAAAAACTTTATTGATTATGCTTTGAGGTCTTATAAATCATGAGTATTTTGAAAAAAAAAAAACTCTTTTAAACAAAGACTCTATAACTTTAAAATTTTGGAAAATTTTCATTGTAAAAAAAATCTCATTATGAAAGATCTTCCTCATTTAAGGATTCAAAAATAAATAATTTTTTTCAATAAAGTTAAATTCTTGTATGCAACAAATATCATAATACTGCAAATACCTTCTAAATGATGCAAATGCAACAATCTAGATTCTTACTAAATGATGCAAATGCAAATGTCATACTCTGATTCAAATGTTTTCTACATGATACAAATGCATGTCCCAACCATGATGCAAATGCAATTATCAATGATTTAAATAAAATGTAAACATAATGTATATAATGCAGATGTCACTAAATCAATGCCACAAAATTTTAATTATGGTAACAAGGTTCTCAAGACTCTACCCTTCCTTCTTAGTTTCTTAGTACTAATAATTTTAGAATAAATTTTGTTAACTGATTCATGTTATTGTCCTCATCTGGTCCTAACTCACAAGTTATATCAACCAATTCATCATTGGGTCACCTCATTTGCATTTTTCAAATCATTTTTTCAGGTTTTTTTCACTTCTTTTATCTTGAATTTCTTTCAAAAGAATGGAAACTTTTTTTCAAACATTGTCATTCACTTATTTATCATCATTTTAATTCATGACAAACATGATATATTTTCTCAATTCATTTAAGGGATGTACATTTGGTAAATAACAAGAAAAATGAGTATTCATTATAAAAAATAAATATGGTCAAGAACGAATCAAAAGTGAATAAAAGCAAAATACTATGACTATTTAAATGGGATATTGACATCTAGAATAATGATTGTTTAGACACTTTTAAACTCTAACTCAAAATTCTTTCTTAAAAACACATTTCATTAATATTTTGATCTTTAAACATTATCCATATCCCTGGGATCCTTAAATAAAATTGTATTTTCAAGTTCTCATTTTTACTTAAATTACCTTTTCAGGTTTTCAGTTTAAGTTTTTCTTTATTCTCTTTTTCTTTTTTTTTCATTTTTTCTTTTTTTGTACATTTTTTCTCATATTTTCTTCTCATTTTCCCTAAATCTATCAATGACACTTTGATCCAAATCCTAAACAATCCAATGACAAATCTACCTTAATTCAATTCATGATTCTCTAATTCGAGTATTCAAATTTGATCAAAATGTACTTTTGAATGACGCAATGTAGGCTAAGATGAGGTGTTATGAAAGAAATGGATAAAAGAAGCCCAAACTATATTTGAAGGGTAATTAAACCAATGATCATTTCTTTCTATGCAGAGTACATTAATATTTTATCCTATCAATTTTTTTTGTACTTTTTATCATTTTTCAAAAAAGATTGAGCATAAAAGGGCCTAGACCTTGAAATTAATAAAGATTTTCTCTTCTTTCTGTAAGTAAACTTCTCAACTTTGCCCCTAATGTGGAAGTGATCTTTGTTTAAAGTTTCTTAAAGAAAATTTTCAATAGGCTCAAATAGGGTAGCAAAAGATAATTTTATTATTTTTTATGAAAAATAAAAGAAATATAGTCATTTTTTATTTCAAATATGAATACTTTCAATGAAGAACAAAGATCACGATCTACATCAACTTCATATTTTAGTGAACTAGATTCTTTGCCAGATTTACTTTTTTTATTCAATAATCCTAATGAATCAATAATCTTAATTTATCCATATGAATGATATTTTTAAAATCGAATTTTGAATTATTGTCATGGTTGTTTAAACATTCATTATTTGAAATTTAGGAATAGGTATAAGAAAAGATGTGAAAAGGTAAAAGCACATGATGGTGATTCACACAAAAAAGAAAATTTTATGAAAATGTATCATATTTGCCACTTTTAAAATGATAAAAAAATAAAATGAAATTCAAATACATAAAAGATATCCACATTCTAAAAAAATCTTAAAATAACAAGTAGTTTCAATCAACCTTTCCAAAATTATACCCTTGGATGATTGGGTAAAGGGTCTTTATTGATATTCAACTCTCTTGATTCATTAAAGCTCACTAAACTTGCTTGAATCAAAGTTTGCATCTTATGCTTGAAAGTAAAGTAAGTTTCTATAGAACGACCCACATTTCTATTATAGTAATTACATATGGCATTAACATTATACTACTTAAGATAAGGTGACTTCAATGGTTCTAAAAAAATTATAGACACCAAGTCATTCTTAATCAATTTTGAGAGTAACTCAGTATATGCGATGGGAATAGAATCAATATGAGAGCTCTATTGGTTGTCTCTTGATCTTTTTGAACCACTCACTTGATTTTTAGGCCTTAAAATTGGTATAGTGACAAAACTAGGCCCATATATAGGTACTTGAAAAGCTAGTTGATAAAGACTTGGAGAGATATTGTTTATTGTTAGAAAACGAGGTCGATATAAGGCTTGTGCAATATTATTGATTGTAAGGTAGTAAGCAAGATGAACACGTGATCAATATAGAGCATAACTTCTAAATTATTACCCCTTAAAACTCACAACTTGGGCTTTAACTTCTTTTTTAGGCATTTTATTTTTCTTAGTACTATTGACCTTTTTTTTCTTAAGCTTATCACTTTTAATGGCAATTTCAATAATTTTTCCTATGACCATCATATCAGTAAAATTTTTTATTATGTTCTTTATCATCTTCTCATAATAAGATATTTTCAAAATACTTAAGAACAAAACAATTATTTTTTTCTCAGTCAAAAGAGGTTGAACTTGAGTAGCCATATCTTTCTATCATTGGACATATTCTTTGAAAGATTTTATTACCTTCTTTTTCATGTTTTGTAAAAAATGATGATTAAGAACCAAATCAATGATATGATGGTATTGATTAATAAATGCTTGAGCAATCATAAGTGGATACGGGTTTGGTCTAGCTGAACATACCACTTTACGTTGAGCTAGTAAAGCTGTCTTGAAACACATGCATCAATAGCTTTTTATCACTAGTGTAAGTAACCATTTTTTGATAATACATGATGATATGAGTTATCGAACACTTAGTATCATTGTACTTCTCAAACTTTGAAACTTTAAATTTTGAAGAAATTACAACATCTGAGACTAAGTAAAGGTCAATAGCATCTGTAGAGTGCTAACAATCTATACCCCTAATAGCCTGTAGTCTTTCTTCTAACAGATTCATCTTCTGTTCAATTTTTAAATCCTTTAAACTTGCAACTGCTTTTAATTTTATCTTGTCATCCTCCTTTAGGTCTTTTAGGTTGTGAACTTAAACTATTCAGTTATCTTTTTTATGAATACAAGATTAGCAAAACTTTGAAATTACCCTTGAGTTGGTGCAATAGACATATTTGGATAAGCATATCAAGTAGAAAGTGTAAATAGCTAGGGAGGAATGCCTTAGGTAGACTAGGCCTGATATGGGTCATAGTCAATAAGACATAGAGGGTTGACAACATCACACAATGGATGGTCTTTAGGTTAAGCATATTTTTTTACAACATTTCCTTTATTCAACTTATTTAGAGCTTCAAGAATTTTGCTTAACTCTCATTTAAGCTCTTCTTGAGCCATTTCCAACTTCTCAACATGGCTTATACTTATGGTGAATTGGTTAAGCTATCCTCAAACTTTGATTTACTATAATTATAGTGTATTTTAAAAATGATATTCATGAAACCATCCAATTATGTATGAAAATAAATGCAGGAATGTATGAATATAATAAGGAGAATTTACTACATAATAATTGCTAACAAAAAAGATCTTTATTGAATTAAAAATTATTTCTAACAAAATCCAATATTACATTAATGAAAAGTCTAGAATTTATTAAGAAAAGAAATCTTTAATTTATCGATATTGGCTTTGTGATTCATTAAGGAAGTCTAACAATTCTTAACCATGTACTCCGACTGGTGGTACCTTTGTCTTCCATTCTTTGTCATTTTCTACCATGTCTTTAACTTTATAAGTAGCTACAGTGACTTGGTCAAGTAAGGACTCTAATTGATCATGTTTTCTTACATATGCTTTTTTTATTTGCTCACATTCTTTATTCATAGCCCTCATTTGTGTTTCAATTTCAAACACCACTTCATTCAACATTTGGATATGCCTTTGTGCCTAGAAAAATACCTCTTTACATTCTTGTAGCTTTGCTTACAACTGTCAATTTTTTTCCAAACGTTAGGCTAGCTTTCGATTGGTAGATGATCATGTTATGTTTCAGTCAGCAAACAAACTTTTCCATTCATTCTTTTCTTATTTGAGTGCTTCAACTTTCTTTTTTAGCCTTTTGTTTGCAAGCTTCAACTTTTCGAACTCCTTTTTCAAGCTAGTAGAGGACTTTGCTAAGCTTTCCATAGATCTAACTAATATCCTTCTTGTTAAAATTATTTTGTGGTAATTACTCATTATGATAAATTTAATTATGTGAATGTATGCATAGTAAAAAAATGGGTTGGTATACACATAATATATACAAAAAACAATATAATATATATAAAGAATAACATAAAAGATTAGTATACAAAAAAAATAATATATAAATTTTAAAGTAGAATAAATATCTCATCATATGTCTTATTTAGGGTAATTTAATATAAGGGAAAGCAAGGCTCTAACCTAAGTTCAGACTCTTAGGGTTTATTTGCATGCGAGGTTCAAAGATTTGATAGTTTAAGGGTTCCCTTCTTCTTTCCTATATCATTGTTCATTATATACTAATAAGGTACCTCAATCCTTACCCATTATACCCATTATAAGCTATAAATAGAAAGGGTTTAATTTGAATGAGAGTTTTTCGATAACCCATATGGAGGTATGAAATCTTATGAAAGTGTAGGTACTTTATTCCCTCATAAGGGACAAAACTTGGGTGTAGAGCTTATGTTATGCATATGTAGATAGATATAAATAATAAATAAATAAATAAAATACAAAAAAAAATTCTTAAATTTATTAAATTGGTTTTGGATAACAAGAAATCATTTATGAGCCTAACTCTCGATGTTTCCAATGGAGTCAGCAAACTGTCATAATGTATAGATTCATAGATCTACTGCTAGATAGATTTTTAGAGTCACCATCAGTTTTTTTTTTATTTAGGTGCGATTAGTCACCTAACTGAATCTATCCCATTTAAAAAAAAGTTTCAAAATTAACTTAGGTATCTCTAAATAGTAAATTCTAGTCTATGAAACCAAATTCTAGGTTTGAGAGTGCAATTACATATGAAGAATATTATAACACCCTCACAACGTCCATCCAAATAATTGTACCAGTTTGATTTCAAATTATCTAAACCGTAAAGTCTCTTTGTAATTTTATCAAATAATTTAATTATTGAAAATTGATCTTAAAATTACTCTAATAGTTTGGTACCAATTTAAGATCATTTTTTCACCTCAAGAGTATTCATAAAAACTAGTATCCTCCTCTTAAGAGGCTTCGTCGTTGGATTCATTTAATTCTTTTTGTTATAAAAAAAATCTTTATTTGTGAAAATAATTTATTTTCAAAAATATCTTCCAATATGTTGGTAAGATTTTTTTATCAAAGATTATCCTTCAATACGTTGGTAGGATTGAAAATTTATTTGTTTCATAAATATTTTTCAATATGTGGATAAAATTTTTTGTTAAGAATTATCTTACAATATGTTGGTAGGATTTTAAAAAATATTTTTAAAAAAAAAAATTTATTAAGCCTTCTAATAGTTTGGTAAGACTTAATTCAAGATTTAAATCCTCCAATAATTTGATAGAATTAAAAAATATTTTTTGAAAACCCTTTTTTATTTAAAAGAAAAAAATCAATTAAAATAAACAAAAATCATTATACAAATAATTCCATGAAATAATAATATAATATATCATGCAATAATAATAAAATATCTTGCAATAATATTAATTATTATGCAATTATGCAAAATATATTTAATAAATCATATGAAACATATATAAAATAATCATGAAATTAAATATCATGCAATTATACAAAATATCATGCAATTAAATAAATATTAAAATATAATATATAATATATAAACAAAACAAAATAGAAAAATAAAATAAGAAAATAAAATTCAAACAAAAAAAATCAAAGTAGAAAATAAAGAAAAAAAAAAGGAAAACCAGCATCACAGGTCGAGTCGAAGCGCGGGTCAAGCCTTTTCAAAATGAAATCAATTTGCCTTGATATAATAGGTACTTTTTAGCCTTTTTCTTTAGACTTCAAATTTCCACTTTCTCTCTAAATTTGTTTTCTTTCCCTACTCTTTAAAAACCTAACTGTTCATCAAAAAATTTAATTGGCACAAAAAAGTTTAACCTTTTCTAAAAAAACCTTTAATTTCAAGAACTTCGCTGTCAAGAAATCCTTTGGTCAGCCCCAAAGCCTTTAAAAAAAATCAATCTTTCAATAGAAAATTCAAATATTCAAACTGAAAATCTTAAAATTTCTAAAACAACCCAAATTTCAAAATTTTTCAAAAATTCCAATTGATGCAAAAAAAAAATCCCAAAAATTAAAAGTTCTCCAAAAACCCAAAACAAAATCACCTAGTAACCAGAATCAAAACTTAGAAATTAATTTCCAACAAAATCCCAAAAAAATAAAATTTCCCAAAACTATTCCCAACTTCTTAGAACAAATTCCAATTCCCAAGAATAGAAAATCCCAGATTAAAAAACAAAATCCACAATCAAAACCTAGAATCAAATCCAAACCCATAATCAAATTAAATACCTAGAAAATTCCTAAGTCCAGAAATTCAAACGAAATTTACAAATCCCAAAATACATACCCTAAATTGTTTTCAAAATAACCCAATAAATCGCCCAAAAAATTAAGAAAACTTTGATTTATTTTTACTTATTACTCTCTGTCCTACCCCATGTGTGGTTTTGGTTCATTTATATTAATTGAATTCCTTTCATTTTGGAAAGTAAATCAACTCTGGTATTATGATTTTATTTTTGTGAATTAATTGATGTGATTTGGTTTGATTAAGTTTGTTGTAATTGCATGAATTAAGCTAAAAAAAAATTCATCAAACCATCAAATCTGAGATTGAATCCCAAATCCTTCATTTTTTATATTTTTTTTGATTTTCTTTTACTTTTTGACCTTTTGAAAAAAAAGTAACATTAAATCAAAAATTAAATTAAATTAAACTTAAAATTAAAAAATTCCTATTGGGCCTAACTTAGGGTTAAATGCTTGTTTTCGATTCCAAAAAAACTCCTGGACAAAATGAAGTATCTACAGTTTTCTTACAAATTAATTTTCATGTGATGTATTTTTTTCTTTTATCAAAATCAAAAGAAATTTCACAAAAATAGACATTTTTATATTTTGACAAGTAAAAGCAAAAAGTGAGGATGAGTCCAGTTGCGGTTGAAATGCTATAAAAGGGTGTTTATAAAATTTTAAAAATTGAAAAACAAGAAAATTTAAAGAAAAATTTTCCTTTAACATCTCAAATTTTTTTTTGTTTCTTTGAACACGTCCAGCTAAAGCCAACAACCAACACTTAACAAACATTCACTATAATTAATGGACACAAAAATAATTTTCTTGAACATATTCGGCCACATCCCACAATTAGTCATAAACCAACACTTAACAAACATTCACTACAATAAATAGATACAAAAAATATTCTTAATTGAAAAATGACATAAACATTAAATTCTAAATTAAACATTCTTAATTGAAAGCATGTGTTTATGTAATTAGTATATAATCTACTAATAATCTATACTTATATATTAAAACTATCCCTTTTAGCAAAGATTGATTGATGCTTCTTTACTTTATACAATTATTATTTTACCCTTTTAATATTATGAAACTACTATTTTATTTTTAAATAACAAGAAAAAAATTTAAAATTTAAAATATAAAAAAATAAAAAATCATCTAAATCAAAAAAATTGTCTTTAAAAAAATAGAAAAAAAATTAGAAACATCAAAATATAAAATTTTTCATAAAAATCATGTGTCCCAAAATAATAGAAAGAATGATCTAGATTTTTTAATCTAAAAATAATTTAAAAAAATTTAAGCAGCACAAGCCACTATCAAAAAAATTATTCAACACAACTAACAATAAAAGAAAAAATTCACAAAAAAAATTGTTAGATTTGAAATATTTTCAATTTTTTAAAAAAATTCAAAAAATTTCACTATCATAAGTAACAAACCTTTAGCAACGCAATCAACCAATAAACACTAAAAATCAAAAAGAAAAAAAGTAGAAAACTTAGATTTAAAGTTTTTTAACATATTTTTATTTAAAAAAAAAAAGAACATGGAACAAAATGCTAAACATAAGACAATAATATGAAAATAAACCATTACTGGCCATGACTTATAGAGGTATGGTGGTAGTGGGAGTTTTTGTTTTTCTTACAAAATGAGGAATTGTTAATGAAAGGTAATAAAACGAAGTAAGGAAAATGAGAGAGAGGAAAGAACAAAGTATAAAAAGACATAACCATCTGAGACTCATGGTGATAACAGTGGTGCTCAGAGATAAAGATGTCTATAGGTTTTAGAGGGGAGAGTGGTGTACGAAAAGAGGAAATGGCTCAAAAGTCTAAAATTTGGTTTGTCTATAGTAAGGTCATAATTTATCAACTTTATTCTAAGGTCATGAGATATCGTGATATCTTATGAGAAATTAAAAATATTATATAAAAAATAGAAAAAAAATAAAAATGGTAGAAAAGGTTAATAGGTCAACTAAAAAAGTATAAAATTTTTTATTTATTTTATTTATCTAACAAATAAAAAATAACAAACTACATATTTTATACTTATTTTCATCTACTTTTACAAACAATAACATTTAAATAAAAATTCAACTATAGTTATGTCATATATTATTTTAATAAATAATATTTTGTTATTTCTTCATTATTAAAGAATAACAATATTACAACAATAATTAATACAAATTTTAATATTTAGCTTAATAATTTTATATTTTTTAGTTTTAAAATATCAATTATTTAATGTTGCTTTTTTTTTTATCTTAAAATTATTATTTAAGTTATTTATGTTATATATTTTACAATATTATTTGTATTATTTTTCTCTCTAGTCGTAGAAATTTATTAACATAAATCATAAAAATGAAAGCTAATATTGTACCATTTTATTTGTATGATTTTTTTCATAGATACTTTGATTGTAGATTTTGGTATCTTGTTATAAAAAAAAGTTCACCATATTTGAAACACTTCTCAATCAAGATGTGACATTTTTTCCAACTATACAAATATTTTTACTACACAATAGAAAATAAATACTACACAAATATTTACGTTAATAAATTTTAAGACTAAAAATGATATAATGATAGCTTTCAAATTTGAGAAAAAGTTTATTGTTCCTTTAACTTGTTTACATTAATAAATTTTTTATTATTTATTACTTATTTTTCTTATGTATTTACAAAAATAATAATTAATTAAAATTTTACGTTACAGATTTAATTATATACATTACAATAATTTTTTTTTTTACAGTTGTTCTTTTCTTCTGTTATGTTTAGAATTATCATAATTTTTTTATTATATTAAGACTCTTTTTACATTTTACACTAATGATATGAATTTTATGTTATCTCTCACATGTTTAAGTTACAAAATTTATTATTATTTATTGGATTTTTTTATATATTTACATGAACAACAATTAATTAAAATTTTATGTTACCAATTTAATTATTTACATTTTAATAATATTTCCATATGGTTGTTTTTACATTTCAATAAGTTTAGAATTATCATAACTCTTTTTTAATGTGTTATGACACTTTTTACCCATTTTATGCAAATGATACGAATTTTACACTTATTCTCACTTATTCACGTTACCAATTTGTTTTTTAAATTTTATTTATTTTTCTTATATATTTTAAAAAATAATAATTAATTAAAATTTAATGTTGCTTACTTAATTATTTACATTATAATAATATTTTCTTACAGTTATTCTTACATTCCATTATGTTTATAATTGTTATAGTTCTTTCTTAATGTGTGTTATAACACTTTTTACTCATTCTATACTAAATAATACAAATTTTATAATTTTTCTCAATTGTTTACGTTACCTATTTATTTTTTTTAATTTTTAGTTTTTTTTTATATATTTAGAAAATAATAATTAAATAAAATTTTTAGTTAGTTATTTAATTATTTATGTTACAATAATATATTCTTATAGTTGTTTTTACTTTTTATTAAGTTTAAAATTTTTATTACTTTTTATATCATAATTATTTATATTACAATAATATATTTTTACTTTTCATAATGTTTTAAATTGTTGTAATTTTTTTTTAGTATGTTGCAATACTTCTAATCTATTCTACTCCAAATGGTACTAATTTTATGTTACTCTTTACTTGTTTACATTATTAATTTTTTTAATTTTAGCAATTCTTTTATATATTTACAGGAATAATAAATAATTAAAATTTTATGTTGTCAACATAATATTAACTTTACAATAATATCATTTTATGGTTATTTTTGCTTTTCATTATATTTACAATTGCCATAATTCTTTCTTAACGAGTTACGACATTTTTTACCCATTTTACGTTCAATGGTACTAATTTATATTTTTTCTTACTTATTTACATTTTCAATTTATTTTTTAATTTCTAACTATTATCTTTAGATATTTTATAAAATAGTAATTAATTAAAATTTTACGTTACCAATATAATTATTTATGTTACAATCATACATTGTTATGGTTATTCTTAATTTTCATTATGTTTAAAAATATCATAATTTTTTTTAGCGTATTACAACAATTCGTACTTATTTTATGCCAAATGATATTAATTTTATATTTTTCTCACTTGTTTAATTTAGCAATTTGTTTTTTAATTTTCATTTTAATTTTTAGATATTTTTCTTATATATTTACAAAAAAATAATTAATTAAAATTTTATGATGGCAACTTAATTATTTGCGTTATAATAATTTCTTTTTTATGATTGTTCTTACCTTTAATTATATTTATAATTGTCATTGCTTTTTCTGAGAATGTTATGATATTTTTTATTTATTTTACGTCAAATTATACTGAGTTTATAGTTTTCTCACTTTTTTATGTTATCATTTGTTTTTCAATTCTCAGCTATTTTTTTATATATTTAAAAAATAATAATTAGTTAAATACATTACCAATATAATTATTTATGTTACAATAATATATTATTACAATTATTCTTATTTTTCATTTCATTTAGAATTATCATAACTCTTTTTTAACAGGTTATGACATTTTTTTTTACCTATTTTACACCAAATAATATTAATTTTATGTTTCTTCTTACTTGTTTACATTACAAATTTATTTTTTTTATTTTTAGCTATTTTCTTTATATATACAAAAACAATAATTAATTAAAATTTTATGTTACCACTATAATTGTTTACATTATAATAATATATTTTTATAATTGTTATTGCTTTCTATTATGTTTAGAATTATTATAACTCTTTCTTAATGTTTTACGATATTTCATACCCAATTTATACCAAATGATACTAATTTAACATTTCTCACTTATTTACATTATCATTTTTTAATTTTTAACTATTTTTCTCATATATTTATAGGAACAATAATTAATTAAAATATTACGTTGTCAACATAATTATTTATTTTAAAATAATATCTTCTTATGGTTATTTTTATTTTTTAGTACGTTTAGAATTATCATAATTTTTTCTTAATACATTACAATATTTCTTACCTATTTATGTCAAATGATACTAATTTTATATTTGGTCTCACTTGTTTACTTTATCAATTTATTTTTTTAATTATATCTATTTTTCTTAAAAATTTACAAAATAATAATTAATTAAAATTTTACATTGTCAATATAATTTCTTACATTACAAGAATATATTATTATAACTTTCTTACTTTCCATTATATTTAGAATTGTAATAAAAAATTTTTAGTGTATTACGACAATTCATTATCCATTTTACACTAAATAATACTAATTTTACATTTCTTCTCACTTATTTACATTACTAATATGTTTTTTAATTTGTAGCTATTTTTTATATGTTTTAAAAAAATAAATAATTAAAATTTTACATTAGCAACTTAATTATTTTTGTTATAATAATTTGTTTTTATAATTGTTCTTACCTTTAATTACATTTAAAATTATAATAGCTCTTTCATAATGTCTTACAACACTTTTTTCGGTTTTACACCAAATAAGACTCATTTTACATGACCTACTAATTTATTTTTTAATTTTTAGTTATTTTCTTTATTTATTTAAAAATAATAATTAGTTAAAAATTTATGTTGCCAACATAATTATTTATTTTATAATAATATCTTTTTATGGTTGTTATTACTTTCTATTATGTTTAGAATTGTCATAACTTTTTTTAATGTATTACAATACTTTTTACCAATTTTATGCTAAATAATACTAATTTTATATTTCTTCACATTTGTTTATATTACCAATTTATTTTTTTAATTTATAGCTATTTTCTTTATATAAATAAAAACAATAATTAATTAAAATTTTACATTGCCATTATAATTATTTACATTACAATAATATATTTTTATATTTATTCTTACTTTTCGATATGTTTAAAATTATCATAATTCTTTCTTAATGCATTATAATACTTCTTACCCATTTTTAAAATGATATAAATGTTACATTTTCTCTTATCTATTCACGTTATCTATTTTTTTATTTATTAGATATTTTTTTATGTATTTATAGAAATAATAATTAATCAAAAATTTACATTATTATATTAGCTATTTACATTTTAATAATATTTTTAATGGTTATTCTTACATTTCATTAAGTTTAGAGTTCTCATAGTTCTTTCTTAGGTGTTATAATACTTTTAACATATTTTATGCTAAATAATACAATTTTTGCAATTTCTCTCACATGCTTATGTTAATAAAGTTTTTATTAATTTTTTTCTAAAATATCATTTCTTTTACGTTTATTTTTGTCTTTGAATGTATTTTTAACTATTTTCTTATATATTTATAAGAAAAATAATTAATTTAAATTTTTTGTTGTTAACTTAATTATTTATGTTAAGATAATTCTTCTAACGCTTTTTTTTTTATATTCAATTATATTTAAAATTTTCATAACTTGTTTTTTTACGTGTTAAGACACTTCTATCCCATTTTACATACATTGATATAAATTTTATTATTTCTTTCATTTGATTATGTTAATAATTTTTTATTTTTATTTTAAAATATAAATTCTTTTTAAGTTAATTTTTCTTTGAAAGAATTTTTATGTTAATACTTTTTAATTTCTTTAGAATTATTTTTATAATATTTTTTAGCTATTTTTTTTAAGATACCAATTATATTAAAAATTTTTAAAAAGGAATATTTTTAATTATTATGTTTTTATTTTTAAGTAACTTTATAAACGCATAATAAAAATGGAAAATAAAAAAACTATTACATAAAGTGAAAATTATTTAAATTATGTATAGGATATTATAAATTTTATTTTACAATCTCATTATTTGATAAACATGTTTTATCTTTCTCTACTTTAAAATTTAATCAATGGTTGATATTTAATTATATAAAATTGGTGATTATTATTTATTGATCTTATTATAAGGCTAAAACAAAGTAAGGAATAAAGGAAAACAAGAAAAAAAATGATAAAAAGACACAACCATTAGAGATTCATGGTAGCAATGGTGGTGTTTCGAACTTAAATACATTTATAGGTTTTGAAAGGGAAAGTGGTGCGAGAAGAGATGAGCTTGCTTAAAAGTCCAAAACATGATATGTTTGATTAGCAAGAGGTAGAAGAAGAATAAAAGAGGGTAGGGCTTTTGATGTTTATTCTCTTTTTATTTCAACTAGACATGAAACTTAGTTGGTTTTAAGTTTGCCTTTTTGTCTTACCCAAATAAAAGGATTATTACTTTTTAGGCCTTTTTTTAATTTTAAAAAGTTGGCCTTACTTGATTTTATTTTTTGGTTAGCTGAGTTGAATTTAAATTTTATAAATTAATGCTATTGAGAGGGTTTTATAATATTTTTATTGATGAATTGAACAAGAATGCTACATACCACTTATTATTATAAGATAATTTTATCTCTGTAACTTCAAATCACCCAACTAAAATACCCAATTGCATGTTTCTTATCTCTTACCACTTGAGAGATGCCTAAATCAAGGTAATCTTGATGTAGAAAAACAAAATAAAAAAAAAAGAAATAAGATAAAATAGATTAAATTAAGTTTAAGCACAATCAAAATTCTCTCTATGTCCAATAAAAGTGATCAAGCCTAATGGACTATATTCGTTTTTTTAAAGACTTGACAATTTTAAAAATATAATATTTAGCCTTTTAATTTAATTTAATTATTATTCATTATGTTTTATTGAGTTTTTTTAATGTAAATTAAAAATTTTATAAGATTTAATAAATAAAAGTGAAAATTAAAAAATAATAATAATCATATAATATATTGTTGAAAATTCCTTAATAACAAAAATTTTTAGGAAATTTGTTGCAATACTTTTCAAGAAAAAAATTGAAATAAGGAATTATACAATTAGAAGAGACATAAGAATTATTCCAACATTTGATTAATTTAAAAAAATTAATAAAGAGAAAGATAAAAAATAAAAATAAAAAATATTAAATAAAGACAAATTACATGATATATTTTTAAAAAATTACAAATGACAAGAGATATTTCTAAGATTCCATTAATGTTTAAAGAATTTAGAAATATTTTTCTTACTATTAAATAAAATGGACAAATTATCAACATAAAAAAAATAAACTGAAAGTATAATAAATAAAAATTACAAAAATAATACACTTATATTTCAAGTGTTAATTACTATCATTATATTTTATTTAATATTATATATCTCTAATTAATTTTTTAAATATAAACATCCACAACATGGGTGAAGCCCATTAGTACTTAACAAAAGAGTAGGTTTGGAAACTAGCATAAGTAAAAGATATTTGGTTCGCGAAATTGTAGATTTTGAAAGAAATGTATCCTGAAAAAATGCGATGCTCGAGATTTTTTTCTATTTTCATGACATTTTATATTCAGATTCACTCATTTGGTTGGAGGATTTCACGTATATTAATTTTTGAATAATTATCATAATATCTTTGATATATATGATAGTAACTTTTCATTAATTTTTATTAATAATAAATATCCAAATGACATATGATGTCTTTAACAGCAAAATAAAACAAATATTTTTATGGTTGCTATTTTTATTTATAAAATATCATCAATAAAAAAATATTGAGGATTATTTAAGGCATTTTTGATTAAGAAACACCTTAAATAATCCACAATATTTTTTTAAAATGAAAAAAATTATTGAAGACGGTTTTGAACTAAAAATACCTTAAATAATACTCTTTAGAAAATATGAAGGTATTATTTAAGACTTTTTCGGACAAAAAACGTATTAAATAATGCTGTTTAAAAAATTTGTGATATTATTTAAGACATTTTTGTTTGAAAATGCCTTCATATTTTTTAAAGGGTATTATTAGAGGGCATTATTTAAGAGATTTTTTTTTGTCCAAAAACACGTTAAATAATATCCTTTAAAAATTGAAGAAGATTATTTAAGAAGTTTTTGGTTTAAAAATATCTTAAACCCTTAAAAAAAATAAATGGATTATTTAAGGTATTTTTGAATAAAAAATACCTTAAATAATTCCTGTTAAAAAATATTATGAAATTATTTAAGGCGTTTTGGACAAAAAATACCTTAAATAATGTTGATATATTTGTTAAAGAAAATTATTTAAAGTATTTTTTAAGCAAAAATACCTTAAATAATTTTTTTTAAAAAATAAAAAAATTATTTAATACGTTTTTTTATCTAAAAATACCTTAAATAATCATATTTAAAAAATGATGGATTATTTAAGACGTTTCTGTGCAAATATAAAAAAATTATTTAAGATATTTTTTGTATAAAAACACCTTAAATAAAACTTTTTATAAAAACATTTACCTTAAATCCTAAACCCTAAAATATAAAAAAGATTATTTAAAATATTTTTGTATAAAAATACTTTAAATAATCCTTTTATAAAAGTAAAAAAATAATTATTTAAGATATTTCTTCATGTCAAATGTTTTAATTGCAATATAAAAAAAAATTTTTGTACAAAAACCTATAATTGAATTTTAATTACTTTCAAATATATTTTTTGAAAAGGTAATAATTATTTTATAATTTTTTATTTAAATTAAAATTGAAAATAAAATAATTTTTTTTGAGAATTTTAAAATATTATATAAAAAGGTGAGTTTTTTATTTCAAAATTTTGGATATTATTAAAGATTTTTGATCTAAACGTAAAAATTAAATATTCAAGATTAAAAAATTTTAAAAATTTTGTGAATTTTTCTAAACCAAATGACTACGCAGCGTAAAATTGGTAACCTAAGGTTTCGTTTGGATTACGCTGACAGAAAGCCCTAGAAACACACACAGCAACTCTAAACACTTGTGCCACCAAACAAACACCCCCTCTAAACTCCAAAAATGAATCCCTAGTTCTTTGCCCCCCCGCCCCTCCTCCCATTTTCACACCGTTAACCAGTTTCTCTCCATCCAGCTCTTCCAGAATCCTCTTTTTCATCTCCCTCTGTTTTTAGGGTTTACCTGCACCTCCGATCCACTGAATCATTTCCAACACCCCCCAAAAAGAAACTCAGAAATGGCAGCCGTAACAGCAGCACAGCCGCGCTCTTCCAAGACAGAGTCCTACGTGGATAACAAGCGCAAAGAAGACATCCGCCAAGCTAACATCAACGCGGCCCGAGCCGTGGCCGACGCCGTCCGAACCAGCTTAGGACCCAAAGGCATGGACAAAATGATCTCAAGCGCCAACGGCGAGGTCATCATAACCAATGACGGCGCCACCATCTTAAACAAAATGGAAGTCCTCCAACCCGCCGCTAAAATGCTTGTCGACCTATCTAAATCGCAAGACGCCGCCGCCGGTGACGGCACCACCACGGTCGTCGTCATCGCTGGTGCTCTCCTTAAGCAATGCCTATCCCTTCTTACTCATGGTATCCACCCAACTGTTATCTCGGATTCTCTCCACAAGGCTTCGATTAAAGCCGTTGATGTCCTCACCGCCATGGCTGTTCCTCTCGAGCTTTCCGACCGGGAATCCTTAGTCAAATCCGCTAGCACTTCGTTGAACAGCAAGGTTGTTAGTCAATACTCAACACTTCTGGCGCCGATAGCGGTTGATTCTGTTCTCTTTGTCGTTGATCCTGAAAAGCCGGATATGGTTGATTTGAGAGACATCAAGATTGTGAAAAAGCTAGGCGGGACCGTGGACGATACGGAGTTAGTTAAAGGGTTGGTTTTTGATAAGAAAGCGAGCCATGCTGCTGGAGGACCGACCCGAATGGAGAATGCGAAAATTGCGGTAATTCAATTTCAGATTTCCCCTCCTAAAACAGATATTGAGCAGAGTATTGTAGTTTCGGATTATACTCAAATGGATAGGATATTGAAAGAGGAAAGGAATTATATTTTGGGTATGATTAAAAAGATTAAGGCAACGGGTTGTAATGTTTTGTTGATTCAAAAGAGTATTTTGAGGGATGCTGTTACAGATTTGTCATTGCATTATTTGGCCAAAGCAAAGATTATGGTTGTTAAGGATGTTGAGAGGGATGAGATTGAGTTTATTACCAAGACTTTGAATTGTTTGCCTATTGCTAATATTGAGCATTTTCGAGCGGAGAAGTTGGGGCATGCGGATCTTGTTGAGGAGGTTTCCCTTGGGGATGGCAAGATTGTTAAGGTTACTGGGATTAAGGATATGGGAAGGACTACTACTGTTTTGGTTCGTGGTTCAAATCAATTGGTTATTGATGAAGCTGAGAGGAGTTTACATGATGCTTTGTGTGTGGTTAGGTGTTTGGTGAATAAGAGGTTTTTGATTGCAGGTGGTGGTGCTCCGGAGATTGAGTTGTCAAGGCAGCTTGGTGCTTGGTCTAAGGTGTTGCATGGGATGGAGGGGTATTGTGTGAGGTCATTTGCTGAGGCACTTGAAGTTATTCCTTACACGTTGGCTGAGAATGCTGGGTTGAACCCTATTGCTATTGTGACTGAGCTGAGGAATCGGCATGCCCAAGGGGAGATCAATGCTGGGATCAATGTGAGGAAGGGACAAATTACTAATATCTTGGAGGAGAATGTGGTGCAACCTCTGCTTGTAAGCACAAGTGCAATTACATTGGCAACAGAGTGTGTGAGGTTGATTTTGAAGATTGATGATATTGTTAACGTGAGGTAGTTTTGTGCACTGGAGGTGAAATGTGTTTTTCTAGTCATCTTTCGTATCTGTGTGTTATCTGAAGTAGTGGTTTTGTTTCTTTCTAGAATTGACTATGCTTAAAATTCTGATTTGGCAATCTGCCAAATATTTGCTTTCAACAAGGATATTTTATGGTAGCTCTTTCTTGAAGTTTTGCTTGTCTTCATATGTTTGATTGAATTCAGACTGATAATTCTTATTTTCCTGTCATCTTTTATTTTTTTATTTGTTTTTTTTTTCCAAGAATGATCATCTTCTGTCTTTTGATGAACATGAAACAATACCCAGGCAGCATGCACCACTCACCATTCAAGCACGTCTCTAGCATGAGAATTAATGTTATCACATTGACTTAATTGCAACATGTTTTGACTGGAATACTAGATGTGATGGTTTAATTAGTTTTAGTTGCACTGAATTGCACTAAAGTAGATGAAGCCCAAATCAGGTTGTTTAGGCAAAATCTTCCCAAATGTCAATCCACTCCTGTAGGAATTTTTCCTTTTCAGTTGAAACACATATATAAATATTTATAGTAAATTGCAAGACTAATTCTTCCTACAAGTTGAACCAACAAACATATCCAGTTTTTCTATCGTTTCATGCTGCATGCTGGCATCTTGAGCGATGCAGTTTGTAATTTAAGTTGTGTCTGATGCATCAAGTTATGCCTAGCTCTAGTTTTGAAGATTACTAGCTTCTAGCAGTTTAGATATGTTCTTTGGTCTTTTAAATGGAATTATTGTCTTCTGGCAATGTATAGTCCATTTAAATTCAGAATATGTCATCTCACTAAAATTAACATATAGGATTTAAATGATTTTTAATTAAATAAAGATTTAAAAGATTTTGATTAGGTGGCGAAATTGTGGATTAGTATTAAAAGTATAGAATTGTACACTAAAAGTTCATCAAATAAACTATGTATGGCCGGAGATATTAATGCATTATTGAACTGGTTCTACCCTCCTTTTGGTGTATCTGTTTTTCACCTACTGACTGGAAACCATGGGAAGGGCTCTGGGCATTGCCTGGGCTTCATTGTTTAGGTGCTGGAATTAGTTTGATAATAAGGCTTAATTGAGTTTGAAATGAGTCAAGTTTCTTCAAATTCTCTATAGAGAATGTATTTGACATGGGAAAGATGAGCACGGCTTCCATGTTTTAGGTGACTGGAATTAGTTTTGTTATACTTCTTTGACTTTGATTTTGAGATGAGTCAAGTTTCTTTGTATGCTTTCTGGGCCTTGTATTTTGCATCTAATTATAAATTCTGGCAAAGTCGATTTTGCATGCATTTAGTTTTTTAATGTTTGGACGTGCACTCTCACATTCGAATTATTTCTTATGCAGCTTTCTATGGTGAATTACAAGAAATGGATTGTGATTCTTTTGGATTTTACTATTTTAGCATTTCTAGGATGACTAGAAAGTTTGATCGTTGCAGGATTCTCAATTGAAAGCACTTATCTAATTATCTTCTCTTTTAACCTTTTGGCATCTGAAGTCGTGGGTTATTATACATGAAATGATTGATCAACTAACTTTTTTCTTTCATGTTTTCGGTGATGTTTTGATTCTCAAAAAGAACAAATATGGCCTTAGTGAATGCAGTAGTTTCTCTTCTTCCATTTGTAAGTAATAATAAGGATATGGCCTAAAGCAAATGGGAGGACAGCTTTTTAAGGGATGATGTGAAGCACTCATGCCCACATTTATAAGGGTTGTCAACATGGAGAAAGACTATTTCTTATATACTTTTTCCTTTCTTCATCCATTTGTAACATGGAAATGTTGATAGTTTGAAAGGGGTTGAAGTAGTAATATCAAGCAAGTATGTTTAAAAAGCTTGGTTCTTTTTTTTTTCGTAGATTCAAGAGATTTCAGCAAATACTGTTCTACGTCCTGGTTGACATCCTATTTGTTCAAATTTGTAGAACTCACTGCATCCAATTTGTGTTTGACAAAAGGGTCCCCTAATTCCTAGTAAAACACGATCCTTTTCGGTATTGATTTGTACAAGAGTCTACCTTAATCCTTCATAAGTACATGTACATTTGAGGATCTTCAAAATCATTACTTGCCAGCCGTCGAGAGCTTGAAGGGAACAAATCACTTTTTGAGTGAAACTATATGAACTGGTTAATTTTAGCCTCTGTTGTTACCACTTAATTGTGACTGTATTTAGATTTGATAATGTTAAATATGATACCTAATAAGATATGGTTTAAAATTTTAGTAAAAAAATGTGTTTGGCAAAAAAAAATATTATTTTTTGTTTGACGCATTAAAATGAATTGTAACATAAAAATTTTCGTATTTTACATTAAGTGTGAAATAAAAAAATATGGATACACAAATTATCAGATTTAATTATAATCTTGAGTCTGATATCATCTGTGAAAAATATGTTTTAAATAACTGGGGGCCTGAAACTTGGATGGATTAATACATCAATACGTAGTGCCCTCCATGGGAGCATGCATATTCTAATAGGTTCACACTGGAAAATGAATTTTAACTAGAAAACAAAACTTTAAGAGTTGCTTATGGATTTCACTTTACAGAATATTTAAAGGCTGAATGAATAGCAGTTTACAATATACAAAGCCTCAAGGCCAAAGGGCTCCAGCATGTTTTGCTGACCAACCATACCATACAGCAATAATATAAAAGCCATTAAATAGGCTCGATCATTTTGCACGCTAAAGCCAACCTAGCTGACAATATTCAAGCAAATTCAGGAAAGAAAAACCCCCTTTGATTAATTACATGTTAAGATGAAACCTCAGACCAGTAAGACTGGTGCATCCTCTCAATGATTTGCCATTAACCTTTAGTCTTTTGCCTGTAAATCAATCTGTAAATACGTCATGTTGTTTTTGATTCATCAGCACCCTCTTCTATATCCCTACTTCAGAATCATCAAGTAGATGCTTCTTTAATGTGTCTTCATCCTTGGCTTCATTTTTCTCCTCAGTTTTACCCCACAGTACTAAATAAAGACCTAATATTATGAGAACTGCACCAATTACACTACAAGCACATACACAGAAAAAAACAAAAAAAAAAAAGTAGAAAGTGAGAAGGGTCAAAAAAACTTAAGTAAAAGTTTAGAAAGTATAGGTAAAATTCATCCATAGCTTAACATTTCATGATCAATGCGTAGATAGTTCCCTTTTGGTAGAATTTTTTCATACCGTCCAGAGTATAATTGGTCGCCAAGAACTATGAATGCCATGATAGCAACTAAAAGTGTCTGCAGGGGCTGGAAGACGGCTACAAAAACGGGGCCGCCTTTGTGAATGCACCATGTCCGAAGAGAAAACACAATACCAGATGCCACAACACCCTGAAACAGACACGATCAACATTATGTGAAACACGACATTTACATCCACTATAATCTTTTAAATAGAACACCAAGAAGTGAAAATCTGTAACACTGAAACAGAAGTTATTACAGCATATAGGATAGTGAAAAGCTCTTCAATTGATTGGATTTTCCAATGGTTGAAGTCTGTTTCCACAAACGCTGCTATAACCAGGAACTGGGTCAGTCCGAAGAAGCATGTAAATGAAGTGAGTGTGAGTTTAGCTGGATACTTCTTAAGTACAGGAGCCTGCAAATTTTTTGATGATACACCTTAAGAAACAAACAAGGGAAAAACTGTAGAAGTATAATCAATCAAGTATACAGAGTTAAAATGATTTTACACTATTCTTGGCATATTTGCTACGGGCACAGCACAATCATTTACATACATTCATATATATGTGTGTGTGTGTATTGCAGTTAAGCAGCAAATATAAATGTGGTTCAGATAGTTAGGGGCTAACCTGAAAAACCAACCAACCAGCCCATGATAAGCAGTGTCCAAGGAGATAAATGCATCCCCACGTCCAATTCTGCATTTTCTTTGAGGACATCTCTTCTTCCATGGAATATCCTTGTGTTGTCTTTGATTGGTGCAACAGAAGAGGACCTTTGTAGAGGGTGATTGTAGTGGCACCTCCTACACTAGCTATAGTTCCCAAAACTTTTGCCAATCCATCTCTTCTAGCAATATTGATCTCCTCAAGTCTGCACAAGAGTAAGAGTGTGATGAGGGGATCAAGTGAAAAAAAAAAAATCCTTTCAAAACAGATTACTATTGTTAATGAAACCATTTACCTTAGCGCAGAAGCCATGAGAAAAGTGATTGCAGGAACTGAGTTTTGCATTGCTGAAGCAAAAGTTGGATATGCACGATACAAACCCAAAAGGTAAAATCCCTGGTTTGCAGTAATTCTGAGAAACATAGAAAATATAAGCTCATAATAAGAGGAAAAAGAATTTATATCAACAGCTCATGATAGCTCATGTTTCATCTTACCCCCGTAATGCTAGAAGGAAGAACTGAAAAAGCAAAGGAAAAGTAAGGGGTGGTCTTTCCTTCATGAAATTAATCAACGAACATTAAAATACTGGAATGTCAACCAGTTCAAGAACGAGAAGGACAACCCTCCTTCTATACTTGAAATTAATAGGGGAAAATTAAGAAAGGGAAATAAGAGACTCAAAAGTAAGGGCATTTTATTCATTTTCTCTTCCCAAGCAAGAAGGACTCACTTTTCCAAGAAATAAGCAAAGGGACTCAACAAAAGCAAGGCAATAGTGCTCCTGTAAACTGGGTAAACTACTTTGCTTACACCTATGTTTAGTGCAACCCTGGAGACAATATGGAATCCCGCAAAGCAGAAATGCAGTGCAACCAATGATAGAAGGAGCTTCATTTTGTCAGAAACAATACTCTCTTTTCCCATTGTTTTATATCTCCTTCTTCCACCTTTTTCCCTGGTTGAGATACGATCACAATGCAAAGGTACTCATATTTATATACAAGCATGGGATAAACCTTTTTTGCAGCACACCGCCTCAAAAGCACATGCAGTTGTGATTATAAATAATTTTTATGAATTATTAATTGCGGTGGGAGCCTTGTGAGTTGCATGCAGTCCCTTAAGCATCTGGTCTACCTCAATCTGACTTTCTTATTGGTTTAAAAATAATTTGAATTTTGTTGTTGAGACAAAGAAGAGATATAGCATGTTGGCCAGGTAGGAGAGAGTGGCCAACTTGAATTTGATTCCGTTAATCATGACCTCATCACTCCCTGATTATTTTATTATTTTTTTTGGCAAAGTTCGTAAATGATTGAAGACAAAGAAGACTTGACTGACTTCTCATTACTGATAAAACACAGAATCTTTCCTGAAACAGCTTTTGCATAGAAATGTACAAAGATGGACCAGAAAGTTTTAGTTGAGAGATAGGAAATCTAAGATGAAGTTAGCATGGATGTTATCCTAACCTTATTCATGAACCTCCTTTTGTTAGCTTTTAGCATTAGAATATTCGTGCTCTGTCGGGATACCCTAATGCATTTGCCATAAATTAAGGGATTAAAGAAAATGAATTAATTCATTTCTCTTGGAATATATATGCAATCATTTTTGCAACATGGTGCTGTCCCAAGGGCTCATCATCTGCCTTGACAGACATGCTGCTGCCTTCAAAAGACTTGGGAGTCAATTTTGAGTCAGGTTTCTTTCTTATAATATACATTGTATAATTATAGTCATGTGAAAATTTCAGTAGAATAGCTCCCCCCCCCCCTCCCAAAAAAAAAAAAAAAAGTGGGCTGAGATACTAAGCATCATATATTTCTAGAGGTCTTATAAAATTTTGGGTTAATATGTAAAATACCTCCATTGCTATATATCTTTTATTAGTTTGATACCTAAAAATATAAAATTCTTATTTTGATATTCCAACTTTCATTTTATTAAGTATTTTGGTACTTTGCACTATTATTGTGTTAAATGACTTACTTGCAATGAATGTTTAATAAAATTAAGCCATATGTCATAAAGGTCCAATAATCATGACATCAACTATTGCTATGTCTACAAAATTTTATTTTTGCTCTCTCTTTCTTTCTCTCTCTCTCCATTCTTTCCCTCTTTTTTTTTTTTTTTAATTTTGAATTCAAAAATATATTTTTTAAAAATTTTTGAATTTTTTATTTAAATGCTTATGTGGAAAATTTTTTATTTTTGAATAATGTGTTATGATTTAATTGGATATTAATATTACATAAACAAATTAACTAACAATGTTAGACTGAAATATTAAAATGTTTGACAGAATGAAATTTTGGATATCAAATTAAATTTTATTTCTTTAGGTACCAAATTAATAAAAAATATATAATATAGGGGCTACTTGGTAATTAATCCTAAATTTTGTTTCTTACCAATTTGGAAATATATGGAGAAAAACTCTAACTTATTTTCACTTCCTTTAACGAAAAGTTTTTGACTTGATAAAGTATATCAAAGTTAAAATTTTTGTACTATTTTTTTTTTATAACTTTCAAGATTTAAGTCAATATATTATTCAAAACAAGATAAGTGAAATAAGAAAATTGTAGAATTATTGTTCTTTATCAAAAGTAAATTAACAAAATTTGAGGAAGATTATCAAAATATGAATTGAACCAATAAATAGAAAACAAATAGTTTACATAGTTGCATCAAATTCATTCATTAAAATTCTCACACGTGTAATAAGTGTAAAATAATATTCTCTGTTTTATGTGTGAGTTCCTTAGAAGAGAATATTCAATTTAAAAAAAAAAAACATATTATTAACAAATGATAACAATATACCATTTAAAATTGATAACTGCTAAGCTTGATAATATTTTGATAATATTAACTAAGATAATCAAACTAATATTTTAATTAAAAGTAACACAACTAAAATAAATATTTGTCAAAATTAAATTATATTTAAATAACTCTCAATTTTTTAAAAATAAATTAAGATATCATAACATGTTTAAAACTTTCTTGTGTGAAAGCTCTCACTTGACTATCATAAGACATTATACAACAAATGTATATCCCCATATGTGATAAATTAAAATGAATAATAATTTATACATTTGTTATGTTGGACAAAACATCTAAAAACTTGTCACTAATCATTACAAGAAAATAGAAAATTAGTGATAGTTTTATAGCGACATTTCATTTAAAAACGTCGCTAGCTTCTACGTGTTTATAAAACTTAAGGTGTTTTTTTATCAAAATATTACTAAATATTCAAATAGCGACATTTGTACTTATAAACGCCACTAAAGATAGAAATTACTAGCGTTATCAACTAAAACGCCTTAAATAATCCTATCTAAAAAATTAGAGTGATTATTGAATGCATTTTTGACAGAAAATACCTTGAATAGTTCCCTCATAAAAAATGGATAGGGGATTATTGAAGGCATTTTGGCAGATAACGCCTTGAATTATCCTCTCATAAAAAATGAAGGCAATTATTGAAGGAATTTTCTGCGAAAGGCTCTTTCAATAATTCCCTTAAAAAATTAAAAGGGATTATTGAAGTCATTTTTGATCAAAAACGCTTTCAATAATCTCCTTGTCAAAATTTAAAAGGATTATTGAAGGGATAGTTGGCCTAAAATAATATAGTTTGCCTAAAATAATACCATTCAATAATCACCTCTTAAATAATACTTTTAAAAATTTGAGTAGCTCAGTCGGTTAGAGTGTACGGTTGTTAATTATAATATTGTAGGTTCGATCCCTCCCTTTAACTTTTTTTAGGTTTTTTAAGAAATTATTTGTAAGGGATTATTCAAGGTATTTTCTGATCAAAAACACTTTCAATAATCCTCTCAAATCAATGGAAGGGGATTATTGAAGGTGTTTTTGGCTAGATACACCTTGAATACCCCTATTCAATTTTTTGTAAGGGATTATTCAAGGCATTTTCTAGACAAAAACACCTTGAATAATCCCTCCAAAACAATCGGAGGGGAAATCACTTATAAGTTTATGCCCAAAAAACTTTTGGTTTATATATGTGATACTACGAATTACATTTTAAAATTTACATTACAAACATTGTAGTATTTCAATAAATTGACCACACATCCGAATTTAAAATTGATAACATAGCCATATAAATATACTTTTTTCAAATAATCGTATTCAATATATGTGTATTCATATAAGTTGTCAATTGATATAAAACAAATATAAGCCAATAATATTAAACCAATGCCCTAATCTAGAAACTTAAATTATCCATTCAACATGGCATGTTAAAAACATTATAACAAATGGAATGCATATGTTTACACCCAACCAACAATCTCCAACCTCAAGGTTTAGCAAATAACCATTATATGGGCTATATGTTGGGACAACAAGATGAAACGACCAAGAAAGAGCAAGCTATTTATTACGTAAGTAAGAAGTTCACTAAATATGAGTCTAAGTATTCTCAATTAGAAAAAATGTGATGCGCATTGGCCTAGATAACTCATAGACTTTGGCAATATATGCTATACCATATTACTTAGTCGATAGCAAGGTTGGATCCTCTTAAATATATTTTTGAAAAACCATCATTATAAGAAAAATTAGCAAAATGACAAGTCATGCTCTCTGAATATGATATTGTGTATGTGTCACAAAAGATAATTAAAAGAAATATGATAGTTGAATTCACTACAGAGCGTGCAATTGATAATTATGAGCCTATGAAATTGGACTTTCCTATTGAAAATGTAATGACCATATCTTAAGTAAAAGAAAAGGAACCAATCAAAAAGCCATGGAAAATGTGCTTTGATGGAGCTTCGAATGATTTCGGGCATGGATTGAAGCAATTTTGATATCCCTTGATGGAAATTGTTATCCAAACATTGTAAGGTTGGATTTTAATTGCACCAACAATGTGACAGAATGCGAAGCATGCATAATGGGCCTGCAAATGGCAATTGAATAGAAAATTAGAGTGTTAGAATTCTATGACGACTTGGCTTTGATAATTTATCAACTACGTGGTGAATAGGAAATAAGAGATTCAAAGTTGTTATGATACTAAAAATATGTGGTAGATTAGGTCAAACAGTTTGAAAAGGTCCAATTCTATCACATACCTTGAAAAGATAATCAAATAGTTGATGTTCTGGCTATATTGGCTGCAATGTTTAAAGTGGGTGATAAGGTGAAAATCCAACCTATCTAATTAAATGTTCAAGGATTACCAACATATCATCCATCTGTTGAAGAAAAAGTTGATGGCCTACCTTGGTACCATGACATAATGCAATATGTCAAGTACCAACAATACCCAAAACATGCATTAGAAAATGAGAAATGAATTATCAAAAGATTAGCTATGGGATTTTTCCTTGATGGAGAAATTTTGTACAAAAAAAGCTGATATCAAATGTTGTTGAGATGCATGAATGTTATTGAAGCCAAGAAAATATTGCAATAAGTGCATAAAGGAACTTATGGAGCATATGTAAATGGCCACATGACGGCTAGACAAATCATGAGGACATGTTATTATTGGTTGATTATGGAGAGTGACTATATCAACTATGCTAAAAAATGCCAAAAATACCAAATTTATGTAGATAAAATTCATACTCCTTCAATCCTTTTACATGTTTTTGCACCTCCATGGTCATTTTTCATATAGAGGATGGATGTAATTGGACCCATCACTCTAAAAGCTTTAAATTGACATCAATTCATCTTTGTAATGATTGACTGTTTCACAAAATAGGTCGAAATAGCTTCTTATGCTAATTTAACAAGGGTTGTGGTATGCAAATTTATAAAAAGAAAGATAATATGTCGATATGGCCTTCCAAAAAATATCATTTTTGATAATGCTTATCATTTGAATAACAAGATGTTAGTGGATGTTTGTACTCAGTTTAAAGTAAAGCACCATAATTCAATTTTATATAGTCAAAAAATGAATGAAGTAGTAGAAGCTGCTAATAAAATATCAATAAGATAATAGAAAAAATGACTGATACTTATAAGGACTGGCATAAAAAGTTATCTTTCGCACTGCATGCTTATAGGACATCAGTGTGCATATCTACTAGGACCATTTCTTTTTCGCTTGTATATGGGATGAAAGCTGTGTTGACAATTAAGGTAGAGATTCATTCTTTGAGAATCTTGATGGAATTAGATTTAGAGGAAGTAGAATGATCTGAAATCATTCTGAACAATTGAACCTTATTAAAGAGAAAAGGCCCATAGCTCTTTGTCATGGTCAATTGTACCAAAAAAAATGATGTGAGCACATGACAAAAGAGTTCAATTTAGGCATTTCCATGAGGCAAAATTGGTTTTAAAAAAAATTCTTCCAAATAAACATGATAATCGAAGAAAATGGATGTCAAATTAAGAGGGTCCATATGTAGTTAAAAAAACTTTTTTCGGTAAAGCACTGATCCTGACAGAAATGGATAGGGATAAGTTGCCAAACCCAACAAATTAAGATGATGTAAAAAAATACTTTGCCTGAGAAGTTGGAAAAAAAAAACCAAACAAACAAAAATAAAAAAATGAAGAAAAATGAAGGAAGACTTATAATTGAAAACTAAAAAATGGCAGTTTAAGTAAAAAAGAAGGATCTAAGTTGAAAACATAAAAATGCAGCTTAGATGCAAAGGAAATATCTAAGTGCAAGAGGCAATGTCCAATATAATGAACTCGAAATGATCAGTGCATTAATGGAATAGGTTTTTAAGAGAAAAATTTTGGAATATTGTTTATGTTTGTCTGAATATTCATTGTTTGAATACAATTCTCTTGTTTAAACTAGTGTTCAAGCTTATCACTATGCATGTTATTGTACCTTCTTTTAATAAATATTCACCTTCTTTAATTGACTTTGCTTTCTGATAACCTTCATTTTCTCAAATAGAGAAAACGCTAATTCATTGCACTATTTATGAAATTTGGGATATGATAAATGGTTGATAACATTCGTAAAGGATCTTACATTACTTAATGATAATCAAGGATAACGAGATTAACCAAAAAAAACAACAACAAAAAACAAAATCAAAAAATAAAAAAAAAAGAGAGAAAAATGGACAAACACCTATTTTTAAATTCATCATGGTAAAAACTTGTTGGAAGTAGTGTTGGATCAGCAAATGATCATTATAATTCACAAGAAAGTAGCCCCTAGAATATGCAAACTGGGATTGAGAATGGTTTTCAAAAGACAAAAAAAAAGATTGATGTAAGGAACCTTGTTACCATAATTTGGATGCGTCATATTGGTTTCTAATAATACTTGCATTACATTCATTGCATTCATGCATTACGTTTAATATATTTTTTAGAAAAATTTAAACTTTGCTTTTAAAGGAATAATCATTGAAATAAAAAAATGAAGTATGAAAAATGATTTTGAAACAATCACAATTTGTGAAATCTTTGAGCCATAACATCATGAGTTATTTCTAAACAAGTTTTAAAATGAAAGAAAAAGAGAGAGAAAAGAAAAAAAAATTTAAAGCATCAACACCTCTAATATGTGGAATGTTCAAAGATTTGAAAGACCTTTAAGCATAATTTCTAAAACCTTCGAGCAAAATTTTAAATTTTTAAAGTTTTAATGCCTTTAATTGGAGGAGCATTCAAAGATTTTGAGATTTGTAAAACCTCCGCACATAATCTCTAAGACTTCTATGCATAATTTTCAAGACTTTCGGGTAAAATATTTTAAATTTTTAAAGTTTTCAATCCTCTGATTGGAGGAGCATTCTAAGATTTTAAGATTTGTAAGACCTCTAGGCATAAGCTTTAAGACCTGTGGGCATAATTTTCAAGACCTCTGGGTAAAACATTTAAAATTTTAAAGTTTCAATGCCTCTGATTGAAAGAGCATTCAAAGATTTTAAGTTTTGTAAAACTTTTGAATATAATCTCCAAGACCTTCAAACATAATCTCTAAGACTTCAAGGCAAAATTTTTTTTTCAAAGCCTTTGTTTAGAGAGAGCCATTTTTTTTTAAGTTTCAAAGCCTCTAATTGGAGGGAGTTATTTTCAAACATTTCAAAGAATCTATTGAGAAGAGCTATTTTAAAAGTGTCAAAACCTCTATTTGGGGAGAGCAATTTTCAAACAAGTTTAAAAAAAAAATTCAAAAGCATTATCCGAATAAAATTATTGTCTATGTCATAAAATTATTGTCTATGTCTTTGCATTATTTTTTATTCTCAAAAATATGCAAATGGGGTAGCTGTAGACACCAAATTTTGTCCATAATATTTTTATTATGGTTGAACAAAATCCATTTAAAGCCTATAAAAAAAAGCCCCTTAAAGAGCCTATAAAATGCATCAATATTTAGGTCTAATAAATAAAGTAAAAGGAAACCTGTATAATTACTGTCAAATTCTTTTTGCATGGGATTTATATGGATGATGCCTTTTCATGTGAATGTATGGAAAATAAAGAGTGAATAAAACAAGTAAATCCTAAAGTCAACTCAAGTCAAAATTACACAAAACTTGATCAAAATGAATAGAACTAAGGTTAATCTTCAAAGTTCAAAGTCTAATTGAAATCAATGTAGTTTAAAATTAAATTTGATGATTTTTAAAATACTAAAATTTTTATTGCACTAGGGGAAGACAAAATTACCAAAACACTCTGATAAATGATATTTTTGTAATTTGACCTTTCCAAGCTTGAATTTTTGTAAAATTTTTCATATCTTAATTTCATAATGTTTCATGATTTTTGTGTATTTGAAATCATAGCAGTACCTCGAAAAATATAAAATTACCAAAATACCCCCTATAAGGGTATTTTCATAATTTGACTTTTTTTAACTCAGATTTTCATGAAAATTTTCATATCTTAATTTCATAATATTTCATGATTTTTGGTGAATTTGAAATCATAACAGTACCTCAAGGAGTGTGAAACTACTAAAATACCCCTATAAAGGTATTTTTGTAATTTAACCTTTTGGAGTTTGATTTTCATGAAACTTTTCATATCTCAATTTTATAATATTTCATAATTTTTGATGTTTTAAAATCCCAACAATGAGGATGAGAACATTGATTTGTAAGAAAATAGTCTAAATACCAAAAACTTTATACTATGGATAAAATGGTTTTTTTATGTGTTTGGAGGGCATAAAAATCTCACCTTTGTAGTAAATAATATGGATCATTGGATCTTTTAATGATCTAGATCCAATGGCCAAAGGTGGTTCCTTGAAAGGAATAAAAAATAAGCTTTGACCATTGGATGAAATCTTATCTAATGGTATATATTTATTAAGAATGAAATTTTTTTTTAAGTTGACCGTTAAAAGAGGCTAGGTGGTTCTGTTAATGAAGAAAACAGAAGGTTGGAAGGCTAGAAAAGTAAAAAAGAGATAGCCAAACACATAAAAAATAGTGAAAGAAGCTATTGAAAAAAAAAAAACTGAATAGAGAAGGAGAATGAGGAGGAGAAAAAAGAAAAAAAAAAGAGGGAAAGTTGTTGAAGGAAAAAGAAGAGGAAGTTGCCAAAAAGAATAGGAAGGAAGCTACCAAAAAGGAAAATAAGGAAGCAAACCAAGGTAAAAAAGGTTTCAAGTTGGCTTCTTTTGTTATTTCATGTGGCATAATTTCAATTCTTTTAAATTATTTTTAGCTATTGCAATATTCTTGTTTATATAACTTATTGTGGACTGAATTGGCTTCTTTTTCTTTACATGCCATATGCATTTTCAACTTAACATCATGGAAGTTATGGTTAACAAATTTCTAAGTTGATTTATTTGATGTTATGTTGTATTGGGTTATTGATTTTTAGATATTCATGGAATATATTGGTCTTTGGCATGAGGAATACTCATGGGAAGTTGGAATTTCTGTTTCTATTTTGTTTGTTAATGGTACTGTTTCACCTAGCTCAAAATCACATCTTATTCTTCTTTTTGGATTGTTTACAACTTTACAAAGTTTTGAAAAGATGCTAGAATTTTTACAATAAGGCTTATTTTTATGTATGTTTTATATCACTATTCATATTACTCTAATGTTGTATCAAATATGAGTATAATTTAAATCTCATGCATTTTTCTTTCATTGCTAGTTTGGTTAGATTTCAATGTTCACTTTAATTTTTATATAATTTAGTTTTTACACTTTAATTTGTTTTAAATGAAAAATTGTTCTTCATTTATTAATAATAAGGATATGAATGAAATTTTTTAGGATAATATTTAGAGAAATCCAAGTAGCAATTCTCTAAAATATCTAAGTGAGGATATTTTTCTAAAAATACTACCAAAGTAATAGAGTATTTAGGAAAATATTCAATATAAAAAAGTTTCATTTGTCTATTTTTCTAAAATTTTGATGTGTAATGACTCTTTAAATAATGAAATTGATATAATTAAAGTTTAAAAATTAAATAAAAAAAGAGAAAAAAAAACATAATAAAAATTTTCAAGGATGGAATTCTAAAGAAGCTCGAGTAGAGATTTTTAATAAATCCCTAGGTGATAAAATTTTTCTAAAATATTGTCAGAGTATTAGGGTATCTAGGAAAATTTTTGATAAAATTTTTATTTACTTTATTCTTCTCAAAAGTGTTAGTGATAATTGGAAAATAATTAAAGAAGATTAAAACATAATCAATATATGTTTTTCATATACATATTCAAATTGATTGTTTGCAATACATAGTTTAAATGCAAATGAAATTTTCAATAATAGGATTTAGGGAAATCCAAGTAGTAATTCCCTAGGTGAGAAAAAGTCTTTTAAAAATTACCAAAGTATTAGAATGTTTTAAAAGCCTCTTTTCAATATGAAAGATTTTTATTTTATCATTATTCTCAATCTAAATAATTTTATATTAAAATATACACTTTTGAAAATGAATTTGTTTATAGATAATAATATTAATAATAAAATTAAGCAAATGAAATTTTTGATAATGAGACTTCGAGAAGTCCAAGTAGTGATTTCTAAGAATTTTTTATGTGAGAAAAGCCTTCTAAAAATTACCAAAGTATTGGAATATTTAAAAGTTTCTTTTCAATATGAATAAATTTTCATTTTATAATCATTTTCTTTAACTTGAATAATTTTTCTTAATAAATAGGATAATGTTTTTAAGAAATAAATGTGCTTGTGTAGAATTATATCATTACATGATTTTTAATTTTTTTAAAAACAAACAAAAAATCTCCAATGATGAAATTTTAAAGAAATTTGAGTAGTGATTTGTTAAAAATCTTTAAGTAAAAAAATTTATCTAAAATACCACCAATGTATTAAAGCATTTAGATTATTTTTCGATAAATATTTCTCATTTTTTTTATAAATGGCATAAAAATGAATTTTTTAAGAAAATACTATTTGCTTTAAAATTATAGATATCATTTTTTATTTTTTAAAAAAAATTAGAAATAAATATAAACCAACGATGATAAGATTTTTAAGAATTTCGAGTAATGATTTTTGAAAATTTCTTAGGTGAGATGGTTTCTTTTAATATTATCAGAATATTGAAATATTTTTAAGAACTTTTCAATATAAGGTTCATAATTATTTTTCAAGCTTATTAAAAATAAAAAATATGTTTTTAAAGAAAATTAAGGAAATTAATTTTTAAATACCAAAATTAAGACCATTTTAGTCAATATTAAAAGATAACATAAAATTAATTGGTATTGTTTTAAAAGGGTACTATGAGAGTGTTAATCATTTCCCATGCGTAACTGATTATCAAATCCAAATTATTTTTCGCAGATCCTAAAATTATATTTTTAATAAATTTTAATATATTTTAAAATTTTATTAAGGATGTAAGTTTTAATAAGTAGCCAATCACACCTAGCCAAAAAAAGATTGGTGATGACTCCATTTCTTTTGTTTTTTAAATTTGTTTAACGATCCCCAAAATCGTTACGATAGTTATCATTAAACCTTTTATTACCAAAATTTCAAAATCATGACCCTCTACGATTTATTTACAACAAAATGAGTTTTGTTTTTACAATAAAAAAGTATTGGCACAAACTTAAAATCTTTTTTATTTAGAAAATCCTTTTCATATTTAAAAATGAAATGCTATGTACAAATACATAGTTGATGCATGATATGTATGAATGCCATGATCATTTATGAGTGATGCGAGATGAATTTTCATATATATATATATATGGTTTAAAAAATCTTACTAATTCAAAATATTTTTCTTGTTCTTTTTCTTTCAATAATAACCCTCTTTTTAAAAAAAATGGCAAATTTTTCTCTTTTTTTTTTTTTTTAATTTGGGAGAGAACTAAAAAATGACATAAAAAAATACTCCTATCTTTTTTTAATATGACAACCGTCTTTTTTTTTTTTCAATACTTGTTTTTTTTTCCTTTTTCAAAATAAAAATTTATTTTTTGTTTTGGACAAAAATGACAAATGACAAAAATATTTCCACCGATTTCTTTGAGTATGACATTATCATTTTTTGTTTTGGTGAAAAAAATATAATTAAAAGAATTATTTTTTAGGAAAAAAAAAAGCAAGGTTACCCTTTTATTTTTCATTTAAGGAAAGAAAAACCCATATTTTATAACTTTTTTTTAAATATAACTTTTTTTTAAATGAAATTTGAAGATATGAAATTTACACAAACACAAGATAATTTAGATTAGATACAACATTACCACAAAAGAAAGATCCTTTATTTTTTACACAAAAGAAGTAAAAGTTTTTTTTTGTCATTTTTTTGTTGTAACACATAACTATTTTATTATTAATCCAAGAAAAAAGTTGTAAAAAAAAATGATGTCTCCTTATAATTCAGGTTATTTCTTACTAAATAGATCAACGGTTGGCTCTTTATGGTTTATTATGTGCTTTGTTTGGATTAACATGTATCTAAAGGTTCTCAAATTATTTCTTACTATCATCTATGTTGGACTAGTAAGGTATCCCAATTATCTCCCATCACAATCTATGAATGGTAAGAGTTTAAAATGAGTGTAAGTATTTCAATTGTCATTACAGAAGTTATCACCTCACGAGGATATAGATACTTACTCTTATAAAAGACAGAACCCGAGTATAAAGCTCATGTATGAAATGCAATGTGTCATCATGTGTGTGAAGGAAAATAGCACCTCAATCTCTATCCTAAAGGCTTCATAATTTATTGACAATTATATATACAGAAACATAAAATAAATAATGAACAAATGACATAGTTAAAATGAAATGCAAGTGATTTTTTATTATTATTGTTATTACTTAAAGAAACAAAATCCAAATCAAGAAAATTAAAATTAAATACCAATTAAGATCATTAAATCAAAATTAAGGATAACACATCATTAATTTTGGCTTGACTCTAAAAACAATTCCCAATAGAGTCATCAAACTATTATAATGGTTTTAAGGACTACCAAACAAATTTAAGAAGAAGCAGAACACTAATCTTTTTTTATCTAAGTGTGATTGGTTACCTATTAAAACTTATTCTTCTAATAAAGTCTTAAAATTAATTAAAATTTATTAAAAAGTTAATTTTTAGATCTACAAAAATTGTTTGGGTTTAAGAGTATAGTTATACATGAGGAAGAATTAGCACTCCCCACATTATCCATTTTAAAAATGATATCAATTAATTATATGTTATCTTTTAATCTTGACTAAAAAGTCTTAATTTTGGTATTTAAAAGAAATTTCCTTAACTTTCCCTTTTTTGCCATAATTTTGGTTTTTTGCTTTTATTTTTATTTTTTATTATTACCTTTTTTTCACAAAATTTTCTCTTTTTTTTTTTAATTTGTAAAAAAAATTATTATTCCATTTTTATTTTAAAAAATAAATTAGAACCTTATTATTGAAAAATTTTTAAAATGTTTCAGTATGTTAATAACATTAAAAAAAAATTTCGCTTAGATATTTCTTAGAAATCACTACTCAAATTTTTTTAGAATTTTATTATTGGAGATTCGGATCTATTTTTTCATGATTTAGTGATATAAATGCAATGCAAATAATGAAACATAATATTTATGTATAAGTATGCATCCTTTATTTGTGTATTTATTTTTATTTTATTTGTTTACTTTTTATAAGTTGTTTAGCTCTTCTTTTGGAGAAAAATTTGTTCATTAATTTTCTCTTTTTTTATTCTTTCACATTTTTCATAGTTTTTCCATAGCAAAAAATAATTTTTTTATTGAAATTTTTTTAAACACTTCAATACGCTATTGGTATTTTAAAAAAATATTATCACCTAAAGATTGTATAAGAATCATTATGTGAATTTTCTTAAAATCTCGTCACCGTAGAAAAAAAATTTTTTTTTTATTTATCAATAACATTTTTTAAAAACAAATACATTAAACTTTATCTAAATTTTATTTCTATTAGCACTATTTTATTTAATTAAATATCTATTGTAGGGATATGTGATTTTAAACATGAATAAATAAGAAAATAAATAACTTGAAAAAAATTCGAAATAATTGAAAATAAATAAATAAATAAATAAATAACCCTAAATTGGTTGGTCAGGCAACTATTTGATTCGGTTAGCTGAGTTGGTTCATTGAGCTAAGAGAAGGGGCTCGCGATTCAAGTGCAGTCAGTTGGATTTAGAGCGGCTCACAGGTGGTTTGATTGGACTGGTCCAAGAATAATAAGCTGCAACGAAACGCGAGCCTGGGGTTCAGACCTCGAGTCAGGTAAGTCCACGCGCGGATCGGGTAATTTTTTTTTAACTATAAAAACAAAGTTTTTTTTTTTTACTCCATTTCTAAACTCTTCTTCTAAAAAAAGTTTCAACCCTGTTTCAAAAACTCCCTTGTAGTCGGCCTCAAGCCCAGAAACCAATGGGTGGCTATCATGCCAACCACCGTTAACTGTTGTCGGCATCGAAAAAATTTTCAAAATCCCTAAAAATGCTCTCTTCGACCTCCTCGTCTCTGTTCCGACCTCTGTTTGGCCTAGAACAACCCCGAACAACATAGATCTTAGCCTAGAGCTGCCTATCTTCAACAAAAAAAACATCTTCTTCTGCTGCTTCAATGGCCACTATTTCGGACTATGTTTCTCCTGCACCCATGGCCTTCCTCCTATCCAAGTTTCAAACACAAAACACCCTAAAACCCCCAAACCAAAAGCCTTCTTCCTTTTTTTTTTTTGTGTTGATTTATTTTTCTTTCTGATGTTGTGGTTCCCCATGTAAGGGATGTGGTTTTTTTTTTTTGTCTCATTATGTTTTTTTGGCTTTCTTTCATTATTTGATAGGTTTGAATTAGGGTTGTTTGGGGTTGCAATATTTTCGGGGGTAGTTAACAGTCTCGGTGATATGGGAGCGTTGGATTTATGGTGGTTCGTCTGGCAGTAGTGGGTGGTAGCGTTGGTTGGTAAAGGAGTAGAAGCAGTGAGTCTGGTAGTTTCTTTTCAGATAGAGTCTAATTGCTCGAAATTTGCGTCCTTTTTTGGTCTTGATCTTGCTTAGCCTTAAAAAAGAATTTGCGATACTAAGAAAGTCTAGGATAAAGGCAAAAGTCAATATGAAACGGTAGTTGCAAGAGATAGGGTGGTTGGTAGCTAAAGTTCAGCTGGCATGGTGGCTGCAGGGCAGCTAGCAGGGTAGCGTAAGGTGGCTAGATGCTTTAGCCCTTGTTTTTTTTTTTTTTTTTTTTATATATATATATTTTATATTTTTTTGGGGTTAATTTTTAATTAAAAATAAAAGTTTTTGAATTGGGCTCTTGGACAGTAAGCCTTAATATAAAATTTGAACCAAGGCCAGTTGGCATAAATTTTGAACTTGGCTTTCAAGCTTATAATATTAAATTTAAATTAGACTTATACAACTCAATAGATATAGGCCCAAATAACTTAGTACAAAACCGATTGAAGTGTCAAAATGGATTCAAATCGAGATTCGCTTCAAACACTTATAACAATTAAATGTCTATAATATTAATTTATATATTTACTTTCGATCATAGCTTTTTTTTTTTTATCTTACTCTATATGATTTTCTGGCATATTAGTTTTCTAAATTAGAACATGAAAATTAAGTAGTTGTTGTAAACAACATGATCAATTAATTTTGCTCTTTGATTTAACATAACTCAATATTAAATTAAAATTAATTTCGCTTTTATATTTAAACATAACTCAATATTAAATTAATGCACTTTTATTATTTTTTATATGAATTTTATGTTGCATATGCATAAGTAGATAACATCAACGTCTATTGATTAATTGATTAACTTTCAAAAGAATTTTGGCACATTTGATATGCTGTAAAAATAGATAAGTCCTAGATTAAAATATTACTAAATTTTATAAGGTTCGGGAAGGATCATAGTTTTTTCACATTTGTTTCTAATAATTACAGGAAATTTAAATTTATTTTTTATTTCTTAAATTTTTTAAATGTAGTTTTCATTTCTCAAAATTTTCAATTAATTATGAATTATGATTGATATGCATTATATGCATATCTCTTTCCGTTAATATATTTGCATAATATATAATTATATAGTCAATATTATTATTTAAAAATAAAAAAATATAAATATTTACATGCATCAATGTGAGATAAAATTTAAAAAAAAAAAAAAGGGCTGATTTGGTATCTTCTAGGGCTTCTTTTTATTTGATCAGCATTATTGGCACTGGCATGAAAACAACATATCAACTAGCTGCTATTGACAAGCCCTGAATCTGGTCAAGTGCAAAGCATTAGAAGCAAGCTCCATTCCATATTCCTTTCACTTTGTTTTTAATCGGAATCAAAATTTTGAATATTAATTCTTATTCTCAGCTTGCCTGGTCCACACATCCGAAAGAAACTCACACTACTTCTTGTCTCCCCTAGAACCAAACTTTTGACCGAGAGAAACCAATTATAAACAACAAAGGGATCATCGAGCTGTCCTTTTGATTCAACATCTCTGGGCTCACCCCATCACATTCCTGCACTCCCTGTCTTTTTCACATTTCAGACTGATCTTAAGCTACTTTTTAGATTTTGATATTTTTATAAAAAAAAAAAATTCACAATTTTATATCTAATTTTCATTTTGTTGTATCATTTGTCTCAAATATCAATTTCGTTAATATAGCAAGAAATTAAAGAATAAAACCATAATACGTGATAAATTTTCATTGGTCACTACGTTATCATTTTACCTAATACCATTAGTTAATAGTACAAAATGGTTAATAGAACTAAAATTAAAATATAAATGGTGATTTTTTTTCATAGTTATCAAATCTTGAAAAGTAATTTAATTTAAGAGTTAATTTACACTTTAACCCTTCTTTTAAAAATAAGAATCTTTCAATCGATTAAGTTAATAATGCCACTGAAATGTTAGTTAATTAAATTCTGAAAGTCCTTATTATTTTTGATCTATTTATTGAATTACGATAATAAATTGAACCAAGAAAAAACAAGAAGGGAGAAGAACAAATAAAAAAAAAAGTGAGCCATTTGAATTTCTTTTAGTCCATTCAATATACACATTCATATGTTAACTCTCAGTCTTCTCCAGTTCTATAGCATGTCTATTTAATAAAAAAAGTCTACAAATAAATTAAACCAACAATTCAATACACCAACATATATAGAGTTTTTTGAGCTACACACCAACATAGAGTTAAAACTACACATCTTGAGAGGACCTGGAGACTTTAGGACATTTTCTTAACTATTGAAACAAAACCTTGTTGACTGAAGTGATCTATTAATTGAGATTTCAAGACCTCCCTTTTACCATTCGGAAAAGGGCTAATTGACTGAAATTAGTCTATTTACTAAGGGCTCATTTGGATCGTCGGTTGTGCTCCAGTGCCAAACAGCTGACGCTTCAATCGTCACCGAACCCTATTTGGCAAGACAGCTTCGGCGTGGTGGAGCCAATTCCGATCACATTGGCCTCTCAAGACCCTTAAAGATCCAGTGAAGAAATTCACTCCCCACCGCACCCACGTTTCCTAGCAATGCCCTTGGTTTTTTTTTTTTTTTTTTCTTCTCTTATCTACGGTGCAGGGAAGAAAATGTTCTTGCTATTTACAATCTTTGGTTTTATTTTTTCCATTATTTTTTTTAATTTTTGTTATTTTTATTTAAAGTTTTCAAATAATATTGTAATAAGTATATAACAATCATTTATATAATTATATAATAAACTAATTAATAATTTAATATCTAAAAATAATAAATACATAATAAAATAATTAATTCTATTGTCAAATAAATCACTAGTAAATGAAAAAAAATAATCTATATATTTAAGAAATTAACTAAAATAGATAATTACATAAATAATAAAGTAAATAAATATTAGCAATTTTTTTTTTGAGATGTGTAGATGTATTATTATTTTTTTTCAAATAATTATAATTTTGAAATAAATTATTAAGTTAAAAACATAAATAATAATGAAACATATAATCAATTTATTTATTAAATAAAATAATTGCATAAGTGAAAAACGCATTACATTATTAATTATATATAAAAAAGAACTAGACCCTAAATAATTTAGTGAATCAGTATTATTGAATTTGAGCCATAAAAATGTAGTCAGTTAATTCATGTAATCACCCATAAAAATGTCATTCAATAAGTCTGAAATTCGAATCTTAATACTTACAATTCTTTCTCTTATCGCAAGTTGTGATCTCTTATGTATTAAAATAATTTATTGAATTTAATATGTGTAAATATATTATTAATTTTTAGTAAAACTATTATTTGTTATAAAAATAATTTATTAATTTTTAATAATTTTTAACTTTGTAAATAGCAAATATATCATAAGTTTTATTATATATTGATTTTAATATAATATTTTAATAGTTATCTTTTCCTCTTATTATACTTCAGTTTATCATCACTATTATTTTTAGTAACTAAACACATATTACATTATTAATTTTAATATTATTATATTATAATAATTAATCTCATCTCTTCTTTTAGTTTTAATTTCATGGAAATCAATTTTATTTACTATTAAAAATGGATCATTTGTCTGAATGGTATAAAAATCTTTCGAAGGGTGCGCCTGAGAATCATATGAGATATAAGTGTTCCAAATCATTAGTGGGCGGGGATTCCTGCTACTTAATTTCGATTTGACATACCGGCATTTTAGGGAAAAAAAAAAAAAAGAAAAGAGGAGAGGAAACTGGTGATATTAGTAAGAGGGATGATAACAATGTATCGGTGTGATTCCTTTGTGCATGGACCATATATATCACAAAAGTAGGTGTGCTTTATCCATGTTATGAGCTTGACCGCACCTCACGTGGACAAACAAAATATTGAGGGCCAGCAGCAAATGCTAGCCAATAACAAAAAGGAGTTAATTCCAATGAAATCTTCTTTTTTTTTTTTTTTTTTTTTCCCTTCGAAGCACTCAATTTCTAACTTTGTCCCTCCTTATCTGCTTGCGAAATATAAATAAACAAATATACAATGAATTGATATATAATATAGAATTAAAAGGTTATATATTTTTTAATTTTTAATTTTAATAAATTAAAAAGATAACAGTAGAGTTAGCAATAATACTTGAACTCATTGAGTTTGACTCAATCTAGTACAATTTTATTTTTTAAATCAAGTTTCAAGTTGGGCTTTATAAATAAAGTCAGAGCCGGATTTAAGTAAACTTGTTTTGTCCCAATCTAACTTGATATATATATATATATATATATAATATTTTATTATTTATTTAATTTTATATTTATATATATTTATTAATAAAATTATTATACTTTAATTTAAGATATTAATTTAATAAAAATATTATATTTATGTAGAATTAAGGTATAATTTATATAAAAATGCTTTATAATTATTATATTAAATGTAAATTATTAAATTAATTTTGAATCAAGTTTGATCAATTATGATTTTATATATACGTAGATCGAATATTAAAAAAATAATATTTTAATACCACATAGGGTTTGAGACGAATAAAAACTTATTTCAACTTAATCCATTGCTATCATTAGATAAGAGATATAAGTAAAAAAAATATATGTTTAATCTCATCTCTTAAATATATTAAAATCAATAATTAAAAAATATAAAATTAAAAATGTTTTATACTTTAATCTATCCTTTTATATATATCATTTGGGATCATTGTTGATTAGACTTCAATGGCGCATACGTTATCAAATGAAATGACATTTCCCTAATTTATGATAGCTCCACACTCATACTTAATTCATCCAAAGGATAATATTTAATTTTCCTCTAATTTGGTTCCATATTCTTTAATTTCGCCACCCTCTCTACTCCATTTTTTCTCCCCACATTAGATGAAATATCATGAAACATATAGCAATTTCTCCTAATTAAGTGACCATACTCAGTCATTGTCTAATAATTTTGATCTAAAATGAATGAGAATTTCTCATAAAAAGTTTTGCAATATATTGCTAATTTAGGTAACACTATTTTACCTCACAAATGGATCAACTTTATTTTTGAGCCTTTTGAAAAGGCATTTACATTTTAAGGTTTATGGATTAGATTAGATTAAATTTGACTAGCACCTCTAAAACTTTGTTCAAGGCTCGATATGATTCGCCTATCAAAATCCATTCAAATACTTTTAATTTAAATTTAATAGAAAGATATTAAAAAATATATTTTTTATTTTTATAATATATTTTAAAATTAAAATTAAATAAAAATAATTATTTAATATTAAAATATTTTCACATACCCAGCAAACTATCCGGCTCATGGACATGTCTTTTAACATGAACTTTTTAATGTTTTGATCACTTATTATATATATATACATATATATATATATATATATATGTGTGTGTGTGTGTGTGTGTGTGTGTGTGTGTGTATGTGTGTTAAACTGAGTGAATTTTTTTAGTTCACATATATGCGTAAGTGATAAGGATATTGAGTATTGATCTTAATTTGATGCGATAGGTAAACTTTATTTATTCCATCAATCTCATCTCAAGTACTGAAAAGTTTCAAATTGGATAACTTTATAATTCACATAACTTCGTAATCTTCCTTTGTGCCATAAATTTTATTTCAAATCTTAGCTCTTTTAGGAGATTTTTATGTTGTTTTTGGTTTTGCAGTGGAACTTAATTAGTTCTCTGCTTTTGGGAATCCTTTGATTACTATTAATATATTAAAATTTCTTGGCTTAGAAGAACAAAAAGAAACACATCTATATTCTAGATATCCTATCCACCCTGGGAATTTCTCTTGACGTAATGAAAATTTTATACCAATTTGCTCGTAGCCTTATCCATTGAATCCATGTCCATTTAAATTACAAGTCAAATCACCTTTACATTTTGCCCCCCCTTTTTTTTTATCATTGTTTTCACACACACACACACACACACACACACACATGTATATATGAGATGAAATCTACTTGTTGGATTTACAAAGTAAAAGTAATATAAAAGAGTATGAAAAAGTGTAAAACACAGCAAATAAAATTTGATTGATTATGCCTCCATGGATTTTGTATCCTCTTTTATTGATAAATTAACTTCTTGTTTTCTCAAAAAGATTGAAAATGTTATTTTGATTATTTTACGTGCAATGGTAGATTCAAGTTACTACTAGATGTTTTACATAATTGTAGATGCTTAAGAGTCGGTCTTTGCTTTGGTTTTGTCTCCAAAGGGACATTATTTATTAGGAGTTTTGTTTCGTGTCTCTAATAGAAACTAATATATATATATATATATATATATATATATATATATCTTGGAGGAAAAATATTATGTTACAAAAGCACATATGTACTTAATTTTTTGAAGTCAATTATAATTTTTAGTTTGGCTAAAATATTTTTAATCTAACTAAGTTTTGTGATATATATTACATTGTCCTTTTGCTTTTAATTAAAATTTCACTTATGCCATTTTCTTATTACTAAACTAATCTCAATTAATTAATAGACGGCTTATCCTATTAGAACAAAACAACTTTCAATATAGTGATAAATCTCAAAAATTGATAAGAAAAATATGGGTAAAACTTAATTAACAAAATAATAAACTGTATAAAAATAATTAGGTAAGAAATTTTAGTTGAAAATAATTATTAGAGTACATAATTAGTAGAATGTTTACATCATTAAATTCACTAATTATAAAAAATTACAAACAAATCAAATCATTAATAATCAATCTCAAACAAATCGATACCCATGCACCCTTCATTCTACTCTAATCTTATAAAATATTATCAATACAAACAAATATGTACTCATGTGGGTCACTATACATATCCATAATGATCATTTTAATCTTTTCTAATCTTATAAGGTGTTTAACCATTTTGAGACTCCATTATTTATAAACAATAATAACTTGCTTATAAAAAATTTAAAATCTTTCCTTTTAAAATTTTTTATATTTTTGCATTCATCCAACAATATTCGATTTATTTCAAAAAAAATCATGAATAAATTTTTTATAGGATTTGAGTTTCTTTTATAAACACATAACACATGTAGTATGTAGCCTAAACATTATGAAATACAATTCATATCGAGAATGGTAGGACACTCAAACACATATCTATAAGGACCATTTCAATCTTTTTTAGTCTTATAAGGTGTCTAATCATTTTAAGAGTCCACTATTTATAAATAATAATAAGTTGCTTATAAAAAATTTTAAATCTTTCCTTTTAAATTTTTTTTTTTTTTTTTGCATTCATCCAGCAATACTGAGTTTATTTCAAAAAAATCATGAATAAATTTTTTTTAGGATTTGAGTTACTATTATATACACATAACACATGTAGGATGTAGCCTAAACATTATGAAATACAATTCATATTGAGAATGGTAGGGCAAGTTATAATTCATATTGAAAGTGGGACAAAAGGGAGTTGCAGCCTTTACATATTGAAATGTTACCTGTATTTTTTACTTTTGATAGTGGTTAAGTGGGGAAAAGAATATATATAGAAAGAAACAAGAGATAAAATGAGATAAAGCTAGATCAAGTGTTTGATGCCAAACTCAATAGACTTATAATTAGAGCAAAAATATACAAGGGTGAGCTGAGTTAGTTTCAGTAATGGCAATTAATTTCAATTTACATCCTGTATGTAGCAGCAACCAAGCTCAATTTAAAGCTTTGACCCCCTCCTTTGTGGAATATAGTCAGCCATTTTAGCCTTAGAATCCTCTGCATGTCCAATTCCAACGCCCTCATGATCATTTCTGTCAAGGCAATAAGCTTGCGTCTCCAAGAAAATATCTCAACCATTACAGCTTAAGACTTCATTTCGAAAATTTTAAGTTCGAATCTTAAGATTAATGTCTTTTTTTTTTTTTTAAGGCAAGGATAGAAATATTTTATTAAAAGATGAAACGAGGTGATAACAGTATTAAAAGACAGAAGGTCAGAGGCCGTTATAACCAGAAAAGCCAGAGCCCATTATTACCAAGCTGCAAGATCACTGAACCGATAATTCCCTGATTTGGCAAGCAAATAAACTGAATTGGCCTGACACAAAGTATGAATAAAAGAAACACCATTCAATATAGATTTCAGATTTTCAACTTGATTAGAAATGAGTTAAGATTACTAGGATGAGAAATGAGATTTTTGATCAGTGAGAGAGAACTACCTCTTATTGTACGTGTAATCCAGTATCACATATATGCAAAAAAAATAAAATAATAATAACAAGCATAAGCCTCTTAATTAAGAAATACTGCCACTGTGATAAGGAAGAGATGAATTGCAGTGATAGGTATAGGGTCACATCTAAAATTTCATGTTTCCATGCGTTTGAATTTTTGATGGACCCCTTCAAATGGGTAGATAAAAGTTTTCTTTGTGCGGAGCCAAAATGACTGTCGGATATCTGTCGTCAGCTTTCATTCTAATTGTAGTTAATAGATACACAGAATTTTCAAGAAGGATAGAGACATACATAAAAGCAAGAGATGCCGAGTGAACCTACATGGAAAAATATCTATGAATTAACCAATATCCTCCATCCATCAAAGCTATCAATTAATTGCAGCACTAATTTCTGAGATTAAAGCCTCCCCCCAAAGTGAGTAGCAGTGAAAATAAGCCAATCTAAAATCCTATTACAATTTTTTTTTTTGGTTAGAATTCTGTAACAGTGACTTATATCCCTAAACGATCGATCGATTTAATTGTATTTACTGAGACAGTGAGACATAGAATAAGAATGTTTGATAGATTACGTGCTCGAGTAGATGAGAAAAGGAACTTCCCTTGATCTTCAATGGTGCGTAAGCTAGCTGTATACGGAAGTCATGATGATGAACTATCAATTAAAGATAAACCAAGCTGGATCTTTGAAATCCCTGTAAAATGAACACAAAACAAAATGAGACCAAACAAAGACATATAAGTAATAGTTGTTGGCAAAAGTTCTAAATCAACTGAAAATGCTGTCACTATAAATATACACAGATAGAGTGAGTAGGTTCATGAGAAAAGCCTAATAATCTTATTAGGCAGGGTTACTTTTGAATCTAGCATAATTTATATATGTTTAACAACATGGAAAGAAATGATCAATTACAAACAAAGCATCCCCATCAAACAAGTTGATTCTAGAGATGATCATTTCTCGAAGAATAAGCCAACCCCTCAAAGCTTCTCTCCAAATTTCATCTGCAAAATAAAATACTGACCACTGCTCTATATACTAGTTTTCCCAACACACATATATACACCACGCCAGCAGAAATGAAATTTATAAGAATTACTGTTTTAAAGGGATTAATGCTTGTGTTTAGTGAACATAGGCAGATAAATTATTATATAGTTACTAAAGCATGCATAGAATGATAATGAAGCAAAATTAAAACCTTTTTTACAAGTAATGAGAAGGAAATGAAGGGGTAAGGGTAAGAGGAGCTGAAGGTGATGACAGAAGCATAGAGAGCACAAAGGAGTGGGATGCATTGCAGACTCCAAAATTGCACACCATCATCTGTGCTCTCTATCTTCTGTCAACAACAATCACCAGTGTCTCCTTGCCATCCCCCTACAGTCCCTACACTGTTGTTTTAATTAAAATAATCAGTAGAAAGGAAAAAGTTACTTTAAAAGGAAAGGGTGCCCTGCGGAGAGGAAAAATATGTAATATATTTGAGAAAAAGAAAGAAAGAAGGTGAGTGACTAAGAGAGAGAGAGAGGATGATCGATTTGAGGAGACCCATGGGCCTCTATTTATAGGTAAAGAAAAGAAATTGAGGAATGATCAGGGTAGATATTGGTTTTTTGTAGGAGAGGTACTAACCATCGCCTGTCTCATGTACTCTATATATGCTAATAGTAAAAAGATTAAACTACGTACACCCGACCTTTCAACCATTTTACTCCGTAACTTAACAACCCTACTCGTACAACCCCACTTTTTATTAACTTCAGTGATCTTTCACCATGAGAAAATCTCCTTTTTTTTTTTTTTTTATGAAACAAAATCTCCCTTTTTATCCTTTTTTAATATATTTGAGACTTTTTTTTTTGAAAAGGGTTTAATCATTGCCTTGTCCCTATTAATTATATATAAAAATTTACTGCCTTTAATGTACCCATTGATTAACTCCTGGGAACGGCTTGGAAATGATTCTGAAATCATTTGTAACCATGGATTGGAATAAATATATATATAGATAAATATATATATAAATCTATACATCTATATATCTACTCTAAAACAGATTTTCGGTTTCAATTATCTTGCCGCAGCTTTTTGCTTGATATGCCATGTGCATTAGGATTTGCAGCAAATCTTGCGGAATCATTTTACAAAGTCAAAATCCGCATGTTGTGGCTGTAAAATCTAAATCATTTCAGGTAAGTTGTTCTGACATGAACATCTTGTTGACTTGTCATCAATGATATGTGAGACCCACCATACAAAAATGCATTTATAAAATATAAAATTCTAATAGGAAAAGATATATGCTGTTTTCAAGTGGTTGAAATGCTACAGAAAATGAGAAATATGTGGACAAATTAGTCTGTGCAGACTGCAAAAAAAGAGCATATAGCTATCTAGCAACTATAGCTAACATGACCATGCTGCCTGAGTTGATTTTCCGAAAAACAAGCCAGCTCCACAGCCAATGGTCCAAACATTAAAATCAAATACCTGCCACATGCTGGTTGAAGAGTGGACCTGACCCCTGGTGCAAATATGATTACCAAAACAAAACGGAAATATGAATTCTTTATGATATATTATCTATAGGAAAGAAATAAAGGAAAGTTCAGTTTCTTTTGTTCAGTTCCAATTATAGGAATGCAGCTCATTATATATGTTCAAACATCTGGAGCAAAACTAGGGTTACCTATATTATTTAAGAAGATAATACTAGCTAGGGTTATTTTTGCAAAGGTTTTTAGTTTCATACATAATTTCTGCGGTATATATCTGATCTTATGGAAGCCATTCCCTGTTATTTCTAAATGCGGCATCCATGTTGTTGGCTAAGAGAACAAAACCTCAAAGCAAGGTAGAGGGCAGCAAAATATCATGTAGAAGCAGGACATTTGTGGTCCATTTTTTACTTTCATATGGCTGAAGTAGTCTGCAGCTTTTATCATGCAATTTGCATTACTTTAACAGTATTATTATACTGTAAAAAGGCAAAAAAAAAATATTTCATGAAAATGGATGGTAAAATTCTACTCAGTTTTCAGTTGGCCATAGTAATAAAAATTTCTTTCATTATATATTTAATTTTCTAGCACATTACATTAACCAAATAGAGCATAAAACTTGGACATTATAAATTTTTTTTATAAAGAAAGTCAAATTAAAAATAGAGAGATTTGTAAAATTCAGAATACAATAAATGGCATTTATTCATGTAATATTTTTAAGATAAATATCTTATAGATATGAAATTCAAGTTTTGATATTTTTTAATTTTTATACTATTTTTTATAAAAAAATAAAAAAATTTTAAAATTTAAATCTATTGAAATATTAACTCTTACTAATGATGATAGAAAATGAAATTGGCCTGACGTGAAGGGATACTAGCACCGCACATTGCAAGTTGCCAAGAAGCATGGAAGAGACTGTAAAATTATTTAAGAAGGCAAAGGCAAAAAGCAGAGGCCAAGAGCATCCCTGAACACACATTTCTTATCTTGTGTTTTCAATCACCTGTCACTTGCATTGCACACGTCTGAAGAGAAAGAGAGAACTAAATGGGGCGGTGGGTGCTAATTATTTGATTGCTACAGTATTCCAAATTAACCAAAAATCCGTAAACTACGTGTCAAGACCCCATAAATTCCCTTCCACATTTGGGTTCGGTTCACCGGGGGAACCATCACAAATTATCTTCACAACAGGCCTTGCACGTAGCCTCTTTTTTTTTTTTTTTTTTAATATTGGGATAACAATTCGATCTCAGTTTTTTAAACATAATTATATATTGAGCTAAACATTCGAACCAATCAACTAAATTAAATTCTTATGCAAACTTATTCATTATATAATATGGTATAACATATAATTTATTAATAAAATAATTCTTTGATAATGTAATAAATATATAACTTATAATTAAAATATGTCAAAGTTCTCTGTACTTTGTAAAAATTTAAAATTTAATACTTATATTATAATTCATAAAAATTTAATCTTCATATTATTTAAATTTGAAAATTTTAATCCAATCACTACTTTTGTTACTTTTTTATTGTTAAAAATATTGATGTGCCTCTTAACTTTACTGACATGGTATTGACTTTGCTAACGTACTGTTGATTTACTGACGTGATAATTTTAATGAATGAAATTAATTGTTAAATTATATAAATAATCCATATACTCATAAAAAATTTAAATTTTAGTTTATATACTTACACGAAATTTGAAATTTAATACTTCTAAATAAAAATAGTTTGAATTTTTTTATTTTTTAAAAATATTAAATTTAAAAATATTTTAGTTCCTCTAATATAAAAATATTTTTTGAAATATATTAGTTTTTATTATATATAATTAATTAATAATAATACTATTATCATTTATATTAATCAATTATAATATTAATAATTTAAATTAATATATAAAAGTTAATATTATTTTAATTAGTTTAACAAATTACGTTAATTTATTTTGAATCTTTAACCTAGATTTGATTATAAAAAATCATTTAAATAGGGTTTACTTTAAAGGAATAAAAGCACTATTTGATGGGTAATTTTACCTTTATAAGATATAATTATAATTATAATTTTATTTAATAAATTAATAAAAAATAATAGTTTATTAAAATTAGATAGTGATAGATTTATATCATATATTAACAAATTTATGATAGATTTTTAATAAATTGGTATAAATTTTTTTTCATATGATCATAATATACTACAATTATAATAGAATAGTGTAACAAAATTAGTAATAGATTGATATCTTACAAAAGAATGTAATATAAAATAATGACAGAACTAGAAACAATATTTTACATAGGTGACAAAAAATTGTGATAGATTTAGTGACAATATATAAAAATTGTGACAAAATATTGTAATAAAATTTTCAAGATTGTGATAGAATATTATAAAAATAATACTGTGGCAATTTTAAAATTTAAAATTTTAAAAAACTAGAAAGTTTCAATTTTTTAAATATTTTTGTATTAAAGGGACTAAATTTTAAATTTCATGAGTACAAAGACTAAATTTCAAATTTCATGTAAGTACAAAGACTAAATTTTAAGTTTTGTATAAATATAAAGATCATTTGCATAATTTAACAACTTATTTCATTAATTCTAATTATCACGTCATCAAGTCGATATCACATCAGCAAGTCAATGTCATATCAGTAAAGTCAACAACCACATTAATATTTTTATCAACAAAAAATCGATGAAGTTAGTAATTAGATTAAAATTATCAAATCAAAATAATACGAAAATTAAATTTCTTTAAATTATAGTAAAATAACTAAATTTTAAATTTTCATAAATAACATAGATCTTTGCTTTGGCATATTTTGACCCATAACTTATCCAAAAATCATATAATTTATCAATAAATATTAAAATTTTACTTATAATAATCAAAATTCAATAATTTATCTTCTTTAAGTAAATAGCAATTATACAACTTAGACTTGGCAATTGAATTTCGATATGATAATATGATACGAAAATAGTACGAATGAAAGATATTGAGATAACATGGATTAAAGTTTTTTAAAAATTATAAATAAATTTAATAAAATTAAAAAATTATATTTTATATTTTTTGATCGATACAATTTATGACATATAATTTTTATATATAATATAATATAATATAATATAATATTTTATATGATACGATGACATGAATTATTAAATTTAATACTATTCTTATTTTTTTGGTGTTGATATCTTAATAAAAATAAAATTGTAATTTAGGTACGAGATATGGGTCCCAAAGCATGTATGCCGTTTTGGGGAATGGATATTTCTGAAGTTTGTGCTTTCCCCTTTTGGATTGGAATATGCTCTCTCCAACTAATGCAATGAAGAAATGTTAATTGATAGGCTGCTAGAAAATAATGGGGTTGGGTTGGTTCTTTCTTTCACTCTGGAGTCAGGAACCATTTAAAAGGCCCTAAAATTCCACCTCATCCATCTATCTTTGATTCGTTTCTATCTCTTTGGCTGATTTCATCGAATAATATTGAATGGTTGAATCTCCAGAGTCTTCACGCGAGCCCTGCTGGCATTCAACTCACGCTGCTATCTTAGGCAAACATACAGCATCTTTTTCCAAAGTAGCTTAGCTGAACTTATCAGCCAGATGCCTAGCTTTTTCTTTTCTTAATTGAAACTTTATTCATCAATTTATGAATGAAAAAGAAAAAAAAAACAAAGATTATGAGAATAAGTAGAGAAGTTATCAAGGAGGATTAAAGATTATTTGAATAGATAGTGAAATTAATTATTATAATGATGAAATTATATATAATATTATATTATAATATATAGAAATTTGATAAGATTTATTTATTGAACATTTATTGAGATAATTTATTTGAATGACACATAAAATAATATTAATTAAATATTATTTCAAAACAATCAAATATAAAAAACTTTCAAGTTAAATTATTAAATCATATTAAATATTCAAAATATATAAATATTGATTTGAATTTAAATCCATTTTTATTTAGATATACCTAAATCTAATTATATATTATTCAAAGTAATAAAAAATCAACAAGTAAGATAATTTTTAATTTTATACTATTTATCAAATAAATAAATTTAAAAATTTATTTAATTATCCAAATCTTTTAAAATTTAACTTGAACCAAATCATATGCATATTTAATTATTTATGTTTTGATTTAACTTACACTACAAGACAATGAGTTTTAGTGAGGAATTTAATGAGAATCCCATGCCAATTTTCACTAAAAATTTCATTTTAATGAGATTCACTTGAAAGTAACTTTTAGTGTAAACTTAGATTTGATCCTTACTAATTATTATTTATATGTGAGAGTCACTTCTGATGACTCTCACTACAAAAATTTTTTTAAAATTAACTTTGATTATCTCTAATTGATTTCACTAAATTATTGCATTAGAAGTAAATGAAGGTAGGATGATGAAACTTAATTTCAATGACAGTAGTATATAAACTTCACTAAATTTATTTTATAACTGTCTTACTTTTATTTTGTAAAAAAAGTTCAAAAAATTTATTTTTTCCTTTAATAAAAGTAAAAAATCAAAATAATTTTTACTAAATAAATTTTGTTTTTTGTACTTAAATGACCTTGGCTTGATTCCTTTTTTTTTTTTTTTTTACCTCTTACATAAATAACAAACAAAAGTAATTTTACAAAAAGAAAAATCTTTACTTAAAGAAAAACTCAAAAACAAAAAGCATCTGCTAAACGTTTAATAATGGCTGTTGTCAGGACCCTCACTGTTGATAGCCTAACCTTTGTTTTCCCGCGAAAGAGGCAAAGCCATAAAAATACGAAAAACCATTCTTTTAAAAAGCAAAAGAAATTCTACAAAACAAAGCGTTTTAAAAAAAAAAAAAAAACACTACTCAATTTGCAAATTTGGTATCTCTACCCCAGAAATTTTCGCCACTGCTGCTTCCATTTGTGCCGCCATCGCTTCTTATTCAGGCCCTGGATCTGCACTATGTGCCTGTGACCTCTCCAATTTTGACTGTTTCTTGCCGTAAATCCCTTCTTTTCAGGTTTGTTTGGTTAATCTATCGAAGCTTTTTTGCCTTTTTTTTTTCTTTAATTTCTTAAGTTTCGATGATTGTTTGCTTAAATCAACTACTCACCACAGCAGCTCAAATCAATTCCATCGTTGCCATAACTCAAATGAGAAAGATTCTTGATTTCACCTTTAAATGCCCCTTTTTCTTTCTCATTTTCAAAAATCTAGGGTTATAAGTATTAATCTTTTAAGGCTTGACCAACACATTGCATATATTCTACTAATTTTCTGTTATCTTTTTGGTCTTATTCTTTTAACAACTTAAGATCGTGTGTAGATAATTTTGGTTGCATATTAGATTATTTTAGTTGAGATATGTTGTAGATTTGAAGACTTTATGGACTTGGTTTGATAAATTAATTAATTAAATCTATTAAATATTAAATATTAAATTTAATAATAATTGGTTTGACCATTCTTGATGTTTACATTGAATGGCTTTTGCTTACGATAGTGATAAAGTCCCATCTGGATCTAATATTTATAGCATCACATATGATTCATCCTCTGTCCTTCCCCCTTCTTGTTAGGAAGTTGGGACATAGTCTAATCTTTTAGGCGCATTTCTGCAGGTGTTAATGAACTATGCCGCTTTTTTTTTTTTTCATTTTCTCAACAATCTGTTTTGAAATTTTATTCAGTATTGCTCATTCTTGTTTGAATTGGGCCTTCTTCAATTTTTCATGGTTGTTTTTCTTTGTAACATCATAAGTGTTTGTATGTTTCTTTAGTTGTTAATTTTACATGTTGCTTTGTTAAACTTTGAAATGCTTACATTAGAAAGAATTGCTTTATTTAAGGCTCACTCGTGTTAGGATATTGCGTTTCCTCATTCATACAGATGATAAATTGTTGGTTTTGTATTTTGCAATTAATTTCTATTGTTTTCCATGATATAGAAAGACTATCAAGGTACAGATTTAGGATACGGCAGATCAACAGAGATATTAAGTTATCATAATAAATTATTATATTTTTAATAAAAATAGCATAAATAATAAAATAATGTATTATGTCATAAATAATACAGTCTGGATATCGTGTAAATAAATCTAAATTGAGATGCTTTTTGTCTTTTATTCTCTTGGTTTTCATGTTATTTGATTTCTGGTGTTTTAGTGCGGTTGCAAGGAATGCAAAGATGATTATTTTAGATGGTATTCCTCCAATAAAGATGCGATTTCATTGCTGAACATGATCAGTCTACAATTGCAAGGCATGTTCTTACCCTTATTTACTTCTATATTTGTGTTTGCAGCAGGCAGTCTAACATACAGTGGGGATCCAGGATTTCAAATTAGAAGGGGCCAAATTAAATAAAAACAGTATATAATATGTTATTATTTTATCAAAAGTTATAAAAAATTTTAAGTAAAATATGGCATTCCATAATATAACCATAAATAAGATACATAAAAAATTCAAGGATTGAAATTAAAAAAATATAATTATTTGAAACGGAAGAAACTCAAATAATTTTATTTAAAATTGTACCCGACAATCTTTTATTTAAAAAAAAAAAATCATTAGATTGAAAAGTTTTAATAAATTTTCTTTCAATATAGTTAATAAGATTAAAATTCTCTCTCAATAAATATTGATAATTTTCTCATATTTAAAATTAAAAAAAAACTTATAATTTACTATTAATGGCTTCAAAATTAGAAGACAAAACGGCAATGGTTAGTGGTCTTATCATGGAAAAAGTTTTAATCACTCTTTGTACTGTTATTGTAATTGGCTCTCTAAGAAGACAAGAATACACCCTTGTTTTGCAATAACTATAACGATTTTGTGCTGGATTTAAGTTTTTAGGAAATAACACGTTGTGTCGGGTTCAAACTTTTAAAGAGTAAAATTTGTGTCTATTTATATTCTATTAATCTCACTTTTTTAATTTTTTTGTTAAACTTTTTTGAATAATTTTGACTTTTTAATGTGGATCATATTTAACAAATGCATTTATTTTTAATTTTTCTAATGAGAATTAAACTATAAATATTTAATACTTTTTGCAAATTAATTGAAATTTGAGAACTGAAGTTTTTTTGTCTTAAATTTTTTTTTTAACTTACAAGTACAAATTACAATTATAATTAAGTATTACATAAATGAATAATCAAATAAATAAACTAATCAAGAAATTATAGCATAATTAAACAAATCCAACACAAAATTGAAACAAATCCATGTATAATGAAATTTGAACCTAAACTCTTAAGATTCTAAATATTTATAATCACAAAAAACAACTTTTTTTTTTTTAAGGGAGGATCATTTTTAATTTTTAAAAGAACACTTATAAATTATATACATTATATCAATATGTATTAGAGGGCTTCAAAAATCTTGGGGGTGCGATGGCCCTCGCTGGTTTTCATGAGGCTCCACCACTGCTAACACATATAATTGAAGTTTGGAGGAGGTCATTCAAACATCCATCATTGGTGAATTTAGGAAACGTCTTCAACTTCTTTTTGCTTCCTTCCTGAATATAAGTTATTATATTTAAGATATTTTTCTTCATGCAGGATCAAGGTTTGGAGGTTATATAGCTGAAGGTTTGTACACTTTGAAAAACATGGCTCAAAATATGAATGAGGCTACTAACATGTGTGAAATGTTCAAGTTTTTTTATTATCCAATATGTGTTTAGCTTTCTTTCCATCCAAGATGCTATGGCATGACACTTAATTGTTTCTAACATTTGTCATCAGGAGCTAGACTTTTTGATAGAGGCAAAGAACAGTGTGAAATGTTTGGAAAATTTTCGGAAGCTGTCTCCTTGTATTGCGGATTATGTATATGCACCTAAGGTGCATTGGTCTTTAAGTACCTCAAAGCTGTTAATAATGGAATTCATGGATGGTGCACAAGTGAATGATGTGATTACCATTCGAAGACTTGGAATCCAACCCAATGAAGTTGCCAAATTATTAAGTTCTTGGCTTGATATTGTTAACCAATCGTTTTTCTTCATTTAAAAGCTGTATTAACTCATCTCCGCTATACTTTTTTATTAACAATGTTAGGAAAACCATTCCTGTATTATGAGAATGAGACTTGAATAATACTTAAGTGTAGGAAAGAATATATATATATATATATTTATTTATTTATTTATAATTATTAGAGTTATGTGATTATTATGAGATATATGCAAGAAACTAATCTTGATGATATATATTTAATCTGATTCTTTGCAGGTTAGTCAAACTTTTGCTGATATGAAGTTTAAACATGGATTTGTTCATTGTGATCCACATGCTGCAAATTTATTAGTTCGGCTATTACCTTCCGGAGAAAGGAGCATTTTTTGTGAGGGTTTCTTTTATGTTGAGATCATTCAAGAATATTTCTGGCAGTTCTTAACTAGTTGCAATTGGGAAGAGTTGATATTGAATCTTTCTTGTTTCATCAACGATCCTCAGTACGCTAAATATTATTTTGTCAGTTTTTGGTGAAAGCAATTGGATCTCTTCCAGCTTGACCCGTCTAGGATGATGCCCTTTCTTACCATACAAATTTGTTCACTGCTAGTAGTGATGCCATCTTTTAGACTTTCAACATGAAACTACCGAGTAAACGAATATATTGGGGAGCTTTTGATTTGTAGGGGAAAAAATTGGTTTCTAAATGTTCTATGTTCATAATAAATTGACTAAAACCTGCAGTACGAGTGTACCTCTTTCCAGGGACTCTAGAATGTGGTCATGGAAAAAAAGTAGAGAAATCTAGAGAACATTAGGCCTTCCACTCAGATGTATAATAGCTCATCCTTACTAAAAATTTGAGTTCCTATGATGCACTTCTTTTTTAGGCTTTTCATGTGCTTGGTTGTGGAGTTTAGTCACTTTCTCCAAATACAACATTAGGATTCCTGATCGGAATATTTATTCTATTTCTTTTCTCTTATTGTACGTAGGCAAGAAAGGCAAGAAAAAACCACAGTTGATACTTCTAGACCATGGTCTTTATAAAGAACTTGATTTCTTCACCAAATACAGCTATGCTTCTCTTTGGAGGGTACATTCGTTTATGGTTTTTGTTTGTAAGCAACTCGATGATGTGTTTTGTTCAAGCTTTGACATTCATTGCAGGCATTGGGGTCTGCTAATTCTAGTGAAATAAAGGTAAATAGTATGAAATTGGGTGCTGGGGAGGATCTGTATGAGCTATTTGCAGGCATTTTAACCATGAGGCCCTGGAATAGTGTCATTGACCCTGCTATTGATCATTTGGTCATAAAAGGCACTGACTGTGATCGTTCAGAATTACAGGTGATCTTATAAAGTGTTGATATTTTTATAGATGCTGTTGCTGATAAATGTTTCTCTTGTTTATTGGTTTCCTTGTAAATAAGGATCCAATTCCAAATGATGCTCTGTTTTTTGTCTTAGAGATTATTATTTCTATACCAATAGGTTGGAATGTTGGAATGTATGCATCTCAATGGTTCCCCCAAATATCAAAGCCTCTTGGGAGAATATAACAGCAAACTGGTTGATAATCTGGATGCTATGTTCGTTGAAGATTCTCTATTGCCCAGAACTGTAGAAAGCACCAAATGAATTCTTATCTAAAGGTCAAAGTTGTAGCAAATAGGACCCCTGGTTTCATTAAGGAATTTATTCCATTTTTGAAGAAAAATAATATAGTACTGACAAAGAACTAATATCTCAATATTGAGAGATGTTTGTATATTGTTCATTTAGTGTAAGTGTTTATTTGGTTTTATACAATAATTTTTTTTGGATAAATTTTATTTATATTTTATTTGGAGTAAGAATTACACATATAAAAAATATATGTTGTTATTAACAATTTAAATAAAAATAAATAAGTATTTTTTATGAGGATTATAACTTTTTTTCTCTACCAAATGTAAAATATTATATTGAAGGTTATAATTCTTAATAAAAGTAATTTTAAATGAGTGAATACAAGCTTTCATTAAAAAATAAAAAAGTGATATTAAAAACTTTTGTTAAAGTATGAGAATAATATGCATTACCAAAGTTTTACTATGATAAAAGTATATTCATAATTATTTAATGAGAATTTAATCACTAAATGATTATATTAGTAATTGGTTTTATTTTTATTTATATATTAAGTGCTTGTGAGGAGTTCATTGACTTTCGTTAAAAGAATTAATAAAGATTATATGAACTTTTAACGAGGAGTATGAACCCTTAATTAAAAGACTATTTTCTTGTAGTGTTTTAGTTAAAATATAATAAAATTTTCAAATCAATTGTTCTTAATTCAAAATTCAAAAATAAAAAACATCTTTTTAATTCAAAAATTTTCTTACCAAATATCTCTTTAAAATTTAAGTATGATGATGTTATTTCTTATATTTGGATTTTAAATAAATTTATATTATATAAACTTTAAAAAATTGATTAAAAAATTAAGTTAATCTATTTAAACAAAATTTTAAAAAATAAATATCTTTTAAATTATTGTTATGTGATATGATTTGGTTAAAAAATTTAAAAATAAATCATTAAAGAAAAATCAAACTCTTAAAACTCTTCTATAAATTGGGAAGGCTAAAAAAGAAAAGGGGAAGAGTCCGTATAAACATGGAAAGTTAAAAATAAAATGAGTTACTGCAAAGAGAATTCTGGAAAGAAGGATTTTAGAGCTCTGGCGAAAGAAAAAGGAAAGGGAGATCCCGGGGAAGTGATAGATTTTAGCTTGAGTAAAAGAGAAGAAAAGCTACGAACTACAACAATCTACAAGTTATGAAGCTAAAAGCTTTTGAAATTTTGGCTTTCAAGTGAAAGTTCTCTTATAATTGCATAATCAAGCAATCTTGCTTCCTTTCCTGTTCCATTAAGTCATAATGATATGTCAAAGGCAGTATAAAAGGAAGTCAAATGTGAGTTCTTCTACTATTACATTGTATTTACTTTTGTTTGTTTTAGTAGTAATGTTTGTAATAAATCAGCAAATGCTTACAAATTTTCAAAATTTTTAATTCATGTGTCTCTTTAGTTATTCGTTTTTTTAGTTTATATAGATATAATTTTTAATTAGAGGTTTTTATTTAATGAAGTAATTTAACAGTTACATTTTATTAAAGTTAATTTCAATGGACAGCTAGTGAGGAAGGGAATGGGATATGGAAAAAGGAGAAGCAAACAGCATAGCAAAGCTGCATGATTCTTTCACACACTAAGCATAGTATGGTTTAATTTTTAATTAGAGGTTTTTATTTAATGAAGTAATTAACAGTTAAATTTTATTAAAGTTAATTTTGATGGAATTATTTATATGATAGATACGGTTAGAGGGATAAGAGTACTTGCCATAGATAGGGATGGGATGGTTGTTGTTGCTCTTCAATCTTGCAGAAATGGCAAATCTTACAACAGTGGAGGCTTTTGTTACAGAGGGCATAGGGTATACATAGGGATTGAAGGAGATGCGCTAGGCATAATAAATCTAAGCGAGTTGGTTTCAACATACCTTTTAATGATAGGTAACTTTGTAGATGAAGCAAAGTTTAGGAGAAGAGATTCCATTTCCTGTTCTCTGAAGCATGTTAGGCTAGATGTCAATCAGGTTGAGCAATGTATTAATACGATTTGAACTTTGCATTACTGATGATATAATATAGATAAACGAATGCCAAAGAAATATTACAGGTATTATCATTGCTAATTGTAACTCAAGTTATTAGTAATGAAAGTTTCTTATTTGACTCAAAATAAAAATAAAATTTTATTTAATTGGAGTAGATAAAATCTTAAAATTTTATTTTAATAAAAAACTGCATAACATAATTTTGTACTTTTTAAAATAAATATAACTTACTTTTATTAAAGATATAAAGATATAGGCAACTCATTTTTATTAATGATATAAACATACAAGCATAGATGCAAATATTTATTTATTTTTTATCATGTATTTTTTGTTTTATGATTTTAAAACTATTTATCATAATTATTTTTTTAAATAAGTTTATTTTTTGATATATCATTTCAATATTTGAATTTTAAGTATGTTATAATTTTTTAAGTTCAAATATAAGTGTCTATAAAATACTAATTTTTGTGTGTTTATAAATATTTAAGTAGACAACTAATTTGTACATTATACAGGTCACAAGTTAATTAGATATTATATCAATAAAATTAAAATCAGTGATAAAATATATATTTAGATACAAACATAATAATAATAATTATGAAATTAAGTATAATAATTAAGAAAAAAAATTAGACATTAGATTAAAATTTGTATATAATAAAATTTAAAGTATATATTTAATATCTAATAAATTAATATATAATTAAAAATGACTAAAATTTATAATATATATTTTATTTTTATGTTTTGTATTTATGTGTTTATAACGTTGTAATTATTTATTATATATAAAAATATTTTGTGTAATTAATTATATGTATAAATATATTTATTTGTGTATATGTTAAAAATTTATAATGTTGTTTATTTGTTTATTATGTAACTGTGTAAGTTTATTTATCACATTAAAGAAATAATTGAAAAGTTCTATAAAAATTTTTTAAAAAAATCAACAAGGGGCGAAAAGAAGGGAACAGAGGCTCCGATGGAAACACTATTTTTTTCTGGAACTTAAAGCTTCAGTTGTAAATCTTGGCTATAGCATGGTGCAAATAGCTCTATCATACCATACTTATGTTATTCAAATGACATAATAATGTGATTGTTCCCTCCAACTGCACCGCACTGGCATGAAGTGAGGATCTAAATAGACCCTTACAACGTGATTCGTTCAACGGAATTAGGATTCTGCTCTGCGTGTTTTTTGCAACCGACCTTTATTCTGTCGTTTGGTTAAAAAATGGGGAGAGAAAAGAGATTCTGACCAATTAGTCAATTTAGGTCAAAGCTGAAATTATCATTCTCCTCAGCACCCATTATTTATAATTTCACAGATCCCAAAATTTAAAATATTTTTAAAACCGCATTTTACCTCTAATATTTTAATATTTTTTAAAAACACCTAAATACAAAATCACCAAATATGATTGTAGCACTTAATAATTTCAAATACAATATAATAATATGATATAAAAATATTAAAAAAATCACATGAAAAAAATTATGTGTTTTAAAAAAACATATTTTATATTTATTTATATCGACATAAATTTTTATACGATATCATTTGTGTTGTATATGTGTTGATTCGTCTAAATATGTGACACGACATGAATAATACGTTTAATTTAATATTATCATACGAATATACGTTTAACATATTTTTTATATTTATTTTAATTTAATATAAATATATAAAAATTATTTTAATTTTTAATTTTTAATTATGATGTTTAATTAGTTATTTAATATCATATAAAAATTATTTTAAACATTTAATTATGTACTCGTTTAATAATTATTATAAAATTATTTTTTTATTTTAATAATATAAATACAATGTAAATATTAATATTAGTTCTATATATTATTATTTTATTCTTTATTCTTTAATAATTTATCATTTTGAATTTAATACTAAAAATTAATATAATTATATAATATAAATTAAAATATAAATATATAAATTTATGTATATATATATTAAATACATGATGGATAATATGCCAAATTTAATAAGCCAAATGTAGACACCCATATTGTCCGAAGTCAACTAGTTATTATTTTTTTTTCTTTTTTTTATTCTATGTTGATAAACAATGATTAATAAAATATGCATAATTAAAAGGGTTTTTAATTCAAAATCGAATCAAATTGGACGGACTTGCAAAAATCTAGGTTTAAATCACGTTGGACAGAATCCAATCTTAAGATTCAAGCTTAGATTAGTTTTGTTTGAACCTTAAAATTAGTTTTAGATACCTAATATGTCCGAGATCTTCTTTTTGATTTTGTTAATTAATTAAAAAATAATAAAAATAGAAAAAACAAAAAACGAGAGGTTGAATTGGTGTAAAACACTGGGTTTAGGAGTTTGGATGGATTGGGAAAGGTTGAGTGAGACTAAAAGATCGAAGGAAATTGGGATTTCTAATTAGATTTGGATTCTGTGGCCCTAAAATCTTATAAATACAGACCCTAGCTAAGTTTAAGGGACACACACGAAATACAAAGAAAATAGAAGTAGAAAAAAAAGGGTGTTTAGAATAGTAGAGGCAAATTTTAGAAATTTTAAGATTTTTTTTCAAATTTTTGAGCAAATTTTTTTTGAGAATTTTTTAAAAATTTCAGATTCCGGTAAACTTTTTCAACGAAACTTGAATTTTTCAACGTGTTTTTCCTAGTTTTCGATGAAGGTTTAATTGGAATCCTAGGATTTTAGAGAGAGGAAAAGAGAAAAAATGAGAGAAGAGAGAAGGGGAAGAAAGGGGATCTATTGAAAAAAGACTGAGATTTAGCTTTATATACTATGCTAAAACAACATTGTTTTGAAGCTTAATAAACCTAGGATCCGCGCATTTTGCTAAGGGTGACTCGACTCGAGTGCCAACCCGAGTTTGCTGACCCGCATCCCTGCCTTTGGTTCTGGTCGAGCCGAGCTACAAACCTAATCGCCAAGCCGCAACTCTGAGCCAATCTTTGTGCCTTAAGCCGAGCCACTTTAGCTACAAGCCGAGCCATTCTTTGGTGGTTTTTTTTGTTTTGTTTTATTTATTTTACGTGTTTATTTATTTTTTTAAATATTTTTGCATGATTTAATTTAATAAAAAATACCAAACTTTTGGGAATAAATATTAATTATTCAATGATGAAATTTATAGAAATTTTAAATAGTAAATTTCTATAAAATTTATAGGTGAAAAATTTTGTCTAAATTTATCTCAAATGGTGAAATAATTTAGATAAAACTTTAATAACAATAATTAATATTTATTTTTAAAACAAAAAAATAAGAAAAACAAAGAAACAAAAAAATATAAAATATAAAATATAAACATTTTGGAATTAAATATAAATTACCCAATGATGAGATTCTTAAAAATTTTAAATGATAAATTCTTAAAAAATCTGTAAGTGAAAAGTTTCTCTAAATTTAGTCCAAATGATGGAATAATTTAGATGAAATTTTAATAAAAGTAATTGTATTTTTTTCCAAATAAAATTTGGGTTGAAAATATTTGGTAATTATCCAAAGATAAAATTCTTAGAAATTTCAAATGGTAAATTTTCTAAAAAATCTCTAAGTGAGAAATTTCTTTAAATTTGTCCTAAATGGTGGAATAATTTAAATGAAATTTTAATACAAATAATTGTCATATTATTTTCTTTAAACAAAATGATTTCTAAATAAGCCAAATGGTGAAAAATTTTAAAAATTTCAAAAAAAAAAATTTCTAATTTGACTCAAACAGTGGAATAATTAGATATATTTTAAACAAAAAAATAATAAATAAACTTTTTTTCGACGATAGAGCTTCTTCAAGATATCAAATGGGATTTTTGAATACTTTTGAGGTGAGAAAATATTTTTTTAGAGTTCTATCAGATTGATGGAGAATCTTAAAAATTATTTTCAATATTTCAGCATAAAAATTTGAAACCATTAGACTCAAGCCCTAAGGAGAAATTTAAAATAAAATGGTACCATCATTCGAATGGACATGTGGGGGTACTATAACTTTTTTCACATGTAACCGAACTCTCGAACTCTGTTCTGGTAAGTAGACCTGAACCTATTCTTTTAGAGATCCTTAGTCAAGCTTAGAAGCTCCTTAAAAATATAGATTCTTTAGGCAGTCATCTCACCTAGTTAAAAAAAAATTGATGGCGACTCTTTTTGTTAAGTTTAGCTATAGATTTACAGATCTATATGTTATAATATTAATACTAAAGCAGGCAATAAATTGAACATATAATCACAAAGAAAAAGCAGAGTTTAGCTTTAGGGGAACCTTTATGGGTTTTAAGTTTTTGGGGATTAAAGGTTTATGGCGATTAAGAGTAGTTTGAATTTCTAAGCTTTAGGTTTGAAGTTCTGAGCTTTAGGTTTGAATTTTTGGGGTTGGAGTTGAATTTCTAGGAAATTTGAAAAAATCTGGATTTGGATTTGAATGTTTGATTTTTTCATTTGAATTTTTTAGCGAAATTTGAATTTTCTAACCGGATTCCAATAACATTCTCCAGAAATCGACAAATTGCTCAAAATTTGAAGATTGGTTTAAAAGATTTCTAGAGAGAAGCTAGAGGAAATTTTGGCTAAAAAAAGAAAGGGATAAGGCTGTCTGAGGAAAAATCAAGTTTTTATCCTTTTATAGTGCCCCAATACGGTGTCGTTTTGTCTAGCTTATGATCCACATGAACTCGTTTAGGATCCGCGTGCCACTCGTGGAGCAACCCAACCCTTGTGGGTTTTCTTTTTTCTTTTTACTTTTATTTTCTATTTTTTTTCAATTTTCATTTTTTAAGCTTTTTCTTATTTTATTTTTATTTTTTATTTATCATTATTATTTTACTAATTTTGAATTAAGCGACTTATTGCTCTTTAAATACTTTTGTAAAATTTTTTTATTATTTTATTTTTGAAAAACAACTTAAAAAAAAAAACTCCATTTTCAAATAAATTCGTGCATCTTATCAAACTATTGTTGAATTTTTCATAATTTAAGTTTTATGGATTCTACCAAATTATTGAAAAATTTCATAAATCTGGTAATCAATAATATATTTTGTATTTTCTCCTATCAAACTATTAGAGGATTATATATTAAGTTAAATCTTATCAAATTATTGAAAGATTTAATGAATTTTTTCAAAAATAAAATTTTATAAATATTTTATAGTAAAATTTTACTAAATTATTGAGATATCTGTATCAAAATAAATCTTACCAAACTATTGAAAGATTTTACTAATTATTTTTTGGGATAAAATCATTATTAAATTTTACGATAGAGCCTCTTCAAGGTGAGACACTAGTCTCTATGAATACTCTTGAGATAAGAAAATTATTTTAAATTGCTACCAAACTTTTGGAGTAATCTTAAAATCAATTTTCAATAGTAAATGTTTTGGTAAATTATAAACATGTTTAAGGCTTGAATAATTTAAAATTAACTGGTACCATTTTTTGATAAGCACTATAGAGGTGCTATAATCTTCTTTATACGTAATCATATTTTCGAATTTAAAATCTAGTTTCGTAAACTAAAATATGCTTTTAAAGATATTTAAGTCAATTTTAAGATTTCTTTTTAAATATGATAGATTTGATCAGGTGACAATTCACACCTAGACCAAAAAAATTTGTAACGATTCCTTTAATTTATATCTAGCGATAGGTTCACGGATCTATACATTATGACACAAAGTATTAAATTTTATTTTTTAAATATGTAAGTACCTTTTTTATATGATTAATATGCCAAAATTTATTAAATTGTAAATGATAGATAGTTTATAATTATTTAGTATTTTAGTTATATTTTTGTAAATATTTGTGTTGTCAAATCTATATATGTGTATTCATATTAATCGTATCTATTTATGTATATCTATAGTATTCATGCTTATTCGTATCGTAATTAAACGAATTTATTATTTGTGTTAATCGTATCATATTATATGTAACACGTATATTAAATATATCATATTCATATTTAAAATTTAAATACATATTATAATTTATATTGTATTTGTGTTTTAAGTGTCAAATACGATTCGAAACATAACACAAAAATACAAATTGCGAGGTCTGGCAGCAACACATCTACCAGCATGGATGGTTGAAAAACTATTCAATAGCAACCATAATAAACAATCAACGTAAAAGCAAAAATAAATAAATAAATAAACCCCAAATGAAGGAAAGAGAGAAAGAATGGAGGAGGCCGACGATGGTTGAATGGTTATGTCTACCAGGTGAAAGATCTAGGTGAGAAGAGAGACATATTTCATTTTCAGGTGGTTTGGAGTGGCGGTTTTTTAGGGTGGAAACTATGGACTTAAAGATTGGATCTATGCTTTTATGGGATGTTTTCAAAAAAAAAAAACCAAGTGGATATCGATGAAAATGAGGTTGAGATGAGTATGTGGGTGAAATATGGTTAAAATCAACGTTAGTCAATGAGGACGGGCGGCTATCGTTGGCACCGAGAAAAGCACGGTCAATAACACTTCGGTGTGGCTAGTGAGATTGTAGAAAGAGATACTCTAATAGAGAGAAAGGAAATTGAGGAAGAAATGGGGAAGGGGAAATGGGGAGAGAGAAAGAGAAAGGGAGAAAAAGGAAAAAGGAGAGGGAAAAAAGAAAAATATTTGAAATTTTTTTTGAAATTTTATTAATTAATTAATTTTTATTTAATTTTTGCTTGATAATTTTATTTTTAATAATTAATTTTAATTAATTAGTATTAATTAATAATTAATAATGAGAGATAATTGAATTAATTGATATTTATTTTTATTAATTAATTATAATTAGTATATTTTATAATAAATATAATTAATTTAATAAAATAGTAAAATAATCTTTTAAACGTATTCCGATAATATTATTTAAACTTACCAGATATATTAATATTAATTCATACTATATTCCATTTTAATGAACCAAATATAATAATTAATTTTTATTTTTATATTTCCTCTCTTGTATTCCTATAAAATATTATTTTCATTATCCTTCTATTTTTTTCCACGAAACAAATGTGCCAATGGTACTTAAATTTATTTACATGTAGAAAATTTCTGCTTTTGGATTGAGCATCGGTTGGGCAACTTGATAAATCTAAGGGCTTGACCCAACTTGGGTCAGGTTTTGGATAGAAATTTTTGTAATTTGGGCATAATGTAGTTTGAAATGTTATTTATTTTATTTCTAAAATAAATTTAAAATATTAATATAAAAATAATTTATAATATCTTAATAATATTTTGAATAATAATGAGCTTAAATAAATTTTTACAAGTAAAAGTGTCAATCGAATCTGGCTCAACATATAAACACCTAAACATAATTATCACAAGATTGAAGATTCAACACATAAATAACTAAACATAATTGTCAAAAGATTGACGATTGATTCTACTTTCGATTATTTTTCTCTTGTCAAGTATCTAGCATCATAAATCTGCTAAAAAAAAAAAACTCATTTCCTCATACAAGATATAATCATTTCACAAATTGATAAAAAATAATTGAGTACAATCAACATGTAACAAATGATAGTGCATCTCTCTTTCACAATGATACGAAAAGAAATACTTTATTTGAAACTTTCACGATAATACTTTCTCTGGTATTAAAATTTGTTAGATGCCTTATGTGTCTGACAGCAAGATTGACCGACCACTCAAAAATAAATCTATATGACTTTGTTATCACTTCTATACATGTTTGTGAATAGTCGAACAAAATAGCATTAGCCTTAAAACATAGGAAGGCTACAGAGGTGGACCATCAGGCATCAGGTGGGATGTTTCAGCCGGAGAAGGAAGTGGGCTTGGCATGGGTTTGTTGCCCAGTTTCCTCCTCTTCACATCTGCAGTTTTTTAAAGCCCATAGACATTGTCAATATGGTATGCAACTGATTCAATTTTATGTATCGTTTTTTCTTTTCATTTTCTTAAAAAAGTAAAACGTCTCTGCAAGACTCATGCAATCCAGGATCCTCAAACATATATAAATACATTCATGTCAAGATCAAAACATGAAATTTAAGAATATATAATCATAAATTACAAATTTATTGATCCAATTAAGCAAAAAAAAAAATCACTATTGTGCCCCAAAAATTTTAGAAAAAAAATCATCTATTGTTATTGGATTTTTTTAATATGTTTGACATTTTAAGGATTTGAATCTTGATGAATTACCAAAATTAAAAATTTAACACTTTATTAACAAATTACATGCCTATTTTTAGAAAATTGTTCTCTTAACCGCTTAAAAAGTAAAAGAAATATTCTTAAGATTTTTGGGTTATAAGGTAGGTGCTTCGTACAAACCTGCACAAACTGGAGTCGTGTGAATGGTTAACAACGAAATTATCATGAAAATGACGACATTAAAGGGGCTGGAAGAAGGAAAATAAACCCATCTCAATTACAACTTAAAATCCCAGGAAAAATTTTATCTATGTTGTTACCTCAACAATTCATTGAATATATATACACATAGTAGGTCATAAGCAGTCGCCGTTAAGTCAAATTCCAACTCATTTTTCCCTATTATTTATTGAATGAGTTTATTTTTAGGTATGTTTTGATTTCGTATACACCGTAAAATTTGCTTTCTTGTTGCTTTTGTTTTAAGTCTTGGTTTAGTTTTATTAGAGGTTTTTGCTAAAAATTTGCCTTCAATCTCTTTTTTTTTTCGCATTGAAAGTTGAATAAGATTATAAAAGTTGAGAGTTTGTTTTGAATTTTACATGAAAAATTTAATAAAGTTATAAGGGATCTTACTTTTATAAATAAGATGTTTTAGTTATTCTTAAATAATTAGATATAAAAAGAATAATTAATTGAGTAAACTATCAAAAAAATATAATTGGATTTTGAATTAAGTTTTGAGTAAAAAATTTTTAGAAATCTTTTTCATTCTAAAAGTTTGACAATTATAAAGATTTATTTGTTTGTGTTGTAACATGTGGGTTTGTAACCTCAACCGCAAGACATAAAATTTAAAAAAAAAAAAATCACCACTAATCTTTTTTGTTATATGTGATTGGTCACATAAAAATTGTCTTTTTAATAAAATAAAAAAAAATTGTGATTTACCAAAAAGATATTTTTGATTTTTGAAAATAGAGCTAGGTTTGAAAGTATGGTTATGTGTGAAAAAAAAATTAACACCCTCACAGTGCATATTTTAAAAATAATACTAATTAATCATGTATTATCTTTTGTGTGATAAAAATGATTTCAATTTTATGTTCAATAATAATTCCCTTCATTTTTTTGACAAAGAAAATCAATTTTATTAAATGTCTTTATTAGGAATATTGTGAAAATCTTTAGGTTAAAGAATCACTTTAAAATTCTCTAACATCCGGATAAAATTTAAATATAATTCTTTCCACCTAAGATTCACCACAACATTCCTTAAAAATAAAAATAATATTTTTTACAGATAATAATTATTGGTGACTCTCCAACATCTAGCCGAGTACAAAAAATTATTTCCTTTTAAATGTTATTTTAGTTTTATTTAAAAAATTCATATTTTTAAAATAACATTTTTCATGAAAAATATTTAAAAAAACGATGATATTACAATTAACAAAGAATTAATAATGATAATCGAAGACATAAACATGTAAACATAAATGCAAACAACAATCTAAAGATTAATAGATGCAAATGGATGTTATGATGATGAGATGTGATTTTAGAATCGAATCCTTAAATATAAAGAGATCACTCAACTCTTCAACCTCGAGGCAAAGTTTAAGTGCGACTATTTATACATAAAATCTCATTTTTATTTCTTTTCTTTTGTTTAATCTTATTACTATCTTTGGGTTAAAGAATTATATGAAAAACTTAATAAAATAAAAATATCTAAATATATAATCTTTTAGATGGCATTCATGAATATATTACTTCTTATAAGGTTTTCATATGAATACTTTGAATTTTGGGATGGTTTCAGTTGTTAACATTGGTCAAGATTCTTTTACGTTTAAGTTGTTTCAAGGTCTGGATAATTTGAGTTTGTGGGTTGGATTTAAGGTTTGAGTTATATTTAGGGTCTAGGGTTTGTTTTAGGGTTAGAGGTTGGTTTAGGGTTTAAACATTTTGTTTTAAGGTTTAAGGTTAGCTTTAAGTTTAGGGTTTGAGGTTTTAGGGATTCCATGTTTTTTATGAACTTCTAAAAAATCCCTAACAATTAGGTGGACTTTCAAAGCAAGCCAAAAAACCAAGTTTTTCAATCTTGTTTAATTAACGTTTTAATGTGTAAGTGAATGCTTAATGTGTGACAATACTTATGACAATTAAATGCCAAACATGAAATTAAAGTATTACAAGTGATGAATGAAATTAAACTACCATAACAATACTAAGGCATTTTCACAAACACTTAAACAAACATAGTAAATGACTACATTCGTATTTTATTAAATACTTAGAGAATTCCTACAATACTATTTTTTATCTTGAAAATTTTTATCAAAAACTTAGAAAGCATATTTAGAAAACCATTTTTATTAGCAAGAACATATATCAAACATAAGCAGACTACCAAAATAACTAGTTGAAGAAAACTATTTCCTAAAATCACAAAACATGTAGCAAAAAAAATTACAAGGCAAGGAAACACATAATCAAAAGATTGCATCACCAAAAACTCATTAAAATACATAATGGTAGCTAACATACCATTAAATGAATGAAAAGAACTACATGGATGAAGATGACAAATGCATGAAAAATAAGAAAGTTACCTAAAATGCTTTCTTCCACAAGAGAGATTTTTTAAAGAGTTTTTTTTGGTGGATTTTTTTTAGTTGCTGGAAAGGAGAGTTCCTATAACCCTATATTTATTTATTTAAAGAGTCCAAATCTCTCTCACAATCATTGAATTAAAATGCATCCAAGGGTAATGATTCTTTTGTCTTTTTCTTCAAACTTGGTGCCTAAGGCTTACAATATAGGCCATAAGATCATTGTACATTTAAATATAATGACTTTAAAAAATTACAGTACACAACTTGGTTGCTAGTATAGTTGTCCCAATGAGAAAAAAATAAATTTATCCTTATTAGTGTTTTTAAGCTTTTTCATGATTTTCTTGAAAGCTTATGATCCCATCTTTGTTTTTATGATTTTAATGTACAAAAATCATAATAAAATCATAAAATAGTGCTTAATCATAATTTAGAGCTTTGCGTGAAAAATCGACATCACAAAGGTAAAATTATAAAAACTCCCTTAAAGGATATTTTGGTAATGTTACACATTTCGAGGTGCACGATCAAGGTTTTTAATCTATCAAAAATCATGAAATAATATCAAAACATAATCATGAGATTTTCATGAAAAATTGATCTCGAAAAAGTCAAATTATGAAAATACCACTAAAAGACATTTTGATAGTTTTATACCTTTTGAGATGTGATCAAGGTTTTTAATACATAAAAAATCATAAAATAATATTTAATCATAATCTAGAGCTTTTCGTAAAAAATGACCTTGAAAAGGTCAAATTACGAAAATACCCCTAAAAGGTATTTTAATAATTTCAATCATCTCGAGGAGCAATCAAGGTTTTTAATGCATAAAAATTATGAAATTATATTAAAGCATGATCTTGATGTTTTTATAACAATCGATCTCAAGAGTATCAAATTATGAGAAAACTTTTAAATGGTATTTTGGTAATTTTATCCCTTTCGAAGCATGATCAAGGTTTTAGTGCATCAAAATCGTAAATTTATTAATCCCAAGCCTTAATAATCCCATTCGGATATGAGTTCCAAGGGTTGACATGGGTTCGACTAAAATTGACTGATTTTGATTAAGTTTGATTTTGTTTGACCAAGTTTGACCATTATGCATTTGGTTCAAATTGATCTTGAATTCAGTTTCAAAAATTTATCAATGTTGGGTTTGATTTAGGTTGGACTTTAAAAGCTTCACAATTGGTTAGGATTTGCCTGGATAAAATTAAGTGTCTATAGTTAGTGGATTAAATTTGGAATAAACCATTTTAGGCTAAGCCGAACCAAGTATATTTGTATGTTTTTATTTTTATTTTGGACTTGCTCTATTGTTTGTGTGTGTGGTTACTGTGCATGTTTATTTATTCCTAACAAGTGATATCAGAATGACATTCAAAAGTAAGAAAAGGCAAGTCTAAAGGACATCTATTCGAAAAAGTGTTTGAGTTCTGTAAAGATGGTATGGGTATCTCAAAATGTCTGGAGGTATGTTTAGTATGCCTAAGTTTAAGATTCTTTTCTTAGATGGAAATAGTAAGTTTATGCTACGGCAGAGCATTATTCAAGATCTATTAGTGCAATAATGGTTAGATCAAGCATTAAAAAATAGTAAGCCTAAGAGAATGACTAAGAGTAATTAGAATATGATTTAGAAGAAAGCTGTTAGTACTATTACATTAACTTTAGCCCTAAAGATAATGTATAGTGTGGTGATTGAGAGTACTTTAAAGATTTTGTGGGATAAGCTTGATGGCATCTATGCATCAAAGTCATTGACTAACAGATTATGTTTAAAAATGGATCTATATTCTCTAAAGATGGAAGAAGGTAAAAGTTTCCAAGAACACCTGAATGAATTTAATAAGTTAGTTTCTAAATTACTAACTATTTTTGTTGATAAGACTTTAATTTTGTTTTATCTTTGCCTAAATCCTATAGACCTCTAGTTCAAACTTTGTTGATGGGTATGTATACTTTAAAGTTAGATGATGTGACTACCTTGTTATATGAGAATGAAAGGTTTATGGAACAGAGAACTCATCACCTGAAGGAAGTGTACAAGTTATAGAGGGTTTTGATTGATGAAGGATTCAAGATAAGGGTGATGAATTAAGAGAGAGATCCAAATCAAAAGATAAAGATTACAATGATAAAAATATTATTATTGTAATAAGAAAAGACATATCCAAGTGCATTACAGGAAGCTAAGACAGGATATTACTGCTTTTAAAAAAGTGAGTGAGGAGAATAAGTCAGATGAAGAAAACAGTGACACTACTACTATTATGTTTGAAATGTCTCCTTTTGATGACTTGTGTGGATGAGGCTTGGACATTGAAGGGAAATAAAAGTTAGGTTTTAGATTCAATTGCTTCTGTCTATGTTTGCAATGATATGAGTTACTTTTTGGAGTTGGAAAAGAATGGAAAATATAATGATATTGTGATTGCCAACAATGAAAAGGTGTAGATTCAAGGTGTTAAGAGTGTTTGCCTTAGATCGCACATGGTGCTATTAAGACCATTGTTTTTAATTTCGTTTTAGTATTGATTGTACCAATCAGTATACTCCAATTATGCCAAAATATAATACACTTAAAGGTAGTTTTTTGTACCAAACTTGGTATTAGGTAGTACCAATTGTTTTCGTTGATTTCAACTGATTTTAGTAAATTTTGGTGGAATAACTTGTTTCAGTTGGTACATAAATATGAATAATGTTTTGTAATTTTTAACTTGTCTTTTGTTGTTTGACTATTTTAACCTAATAAGAGTAAAACTAATAAACAAAATAATTCTTAAAAGTTGGGTTTCTCTATTTGTTATGCAACTTGTTTTCTTTTACACTTTATTTTTCTAAACCAAAGTTCGTAAATATTTCAATCTCTTTTAAGAAAGCAATTGTGATACTTCTCTAAAATTTAAGAATCCTAAACTCAAAGCTAATTTCTTTTTCATCTCTTTATTTTTATATTAATATATTTCTACATGAAAAAGAAAAATACTTATTTAAATATCATATGATCAGATTAAATATTTAAAAAATATGATAAATTGACGATATTATTTGTTATATTTTAAAACTTATTTATTTGGTTTTTAAGGATATGATATATTTATTTTGGATATTATTGTAAAATTATTATATACAAATTCATATATAATTATAAATATATTTGTATTAAATTAAAAAATTCAAAATAATATGTTGAAGTATCTAGTTCTGGTATATACCATTTTAAAAAAAAAAAATTGAAACATTGTATGGTACAATATTTAACAACCTTGGTTAAGATTTTTCATCATGTGAGGTATGTATTGAGTTATAGCTACAATTTAATTGCCTTGGATGATTTAGTATCTCGTGGGTATACATACTATGGACGAAATGATTAGTGCAAAATGTACATGAATAGTTATATGGTTCTGCAAAGGAAAAAAGGTTAGGAATCAGTTGTATATGCTTAATGAAGGCTCAGTTGCTAGAATTCCTATGATGTAAGAAAAGAAAATGGGCAAGCCTGCTAGTTTTGCAATTGTTGTCGAAGTGTTTGGAGATTCAAGTCAAGGAAGGATTTGTTAAGAATTTTCTTTAAATCTCTTATTCCCATATCGGAAGTTGAGTAGAGTTATAGAAGTTGAGAGTTTGTCTTGAATCTCACTTTATAAGTTTAGTAAAGTTATAAGAGGTTTCATCAGTAGTGAATCCTTTAAAGAACCTGGCCACTTAAAAAAAAAATTTTGAATTTTTTTATACTTGTATTATTATCATCATAATTTTGAAATTTTTATTAGAAAAAAAAAACTAGTTTGGCCTCCTCAAACTTAAATTTATTGTGTCGATATATATTATTCTTTATTCTATGTATTTATATTGGTTATATAGTTAGAAAAGTTATTTGTATCTAAATATTACAACTCTTAATTTAAAAAAGAAATAATTCTTTAACTTATGTTTACTTGTTATAAATAATATTCAATTTAAAAGAATAATAAATTTGTCAACACTATATTTTCACAAACATATAAATTTAAGTTTAATATATATATATATGCAAGTATTATAATAGCTAAAATCAACTTGACAAATATCCATTTGGGATTCTTTTTTCTGATCAATTTTTTTTACTATATTCTACATGCTCATTTTATTTGAAAATTGTTACATGTCAAAATAATTAATATGATTAGTTTAAATACATTTTCATTTTTCATAATGTAAAAATACCATATAAAAAATTAAAAAGTTTTAATTTATCATATCAAAGTCTTTATTTTATTGTTTTAAAATTTAATTTATTTAAAAAATATATTTTTGTGATTTTTCCACTTTAATACTTTAAATATTAAATATGATAAAATAATGTGTTAATATTGTAAAAAAATATAATGATTTTATTTTTATAAAGAATATTATTAGTGATTTATAATTAGAAATTGTGAGACTAATTGTTTAATTTATTCATTATATATATATATACATATTAGTATACTTATAATTATAAGTTTTGTTATTATATGTTTGCATATATTTTTTATTATTAATAGATTTGATATATTTTGAAAAAAAACTATTATAAAATATTATTTTGGCCTCCTCAAAATTAAAAGTCAAGATCTACCACTGGATTTCACCCTTATAAATAAGATGCATTAGTTTGGTTAATCCAAAATAGTTAAATATCGAAAGAATATGCAATTGAGTTTTTGGTTATGTTTGAGTAATAAGTTTTTTGATATTTCTTTTCATTTTAAAAATCTCATAATTGTAAAAATTTATTTGTTAATGGGTTGAGTTTGAAGTCACCTCGGTTGGATCAAAACAAGTACATTTATGTATTATTATTTTTGTTTTTGGCTTACTCTATTATTTATGTGTATATAACTACTACTCAGATTATGTTTCCAAATGTAATGATTTTAATTGTAGTTTAATTTTGATAATTATCTTTGCAGTGTGGGTAGCTATCACCTATCTTGATTTATAATCCATACATTACCGTTTCTATAACTTTTTTCTATTACAAAAAGCTTCTTTTATGTAATCGTTAAAAAAAGAGTTCAAAGTTTAAAATTTAGGATCACTTGAAAAAGATTGAAGTGCATTTAAAAAATTATGTAAGTAAAAGTTATTTTTGATATATTTATATATATATATATATGAACACAAAAAATATTATAATCATATTCAAGTATTATATATAAAAAATTATTTAATTAAATCAAATGAATAGCCTAGCTAACAAAATGAATCATGTAATTGAATAAATTCAATTTAAAATTGCCTCTTTGGTTAATTAAAACAAGAAATGAAGACTATATTTTCTTGGACCACTTGAATAACATATATAATATGCATGAAAAATATGAAAGGGTATGACTCCTTAATCTTAATTTTTGAAAGATAAAATCATTACAACAGTCAAAATTGTAATTATATATATATACTAATATATAGATGTATCAAATGGGTTAAGCGGCCTCGATGCAATATGATTCAACACCATATGGGTCATGTCTAATAGGTTCATTGTTCAGTACTTGAGTTAGGTTACACATGATACATATATGTATGCCATGTTGGGTTAGAAAATTTTAAGTTCATGGGTTGCTACAACATGACCTTTAAGGGTCTGTACCCGCACATGACACGTGGACTAGCACGGCATAGGCACAAGCCCAGTCGTGCCATGTTAGCCCATAATTTTTATAAGTGGGCTACCCATTATTTGAGTGTATTCATGTTATTTTTATATTTTGTTGAAATTACACTTATTTTTTATATTTTGTTGGTAATTTATAAAATAAAATTATATTAAATGAATTTACTTATTAAATATTTAAATTGTTGATAGATAAATTATATTTAAAAAGTGATTAACAAAAATAACATGATATAAATAAATTAAGATTTCAAGTTAAATACAAATTCAATTAACAAAGTAAATTACTGTAAGATGAAAGGTATAAAATAAATGCATAAGACAAAATACATTACATAAATGAATCGTCATATGATGAAAATGAAAAATAAAATAATACCTTCGTGTTTTATAATTTCTTTTATACGTATGTGTGTGCACTTTTTTTTTTTTGAAATATTAAGATTGTAATTTCAATATTTTTACGTAATGGATCTATTACTCCTTTTCGTGGATGTTGATATTTTATCAAACTACATAAATTATGTGTCATTTTCATTTCATTTTACTTTTGTTTATCTCATGCACGCTATTTTAAATAATAGATTAATTTAATAAAAATTTAAAAATGTTAAAAACTATTAATTGATTGTACTTGGTCTATTTTGATATGAAAAACAATACCATACCTAACATAATACGACCCATGAAGTTACGGATCTTGTACAATACTAGATCATACCCTTAACTTTCATGAGTCAACATGGCACGGCCCATTTGACACCTTTATTAATATAATATCAATGGTTGTATAAAAAAAAAATCAAACGACCTGAGCTTAAATACGAGGGATCAAGTTATATAAAAAAAGAGGTTTTACATTTTTTTTTCTAATAATTGATTTTAATAAATCTAAAGGATGAGAGAGATAAGTAAAAAAAATGGTTTAATCACATTTTTTAGATTTATTGAAATCAATGGTTAGAAAAAAAATATAAAACTAAAAAAATTATACTTGAGTAAATTGATCTCTTTCCATATATATATATATATATATAACTCAGTTCAATTTACATAAAATTAAATTACAATTTATAAAAAGGAACAAAATGAGGATGTTGGTTGTCTTTTTAATAAAATAGGAAATGGTTACATGTAATTAATGTTATCTTTCAATTATAATTTTGATTTTTTGTTAAAGATAATATTATATATATTGTTCTATAATTATATAATCAAACTTAATATAAGATATTACAATATTATAATTAGAGTTACAATATGATTACAATATCATATGAAGTTTGTTAAATATATAAGGGTTTTCTATATATAAATAAAAGTTCTATATATTTTTTCATTTAAGCCAAAATATTAATAATATAACCTTTTGAATTTTCTTGTCATGGATGTAAATCATCGTGACTAAATCATGTAATTTTTTTTACATTTTTTTTTTACTTTCATTAACACATTTTTATTTAAAACTTAATAGCTTTAGTTGAATTTTTTTTTTAAAATAAGTCACACTACTTTTTAACAAAGAAAGAAAATTTTTAAGTCAAGAATTTATTTAGAAAAAATCATAAGGCCATAAACATCCATCCTAAAGATTAAATAGACCACAAAATAAAGGAGTTTTAAGAACTTAAAATGATATTTTGTTAAGGTAAATAAAAAATTTAACAGAAGTCATACACTCTAACCAAAAAAAAAAAATTGTAAATCCAATAATAAGAAACCTAAAAACTTAAATTACTAAAGAAGTTCTTGAACATGCTAGTACAAACTTTTCTTTTGTCATTTATTTCTCAAGTAGTCTATTACAAAGGCTAATACAATGAAATGAGACTTGTTTCATTTTCTATAAGAATAAAGTCTTCTTCTAACAATTTAATCTAAAGTTTAAATGAGAGACAAAGTTCATGGTTCAATGTTGATTATGCTTATCTTGTTAGTTGCTGGCATAACACATCTCTCGATGAAACTTTTTATAATGTACTAGAAAGCAAACCTTGCTTCGCTTTGAGTTAAAATAATTTTATGTTAAATTGATGTTAAACAAATAAAATAAATAGATACATATATATTTGTAGTTAAAGAGATTACTTAAACATATTTTACTATTATCAGAGTATTAATACAAGTATCAATATTTTTTCCAAAACTCTCATTTTGAAGGGTAATTGAAACTAACAAATGATGGAGAGCAAATTGGTATGAATTCAATAATAACTCGTAATTGAACTTCCATCTATGAATAGGATTAAATTTTCAAACATCCGATATTGTTAATTCATCATCCCATAGTAAAATAAAACAGAGTAAGATCAATGATAAAATAATTTATTAGCATGATGAAAAATGTAACAAAAACTATTTTTCTGCTACTCAGAATCTAGACATGTAAAAACTTTTAGGTCATAGATGTGCTGAAGTGCTTTATGTGACATAAGACAGTAAAGCATACCCTATTACCAATAGCTATGTGTGTCTCATTAGGTTTATAGATTATAAGGCACACAAGGTACTAATACCATAGAAATTGAGAAAAGTATTAAACATGCAAAAAGTAAAGAGCAACTGACCAGCTAAAATTTTTACCTCAAGTAATTTGATTTAAATTTTTATTGACAAAAATTTTATATGAATTGATAAAAAATACTACTGCTATGGGCACTAAGTTACTAGGTCCATCCTTAGACTGTTTAAGTAGCCATATACCAAAGGCTCAACACCCGATGGTAGAGTCATAATTTCCTCCATAACATTAGTCCGATCTATTCTAATTACAGCCTTGAAGAGCGAAAATGAACAAACTATTTCTTGGCCTACAGATAGACATGTAAAATGTTCATTCACATTACCATAGCCATTAGAGCATTAGGACATAAAGATTTCCATCTATAGGACATATATAAGATTTACGAAAAATGGTTCTAAAGGCAAATGTATTTGATAAATGCAAGATAATGTTTCCTCGCATAAGAAAAGAAATAAATGTATCAATATATGATGATTACTTTCAAGTCAAGCATACAAGATATCCTTAGTCCATTTGACAGTTTTTTGCCACACCAATTATAATAGATAATTAGTAGAGCACTTAAGGAATTAAATAAGCTTTATTTTCTTTATTTTAAAACTAATAAGTCATTCAAGAAATGTATGAATGTCTTTTTAGTTCATAAGTTTTTTATTTTATAATTCTAATAAGATGAGCATCCCAATATAGTATAATATTGTTTCTGAAAACCACTTTCCTACACCTCAAAACCTTCTTGAAACCAACTTGTAATTATAATATTATCTATAAAAAAATGTGTCAAGATAGTTTTTACCTTATGATAGACTTCTTTATGTTTTGTTAGAGCTATGGAATCTAAAGTGAAGTTATGAGTTACAAAGCTGCCTCATTGGGGCACGTGGCCTTGCAAAATGGACAAGGACAAAATGCTTAAAGAAGATGAAACCACATAGGCCTATTTCCTTTTATGCAAATTAATTAAACACCCTAGAAAGAATATACTGCTTTTATGGCTTTAAATCTACAAACTTACCATCAAGTGAATTCCTTTTGATTTACAAAATTCATGTAATTTTGGCTGCTACCATATAGGGTAAAGTTCCACTTAATTGATGGGAGGAATTATACTTGTCACTTGAATTAGATGTCTAAGCTTTTTTGAAGAGAAGTTACTTACTCTAATAGTTGTAGCCTTACCAGAATCATAAAATGCCTCCATCACTCTCCAGGTACTAAATATGTCTAGTTGAGTAAGGTTTTTGCCTATAACAACAATTGCACCCTTGTTTTCTCTGACTGGCTAATGTATCTTCAAATTTCATCACAATTAGCAATAATACAACTCTTTGAAGTATAACTATAGCCATTTTTACCTTAAAGCAAATGTCTTGTAATTTGTTTTCAATGCAGTAAACAAAAATAGAGTTATGTGTTATACATGCCTAATAGAGATCGATATAGTCAAGCTGCAAATCCTATTGAGTTTTATTCAATGCCTTTAGTACATCTTCAGACAAGTGATAAACACATCTGAACTTCAATGTGTGGACATCAAATTTGTCTAGAAAAAAAATACAAAAATACGAAATACAAAAAAATATATATACAAAAAATAATACAAAATATCAAAAAATATACAAAACAAATAATAAAAATATAGAACAAAAAAAAAAAAAATTGAAGGTGGTAATGGTGCCTTCCCTGGCACCACTACCACCAGCCCTACACCCCACCCTTCTGACCACCATGCCCTACCCTCCACCCCTCTAACCACTATGGCTTACCACCCATCCCCTACCACTGTCAGATGTTGCCAAAAAAAAATAAAAGAGGCAGGAGGCTCATGCTTGCACCCTCATGCCTAGCCCTGTGCCATTCCCTTAGGCACAAGGCAATGCCAGAGCTCTATAAATAGAGCTCATGGCTGGACAACAAAGAAAAAAACACATAAGAGGAGGAGACACTGCAAAAAAAATGAAAAAAACACTGTAAAAAAAATAAAAAAAAATACGCAATCCTCCCCGTAGGAAGAACCTAGCGCTGAGCTTCCTGCACAAAGAAAAAAAAAGTTAGTTTAAAAAAAAAAAGAGTCAGTTACAAAAAAATATCATTTCACCGAAACTTTGAAAGTAGATCTAGGGAAGTGAGGACTCTTTTTGGTGAAAAAGAGGTCGGATCTGTGTTAAGGAGGTCGAAAGAAGTTTGTGGGTATTTTTTAAAACTTTTCAGCACCATCGATGGTGGCCAGAGTTCGCAGTCGGTGAGGACTGCGACGGTCGTCTCAACGGACGACCTCCAACCCTAGGTCGATCGAAAAAAAAGAGAGAAAAAAAAACAAGCCTTTTTTTTTTAAAGGAAAAGAAAAATGATTGAAAAAAATTGAACCTTTCATATAAACGATGAAAACCAAAACGAAGTCGTTTCAATAAACGCCCAAAACGATGTTGTTTTAAACACCAAATATCTGTGCATCAACCCGCGACCTAACCCGAGGTCCGCACACCCAACCCACAACTCATTTTTTCATCAACCTCTGACTGGTTTGACTGGACCGGAGTCGAACCATTGAACCCAAACCGAACCAGTATCGAACAACTGAACCAACCAAATCATGCCCAGACTGAAACAAACTGCACCTAAACCGTTGGATTGAACCTCTGAACCGAATCGCGTATTGATTGGACTGTTGATCGATCCGGTTTAGGTAAAAAAAATTTTTTTTTTGAAATTTTCTTATTTTTTATATATTATTTTATTAATATCTATGCATATTAAAATATTTATATTTGTTAGATTAAATGATGAAATATGTGGTTAATTTTTAAAAATAAACTTTAAAAATAAAATAATATAAAAATAAATTTAATAATAATACTAAACTAATAAAAAATGTAGGAAAAGGAGATTTTTATCCGACGATGAGATTCAAAGGTATTCCGAGTAGTGATGCCTATGAAATCCCTAGGTAAGAAGATTTTTTTTAAAATACTACCAGTGTATTGGAGTATTTGTAAAAAATTTTCAATACAGTAAAAATTTTCTTTTTTTTAAGTAATAAATAAAAATTGGTTAATATATTAAAAATATAAGTAATAAAAATGAGAAGAAAAAAATTTTTATCTGATGATGGGATTCTAAAAGTATTTCGAGTAGAGATGCTTTAAGATATCTCTAGGTGAGAAGATTTTTTGTAAAATATTACCAGTGTATTGGAATATTTATAAAAAATCTTCAATATAATGAAAATTTTATTTTTCTTCAAAATTTTAAATAAGAATATTAATAAAATTTCTAACAAAGGAAAATAAAATGTATGCATCAACATGGTAACATTTTGCATTGCATGCATGACTTTTTTTACGAAAAGTAAATTTGAGCTTCCGAGGATGAAATTTTAAGGTATTCCGAGAAGCGATGCCTAAGAAATCTCTAGGTGAGAAGAAGTTCTTTTAATGTTACCAACGTACTGGAACATTTTAAGAATTATTTCAATAAAAAAGTTTTAATTTATTTTTCTCGAGAATAAATTTTTTTCTAATAAATAAAAATCAATGAAATTATTTTTTTAAACACCAAAAATTGGACTATTTTTATCAAAATCAAAGGATAACACGTTGTTAATTGGTACCGTTTTTAACAGGCACTGTGGGGGTGCTAATCCTTCCTTATACGTAACCGACTTTCGAACCCAAACTGTTTCGCAGATCGTAAAATTATCTTTTTAATAAATTTTAATTAATTTTAAAACTTTATTAAAATGATATGTTTTAGTAGGTGGCCAATCGCACCTAGCCAAAAAAAGATTGGTGGCGACTCCGTTACTTTTTATTTCATTTCCAAATTCATCGGGCGGACACAAAACCGTTACGACAGCTTGGTGACTCCACTGGGGATGCCTTTTGTTTTTGAGAGTCAGGCCAAAATTAACTACTTGTTATCCTCAAATTTTGATTTAAATAGTCTTAATCAATTTCTTAAAATTTTATTTTTCATTTTTAGTAAAAATGTAAAAAAAAAAAAAAAACAAAATAAATGAAAAATAAAAAGCAAAAAAATTCGCATGCATTTCTTTTATTATGCCTTTTATGTTTTATTTTTTGTATATATTACTCTCAATAAATTAGGATATATTTGCACACAATGACACGATGCATCTCATGCATGAGCTCTATACCCGGGCTCCATCTTTTATAGGAAGAAGTAAAGTACCTATGCTCTCGTGAGGTGATAACCTCCGCAATGACAAGCGAAATACTTTCACTCGAATTGAACCATTTTCATTCGTAGCCTGTAATGGGTGAGGATCGAGGTGCCTTGTCCAACATGGACGACAGTGAGGAACAATTTGGAAACTTTTAGACACTGTCAATTCAAACCCAACATATAATAAGCCTAGAAAATTAGCCTTATGTAGAGCCTTATCCATCTTCTTGTAAGAAATACCTAAGAATAAAAGTTATGTATAATATGAAACAAAACAAAACAAATAAAAAACTTAAAACATTAAAAAAAATAAAAAAATATTTTTTTCTTAAACCACATCCTCACACTAACTCAATTTTGTTTCATTTTCTTTTTCTTTTTGCATTAATCATATCATACAGTTCTGCATCGAGATATTTACTTTAGGACTCAAGAAGTTTTCATGGATCCCATAGAACTACAGATTTGTTCATCTTCAGTCAGTGTGCCATGTGAGTCGTATAATGAAATACATGTTTGGTCAAAAGAAGCTCAACAAAAGAATGAAGATTGTTTGCCTACCAGTTATGTGTCTGAATTATCGAGAAAGTACATTTAGATCTCGCACAGAATGATTTAAAAGAGTTAGCTGCTGTCTGGGATCAGTTAAGTGAAGAAAGAAAAGAAAGCTTTTACAAAAAGTATGGGCAAATTGCATCCCTTATTTTAGTAGTGATCAATGAACAGCTGGTCAAAGCAGCTATATAGTTTTAGGATCCATCCTATAGATGCTTCACTTTTAATCAGGAAGATTTGGTGCCAACTATCAGGGAGTATTCGATTTTACTCGGGATAAAACTACAATGTCTGGATAAAGTATTTACCCGAAAGTTAAAATCAGATTATCGTAAAAAGTTAGCCAAGCTTATGGAGGTTAAAGTAGAAACCATTGATTCCTTCGTGAAGTCTAAAGGTGAACATCTCGGGCATTCGTTAGGATTTTTTATGAAACTTTATTCAAGAGCATTTAAATGATGATCAAGGTATGGCTGTGTTTGCTCTAGCATTGTATGGCATGGTAATCTTTTCGAAGACTTTGGGTTACATTGAGATAATTGTGATAGACTTTTTTGAGCAAATTAAAACCCAAGCAATTAATCCCGCTCCAACAGTCCTAGTCGAAACCATCAGGTCATTGAATTTCTGTCAACGAAATAAAAAAAAAGATGATTCATAAGATGTGCGTCTCTATTATACGTATGGGTTAGAAGTCATTTCAAGTGTGGGAAGAGTGCATTTTCGAAACCATATCTTTGAAATAAGGCACCAATCGAAGAGTTTTGTAAAAATCAATGGCCAACATTGAAGATTAAGAAAGATTGGGTCCTTTTCTTGCGAAGGCTTACTGAGGATGAAAACGAGTGGATGGCATCTTGGATGCCTTGCATGCCCTTATTGTATCGTGGAGGAAATGAGCCATGGATACCATTGTTAGGATTATGGGGTATTGTAAGTTATGCTCCATTGATAGTACTTAAGCAATTTGGTACAAAACAGTTTGTTCCTGCTACTCATGGCCTAGTCCAAGTAGAATTTATTTATGGGAAACTGAATTCATCAAGAACCTCAAAGCAGTTGATCCAAGCATGAAAGAAAACACAAAAAATGAGGTTAGGGCCTCTCATCGACAAAGTCACTTCTGATTACCAGATTTGAAAAGCAAGGCAGCCTAAAGACATAGTACTTCCTCCTGATAATAGCTCATATCAATGGTTAATCTTTCAGAAGAGGTACAATTATTAGAAGTTGAGTTTGTCAAGAAAGAATTAGAAGCTGAAAAAGAAGAAATAAGAAGAGAAAATTTGAGACTTCACGAGAAAGTAGGGCATTTGAAATATGAAGCAGAGATAAAAATGAACAGATTAAAAAAAGTCATAAAAAAATGGGATGTGGCCAATAATGATTTGAAAAATCTACATTAGGAAAATAATAGGTTACGAGTTCAATTCAAAATTGAAAAAGTCACCAAGTCTTACCTTAGTTAACAACGTGAAATGGATAAACTCCGAGAGGGAATGAACTAATGGAAGGGTAAAGCTCAAGAAAAGTAAGAGCAGACCACCAGAATTTCTCGAGAATGTCAAAATTAGAAAAGATTATACTCTACAACCTCAGCAAGATTGGTGGAATGCCAAAATGAAAAGGAAATGTTGAAAGTCATGCTCGTAAAAGAGAGAAGAAAGCACTTCGAAGTACTGAATAAAAAAGAATTACTTCACCAGGTGATTCAAAGGTTAGAGATATAACTACAAGACCATAATAGTCATATTTCAGAATGATAGATGAGTGGCATAGAAGAAAAAAAGATTAGATTTTCACATGTGATTCAGAAAGGGATACTCATATGAGATGGAAGGCAGAAAGCTTAGGAAGGCAATAGTACATAGAGTACTTGACTAATCAAGTTTGCAAAGCAGTGAAAAAAGCATGGAAGATGGTTGAAAAGGTAGAAGCATTAAGAAGAGAAGTCAATCCCATAGGGAAATATAGACAATGCCTAGTGAACTTTCTAGATAAGGCAAAAGACCATTATGAATAAGTCAAACGCTTCTATGGATATAACTCTAGGATGGTAAATCTTATGTAATAAAAGTTGTATGGAATCAATAAAAATTTTTAATGTTAAAATTCGTCCAAAAGCAAATATATCCCATTTGCATTCATGCATCATATACATCATTTTTCATAAAATAAGTAAAAAATAAAATTTTCAACACATAGCATTCTAATTTTTTCTTTCTTTCTTCTTTTTCAGAATAAAAATGTTGTGGTAATAAAGGTTCAGTAACAGCTCACCCATTAAAAACTTTAATCCAACCTACTCGTCATTCATACAATACAAAGACTCAGACAAGAATTATAAAGCAAAAATAGGCCAATCAATTTGAGAGAATAGAAAAAGTTCAAGAAAAACTAAAAAGGGATCTCAGTACAATAATGGATATGCTTAGGAAACTTGACAAGAGAAAAGTAGTGGAAGAAAATCCTAGCTTTCAAGAACAATCGCCAGATATAGTAGATCCTGTTTACCCTCCAGGGTTTAAGCCATGATCGACCCAACCTTCTCAAGAAACTAGAGTACCAATTCTTAATCCCAGTGGATATCTCAATTCTTATCCAGGAATGACATCCACACTTGCTTCAGGACAATTTCAAAATTTTGTTAATCCCGTTATGATGGAAAAACCACCTGAGCCAATCTTAGTTCCTGATTTGGATGATCCTAAGGAAAGAAAAAAGCTAGGGATGCAGACACCTGAAAAAGTAAGAGATACCAATGCCTGAGAGAAGATGAAGTTATTGGAAGAAAGGTTTAGGGCCGTAGAGGGAATGAATTTTTATGGCTCCACAGATACGGTTAACCTTTGTTTAGTTCCAGATATGGTTATTCTGCCTAAATTCAAGGTCTCTGAATTTGAAAAATATGATGGCACAAAATGTTTGGTGACCCATATCACTATGTATTATCGAAAGATGGTAACACATGCTCACAATGAGAAATTGTTAATGTACATATTTTAAGATAACCTTATGAGTTCTATAACTAGATGGTATGTTCAATTAGATAAGACTCATTTTCATTCTTAGCAAGAGCTTACAAAGGTATTTCTTACACAATATCGACATGTCACAGATCTGGTTCTAGATCGTTTATCTTTATAAAGTATGAAAAAAAAGTAATTGAAAACTTCAAGAAGTATGCACAAAGATGGAGAGACATGGCTGCACAAGTTTAACCTCCTTTCACTGAGAAAAAAATAATTATTTTATTTGTGAACACCCTAAAAGCATCGTATTATGAAAGATTGATAGGCAATGCAACCAAAAACTTTACAGATATGGTGATATCAGGTAAGATCATTAAAAATATCATAAAAAATGGTAAGCTCGATGCAAGAGAGATAAGTGGAGTAAAAAAAGATAGAGCTCCTAAAAAGAAAGAGAATGAAGCTTAAGCAATGAACTATATGGGGCAATAATTCAAAAGTTTCACACCTTATCCTACACCAGTCTACCAAACCCATTACCCTTCTGTAAACCATGTTACATGCATCCTTCATTCATATCAACCATACTAGTCATTACCACAACTAGCTTATCCATCATATTTTCAACCATCCTTTCAGACACCCACCTATAATCATCCTGTTGCACCTATCAGACCAGAATGGAGATCCAGTCCTAATAGTGGTTTGAAAGCCCTGAGAAATACAAAAAAAAAATCACTTTCGATCTCATTCCCATGACATACATAGATTTATATCCTCGACTTGTTGAAAAACATCTGCTTGCTCCTATTATCATTGAACCCTTGAAACTTTTGTTTCCCAAATGGTATGACCTCAATGCACATTGTGATTATCACTATGGGAATCTAGGTTATTCCACTAAGAACTGTACCGTTTTGAAGCATAAAGTACAAGGGTTAATCAATGAAGGGGTATTAAACTTTGATACTAACTAACAAAAGACTCCAAATGTTAATGAAAATCCTCTACCAAATCATACCAGACCATCAATAAATACCTTGATTGATGGACAAAGAAGCCACATGAAGGAAAAATTAAATAAAGTTAAGACTCTGATGGCTAAGGTGTTTGAAGTATTAGTCAAAGATGACATGTTAAAGTCAATAGAACCTCAAAATTACTCTGAAGCAATTAACTCAACTGAAAGCTACAATTATCACAGAGGTATTCTGAGGCATTCTATCAAGAATTGTCACTAATTTCGTCAAGAGGTGTAAAAGTTAATGGCTATGGGTCGAATAAAGTTTTATCAAAAGAGAGAAGAGTTGGTGAAAGCTGAAGTGTCTACCATTGATTCAAAGAATAAGTTTATGCATAGATCGGTAACTATCTATTATGATGAGAAGCCAACATCGAAGCTAGAAAAGCCTGTCTCTCGATCAGTGGTGACAATTAAAGTTTCTGACCTTTTTCATATCAGAATGATAAATTAGTACTTTGAAAGTATGATTATGATGTCATAGTCAACCCAGATACTGCCAACATAATGGGTGTAGGGGGCATAACTCAAAGTGACAAGTGTTATACCTCAGAAGCTCTAAAAAAAGCTAGAAAAGAGAAAGCCAAGGTAAGAGAAGAAAATGAAACTCATAGTGGTCTTGATGTAGCACCAAAAAAAGAATGTTAGAAACTAGTATCTGAGAATGAATCATGTGAATTTTTAAAGTTAATAAAACATAACGAGTATAGCGTAGTAGAACAGCTTAACAAGATGCCAGTTAGACTTTCGCTATTGTCATTATTGCTCAGTTCAGAGTCATATCGTAATGCTTTGCTTAAAGTGCTAAATCAAGTATATGTGTCTCATAATACTTCTGTTGAATATATGGAACAACTTGTTGGCAATCTGATGATTTCAAATTATATCTCTTTTAGTGATGAAAAAATTTCTCTTGAAGGTAAAGGAAGTATCAAGGCTTTTCACATTACTGTGAAATGTAAAGGTCATATAATGGCTAATGTTTTGATTAATAATGGCTCATCCATCAATGTTATACTTGCGACTACTTTGGCAAAATTACATATTGATGGATCTTATATGAAACCTAGTCATATGATAGTGAGAGCCTTTGATGGAACTAGAAGAGAGGTGTTGGAAGATATAAAAGTGCCATTGTAGATTGGCCCATACACTTTCAACGTAAAATTTCAAGTTATGGACATCTCTCTTTCATACAATTATTTATTGAGTAGGCCATGGATCTATATGGCAGGTGCTATTCCATATTTATTACATCAAAAAGTCAAAGTCATTGTTGAAGGAAAGCTAACATGTGTGGCAGGAGAAGAAGATTTATTGATAACTCAATTGATAAATACTCTTTATGTGGAATCAACAGATTAAGCTTTGAAATGCTCTTATAGATCTTTCGAGATTGCCAATGCAACATATATAGTTGGAGGATCTAAATTGTATTCACCACACTTTTTTACGATAACTAAAATAGTAGTCAAATAACTTACCAAGATGGGATGGTGACCTGAAGCCAGACTTGGAAAGAACCTGTATATATATAAAAAAAAGATAGATTTGGCTTGGGATATAAGCCAACAAAAAAAGACAGAATAAGAATGGTGAATGAGAAAAGAGATAAGAGGATAACTAATATTAAGGGATATGAGCCAGAGTCAGAGTCTATGGTCATTTCATACCTTTATGATTTTTTTCACTCGAGAAGATATATTTATCCAGATTTACCGGAAGCCCTAAGTGTAGGATTCGTGGAAGAATTTTTAGAGTTAGCCATTCAAATGATGGATGATAGAGAAAAGAAGAGTCGAAGTGAAGAGCTGTTAGTGTACCTTTGTCATCTAGATTCTAAGCTGGATAATTGAAAAGTTACAGAGCTATCTGTTGTCTTTAAAACTTTAAAAAAGTAATGTACTATGAAACTTTAAATCCCTAATTACTTTCTACGAGTATTAGGAGATCTTTTATAGTGTGTTTATATTTGTCATTTTAATAAAAGACTTAGAAGATGCATCCGTATTTCTTCTATTGTTTTCATCTTCATTTTGCTTTCCATCATTTTCTTGCCATTCCATTTTTGTGTGCCAATATTCTCTTCATCTTACCCTTTGTAGGGTCTCAAACAATGAACATGAAGATAATCATGGTAATAATCTCGAATTTGATTTTGAAAACTTAATTCATGTTAATAAACTTGATAATGAGGAAGATTCAGATAACTACACACTGCCTCTTAATTTGTTAAAATTAATAGAACATGAAGATAAGCGAATTGAACCCCATTAGAAAATTATTGAATTAGTGAATTTGAGAGGTGGTGAAAATAAAAAAGAGGTTAAAGTTGGTATATCCCCTTTACCAGCTGAAAGACAAAAGCTAAAAGAGCTGCTCCGAGAATATGTAGATATGTTCGCATGGACTTACCAGGATATGCAAGGACTCAGTACTGATGTTGTAGAGCACAAGTTACCTTTAAAACCAAGATGTAAGCTGATGCAGCAAAAGCTAAGGTGCATGAAACTAGATATGCTGTTAAAAATTAAAGAGAAAGTGAGAAACAATTCAATGCTAGATTTTTGGAAGTGGTAAAATATCCTGAATGGATAGCCAACATAGTGCCAGTTCCTAAGAAAGATGAAAGAGTGAGAATGTTTGTCGATTATCGAGATTTGAATAGGACAAGCCCTAAGGATAACTTTCCTCTACCTCACATCGATACTCTAGTGGATAATACTGCTAGGCATTCCATATTTTCCTTTATGGATGGTTTCTCAGGCTATAATCATATCACGATGGCTTGAGATGATATGGAGAAAATTACATTTGTAACCATGTGAGGGACATTCTATTACAAAGTCATGCCTTTTAGGTTGAAAAATGTTGGTGCCACTTATCAAAGAGCAATGGTGACTCTCTTCCATGATATGATGCATAAAAAAATAGAGGTATATATGGATGATATGATTATGAAATCTCGTGAGGGAGAAGATCATATAGTCAATCTCAAAAAGCTATTTGATAGGTTGAGAAGATTTCAACTGAAGTTGAATCTCGTTAAATGTACATTTGGTGCTAAGTTAAGAAAACTATTAGGCTTTGTGGTCAGTGAAAGAGGAATCAAAGTGGATTCGGATAAGATACAAGCCATCCAAAACTTATCTCCTCATCGTACCCAGGATTCCTAGGGAGACTGAACTGTATTGCTCGTTTCATCTCTCAACTCACCTATAAGTGCGATCCTATTTTCAAGCTTCTCAAAAAACATGATCCAAGAGAATGGAATGATGAATGCCAAGAAGCTTTTGATAAGATCAAAGAATACTTGTCAAATCCACCTGTGGTGGTGCCGCCAATCCTGAAAAAATCTTTGATCTTGTACTTAACAGTGCATGAAAATTTAATAGGATGTGTGCTGGGGCAAAGAGTGAAATTGACAGGAAAGAACGAGCAATATACTAGAGTAAAAAATTCACTGATTATGAGTCCAAGTATTCACCATTAGAAAAGATATGTTGTGCATTAGCTTGGACAGCTCGAAGGCTTCGATAATACATGCTTTATCATACCACTTGGCTCATAGCAAAGTTGGATCCTATTGAGCATATCTTCAAAAAGCCCTCATTGACAGGAAGAATAGCGAGGTGGCAAGTTATGCTTTCAGAATATGATATCATATGTGACTTAAAAAGTTATAAAAGAAAGTGTCGTAGTCGAGTTCCTTACTGATCATGCTATCGAAAATTATGAAGCAATGAACCTAGAGTTCCCTGATGAAGATGTGATGGCCATTGAAGAAAATGAACCTATTGAAGAGTCTTAGAGGATGTATTTTGATGGAGTTGCTAATGCTTTGGGTCATGGTATTGGGGTAATTTTAATTTCTCCTTATGTGCACTATTATCCTATTACGACCGGTCAAATTTTAATTGCACAAATAATGTGGCTAAGTATGAGGCCTGTGTTATGGGTCTGCAAGTAGCAATTGAAAAGACAATCAAAGTATTAGATGTGTTTGGATATTCAGCTCCAGTCATCTATTAGTTACGAAGAGAATAAGAAATCAGAGATTCCAAGTTGATACGGTACCATAAGTACATTTCTCAGTTGGTTAAACAATTCGAAGAAGTTCAATTTGAGCATTAACCTAGAGAGGAAAATCAAATTGTTGATGCATTGGCTACTCTAGTTGCAATGATTAAAATAGATGCAAATATTGAAATCTAACCCATCAAGCTAGATGTAAAAGATGAACCAGCATATTGTTCAGGTGTTAAAGAAGAAGTTGAGAGGAAACTATGGTATCATGACATCATACAATACATTAAAAGCTTGCAATACCCAGAACATGTAACAAAAAATGATAAGAGAACTATTAAAAGGTTGATTATGAGTTTCTTTCTTGATGGAGACGTCCTTTATAAAAGAGATCGAGATCAAGTACTCTTAAGGTGTGTGAATACAGCTGAAGCAAAGAGGATTATTGAAGAAATGTATGATGGAGTTTGTGGGGCACATACAAATGGTCATATGATGGCTAGACAAATTATGAGGGCTAGATACTATTGGTTGACAATGGAAAGTGACTGTATTGATTATGCTAAAAAATGCCATAAGTGTCAGATCTATACTGACAAGATCCACACTCCTCCAATAGCGTTGCATGTTTTGGTTCCTCCATGGTCATTCTCTATGTGGGGTATGGATGTCATCGGTTTCATCACTCTAAAAGCTTCAAATGGACATAGATTCATCTTTGTAATGATTGATTACTTTACAAAATGGGTAGAAGCCGCATCATACGCTAGTGTGACCCGATCTGTGCTATGTAAATTCATAAAAAGGGAGATAATATGCAAATATGGGCTTCCAAAGATAATTATTTCTGATAATGTCAAAAATTTGAATAGTAAGATGATGAATGAAGTTTGCACTCAGTTCAAGATTCGTCACTGTAATTCGATACCATATCGTCCAAAGATGAATGGGGCAGTAGAAGCTACAAATAAGAATATCAAAAAAATCCTGAAAAAAATGACTGATGCTTATAAAGATTGGAATGAGAAGTTGCCCTTTGCTTTGCATGCTTATAGAACATCAGTCCGAACATCTACTAGGCCATTTCGTTCTCTGTGGTATATGGAATAGAAGCTGTGCTACCGGTCGAAGTGAAAATTCTCTCGCTGAGAGTCCTGATGGAGGTAGAATTAGAAAAAGTAGAATGGGTTCGAAATCGCTTTGAGTAGTTAAACCTCATTGAAGAGAAAAGACTTACAGCACTTTGTCATGGTCAATTATATCAAAAGAGAATGATAAGAGCATATGACAAGAAAATTCATCCCCATTGCTTTAGGAAAAGATATTTGGTGCTGAAAAAGATCATTCCAAATCAACATGATAATCAAAGAAAATGGACACCGAATTGGAAAGGCTCGTATGTGGTGAAAAAGGCCTTTTTTGGTGGGGGCATTGATTTTGGCAGAGATGGACGAAAGTGATTTATCTACTCTAATAAACTTAGATGCTGTGAAGTAATATTTTGCTTGAAAGAAAAAAAGTAAAAAAATAAAAAAGTAAAAAATAAAAAATAATGACTCATCTAAGCTGAAAACCTGAAAAAAGGTAGCTTGAATGCGAAGAAGAAGCATCATTCCACACTACAAAGGCAAGTGTAGTTTGATGAATTTTGAAGGATCAAAGAAGTCATCTAATTTAGTTTTAAAAAAAGAATCTGGAATATTTTGTTCATGATTATCTTATGATCATCATTTGGGCACCTTTGTTTCAACTCAAATACTTTGCCATGCACTTGTGACCAATATGCTATTTTTCCTTTGGAAATAACACCTATCCATTCTTTTATTCTCATTTTTGTCCTTCACATGAATAGGAGAAATGTGTGATTGCATTTTATTGGTCTTCGATTTAAAATGATGAAAAAAAAACAAACATGAAAGATCTTAGCATTACTTTTTAAAAAAAGTTGACAAAGGTAAATGAAAAAGGATGACAAAAGCATGACAAGACATTGATGTTACGACTTTTGAAGAAGAAAAATATTATGGTCAGATGTTAAGAACAGATTGGTCATATAAGAATTCTGATAAAAGAAGCCAAAAGTGAAAGATTTTGAGAACTTTTTTACTACAATGAATAATTTTGATTGCATTATATGCATTGCATTTAGAGCACTCAGTACATGCATCCATAAGCAGTTTTAATAAGGATAGAGACTTTACATTTCCTGATCAAACAAAAGATTTCAAAAAAGAAAAAATTTACTTGTTAAAAGAAAAGAACTCAGTTTTAAGAAAAAATGAGATTTTAAAATTGTTGAGCCTCTGCTGAGAAGAGTTTTTTCAATATTTTAAAGTTATTGAGCCTCTGTTGAGAGGAGCTTTTCCAAGATGAAATTTTAAAGTTGTTAAGCCTCTATTGAGATGAGCTTTTTCAGATGAGATTTTTAAAGTTATTGAGTCTCTGCTGAGAAGATCCCTTTCGAATATGAGATTTTAAAGTTGTTGAGCCTCTACTGAGATAAGCTTTTTCAAAAGAGATTTTAAAGTTGTTGAGCCTCAGCTGAGAGGAGCTTTTTCCAAGATGAGATTTTTAAAGTTGTTAAGCCTCTGCTGAAAGGAGTTTTTTTTAATATGGGAATTTTTTAAAGTTGATAAGCCTCTGTTGAGAGGAACTTTTTCAAATAAGATTTTTAAAGAGTTGTTGAGCCTCTGCTAAGAGGAGCCCTTTCCAAGATGGGATTTTAAAGTTGCTGAGCCTCTGCTAAGAGGAACTTTTTCAAGATTTTAAAGTTGTTGAGCCTCTGTTGAGAGGAGCTTTTCCAAGATGAGATTTTTAAAGTTGTTGAGCCTCCGTTGAGAGGAACTTTTTTCAAGATGAAAATTTTTAAAAATTGTTAAGCCTCTGCTGAGAGGAGTTTTTTTTAAGATGAAATTTTTAAAATTGTTGAGCTTCTGCTGAGAGGAGTCTTTTTCAGATTTTAAATTTTTAAAAGTTATCGAGCCTCAAATGAGAAAAGCATTTTCGATTAAAAAAAAAAATTTTTGAGTAGTCTATTTTAAAAAAAAAAGAAAAAAAAATCCATTTGGATTTGGACAAAATTTTTGTCTTTGTCTTTGCCCTATTACTGATTATCAGCAATGTGTAAAGAGGGATAGCTGTGGACATCAAATTTGTCTAGAAAAAATATAAAAATACAAAATAAAAAATATAAAAAAAAATATATACCAAAAATAATACAAAATACCAAAAAAATACAAGAATAATAATAATAATAAAATAGAATAGAAAAAAAAAATCGAGGGTGGCAGTGGTGCCTTCCCCGGCACCATTGCCACCAGGCCTTACACCTCACCCTTCTGACTACCATGCTCTACCCTCCACCCCTCTGACCACCATGCCCTACCACCCATCCCTTATCACTGTCAGATGTTGCCAAAAATAAATAAAAGAAGCATGGGGTTCGTGCTTGCACCCCCATGCCTAGCCTTGTGCCATTCCCTTAGGCACAGGGCAATGCTGAGCTCTATAAACAGAGCTCATGGTCGGACAAGAAAGAAAAAAACATAGAAGATGAGGAGACGTTGCAAAAAGAATGAAAAAAAAAATAAAAAAAAATACACAGTCCTCTCCGTAGGGAGGAAACCAGCACCGAGCTTCTTGTATAAAGAAGAAAAAAAGTCAGTTAAAAAAAAAAAAGTCAGTTACAAAGAAAATATAGTGTCACCGAAACTTTGAAAGCAGCTTTAGGGAAGTTAGGACTCTTTTTGGTGAAAAAGAGGCAGATCTATGTTAAAGAGGTCGAAAAGAGTTTGTGGGTATTTTTTAAAATTTTTTGACACTATCGACGGTGGCCAGAGTTTGTAGTCGACGAGGATTGCGACGGCGGTTGTGACGGATGGCCATCGGCCCCAGGTCAGCCAAAAAAAAGAGAAAAAAATAGGCATTTTTTTTAGAGGAAAGGAAAAATGACTGAAAAAAATTGAACCTTTTATATAAACAGTGAAAACTAAAATGACGTTATTTCAATAAACGCCCGAAACAATGTTGTTTTAAGCATCTATGATCCGCGCGTCAACCTACGACCCGACTCGAGTTCCGCGCACCCGACCCGTGACTCGCTTCTCCATCAGCCTTTGACTGTCTAACTGGATCGGAGTCGAACCGCTGAACCTGAATCGAACCAGTACCGAACCGCTAAACAAACCAGACCGTGCCCAGATCGAGCCGAACCACCAAATCGAATCGAGTGTTGATCGAACCATTGACCGATCCGGTTCAGGTAAAAAATTTTTTTTTTTGATTTTTTATATATTATTTTATTAATATTTATGCATATTAAAATATTTATATTTGTTAGATTAAATGATGAAATATGTGGTTAATTTTTTAAAAGAAACTTTAAAAACAAAATAATATAAAATAAATTTAATAATAATACTAAACTAATAAAAAATGTAGTAAAAAGAAATTTTTATCTGATGACGAGATTCAAAGGTATTCCGAGTAGTGATAACTACGAAATCTCTAGGTGAAAAGATTTTTTTTAAAATACTACCAGTGTATTGGAGTATTTGTAAAAAATTTTCAATACATTAAAAATTTCTTTTTTTTTAAGTAATAAATAAAAGTTGATTAATATATTAAAAATATAAGTAATAAAAATGAGAAGAAAAGAAATTTTATCCGATAATGAGATTCTAAAAGTATTTCGACTAGAGATGCTTTAAGAAATCTCTAGATGAAAAAATTTTTTGTAAAATATTACCAGTGTATTGGAATATTTATAGAAAATCTTCAATATAATGAAAATTTCATTTTTCTTCAAAAATTTAAATAAGAATATTAATAAAATAATTAATAAAATTTCTAACAAAGAAAAATAAAATGTGTACATCAACATGGTAACATTTTGCATTGCATGCATGACATTTTTTTTATTACAAGTAAATTTGAGCCTCTGAGGATGAGATTTTAAGGTATTCCGAGAAGCATTGCCTAAAAAATCTCTAGGTGAGAAGAAGTTCTTCTAATGTTACCAACGTACTAAAACATTTTAAGAATTATTTCAATAAAAAAGTTTTAATTTATTTTTTCTCGAGAATAAATTTTTTTCTAATAAAAAAATCAAGAAAATTATTTTTTTGAACACCGAAAATTGGACTATTTTTGTCAAAATCAAAGGATAACACATTGTTAATTGGTACCGTTTTTAACGGACGTTGTGGGGGTGCTAATCCTTCCCCACACGTAACCGACTCCCGAACCCAGACTATTTCATAGATCATAAAATTATCTTTTTAATAAATTTTAATTAATTTTAAAACTTTATTTAAAGGATATGTTTTAGTAGGTGGCCAATCGCACCTAGCCAAAAAAAGATTGGTGGCGACTCCATTATTTTTTATTTCATTTCCAAATTTGTCGGGCGGGCACAAAATCGTTACGACACAATGTAATATTAGATAGGCAAAGTAAAAGCCTCCAGAGAAAAAGATGGCCTAAAATTGAGTTAAAACAAAAATGAATAATGGGGAAAAAAAACAAACAAGTAAAAAAAAAAAACCCCAAAAAGAGTGAACTGGCAATGATGACAGTGTTTTGGATAACACCATGTTTAGTACCATATGTGCCTAAACCCATACAAGGGATCTTAGCTCCTATGTTCAATTCAAAGAATCTAATTTTATTTGTCATTCTTGTACTCCACCTTGTCTTTCAATAATTCCTGTGACAAAAATAAAATACTCACCAATCAAAGCAAAACTCTTCTTATTAACATGCACTAAAAAAACTAACTTAAACAATTTTCTACCAAATACATAAACACAATAAAAAATAACAAAAACAACAAATCTCTGATCTGAGAAAGATCACCAAAAATCAAAAACCCAAAAATTTTGTCACCCATCAAAAGAGAAGCTTCACAACTATAAAACCCTACAGAACCCTATAGTTTATTCAAAGAAAAAGAAAAACAAAGAGATGTCATTATTGACAGCTATGCAAAAAGAGCAAAAGAGCCTTTTACATAACCAAACTCAAAAGTCAAAAAAAAAATCTTCAAAAAGCAAAAATAGTGTTAAATCTAACAAATAAATAAGAGACGAGTATGTAAAGATATTACCTGGATGGTCATGGCCTTCTTGTTAGACTTAAGCTAGTTTCCTATCAAAATAAAAATAAAACAAAGTAACACTTCAGATCAAGAATAGATATAACAAAATGAGAAGTTTAAAAAAAAAGAAACTAGATAGATAAGAGATGGAAAAAAAGAAAGGATAAACTTTAGAATACCTTTGGTAGTGGGTTTTTGCTTTTCCAAGTTCTTCTTATAAGCTATCTTAGATTTTTGCCTATTTTCTCCTTTTATGGTGGATGATAAGATGAGAGGAAAAAAAAGGTTTGATCAAAAAATGAAGAAACAACCAAAGAAAATTCTAGAAGAAGCAAAAAGTAAATGTAAAAAGCAAAGCAAACCAAACCAAACCCATTAAAAAAGAAGAAAAAATCCTGGGAAACTAAACCCAAAAAAACTGGACACATGGTAACCCCATAATCTTTTGAGATGCTTTTTATATATAATAGTATAGATATTGTCAAGTGAAATATTTGACTATGTTTTATAAAACCAAACAAAGCTTAGATTTTTCAATTAGCTCTAACTCTAATATTACATTGTAAATTCTATTAATATATTTTGCAATTAGATTAGTTGAAATTTTAAAAAATTTTAAGAATCTAAATAGTTTTTTTTTCAAGTATGTAACACTTATAAAAATTATGATCAATTTTTAATCATATTTTATGACAAAAAACTTAGAATAAATAAAACTAGAGAGCAAATTTTCAAGGTAGAAAAGGTTAAGCTTTAAATGAACAATATAATATAGAAAAGGTTAAGCTTTAAACTTGTTGAAAATGATAACGATAAAGTTCAATTGAGTTATAAAAGCCAAATGCTAGAGGGATTAATATAATTATTAACTAAAATGATGACCTAGTTTTTCTTGGGATTTTTATTTAATTTAAATAATATTTTAATAATTTATTTTAATAAATTTTATTTTGTGCATTTTAATATATATTATATATTAATATTAAAATAATTATAGTTTGTTAATTGTCAATATTAAATATATAATAATTAATTATTTATAATTACATAATATAATTGCATTTGTAAATGTAATTTATATGTTTTTGCAAATATTATTTAATTATTAAAAACTCATCACATTTTCGCTAAATAAATATTTTGGAGACTATTATTATATATAGCTAGTAAATTTAAACAATTTTTTTTGGAAATTATTATTATGTATAGCCAGTAAAGACTATTGTAGGAATTGCAAAAATAATAATTTTTTTTATTTTGTTCACCTTTTGTATTTAATAAAAATTTAAAAATTTATTTTATTTATTATTTAATTATACATCATAGTTTCAATGCTACTTTTTAGAAATTCCTTATATTTTGTTTGTATATTTTCATATTTATTTATCAGAATTCTTTGCAAACTAATCTTATATTTAAATAAGGGTAATTCTAAATACACTAAAAAAATACTCTTTACACCTCATTATTAAATACACCCAACATTTAAAATATAACTAAATATTTATACTCAATACACCGTATCCCAACATTTCACTTTTCCTATTTCATACCCTTTACACTTTTCTCTATTCTTCATTATCTCATTTTTCTCTCTATTCTCAATCTAAACTCAATCCAAATGGAACCCAAAATTTTCAAACAAGCCCCTAAATCACAAGTTTTTAACATTCCATTCATTCTAGGTCAAATTTCCAAATTATTGTTACTTAATTTGGTTGATTTGTTAGGGTTTATAATCTAGGGTTTAGTTGTCTTTTTGGTGAAATCATGTATTATAGAAATAGATTTTCGTAAGCCTTTCAAAGTTTACAAAAATATAGAAATGGAATTTTGTAAGTGTTAAAGCTTACATCCCCACCCTCAACAATAAAGATAGCATTGGCCTTGCCTACCAGCTCTCTCTCCACTGCTTTGATGATAGTATTAGCCATGCCAAAGAGTTCCACACCAACTACATCGACAGTAGGAAAGTCCACATGTCTATAGTGTGTATATATTTGATTTAAGAGGCTGAGGGAAAGGGAGTAGGGTATTGATACTATGGAGTAGGGCAATGATTTTGTAACTTTATTATTATTATTATTATTTAGCGAAGTATGCTTATAAAACATCTATTATATTATGTTGTATTTATAAAACATCCATGAAATTACCTATTCAATATAACATATCCCATTAGATAACATGTTTAATATAACATATATCATTAGATAACATGTTCAATATAACACATCTCATCAGATAACTTATACATTAAAAATCTAATAAACTAAAAAAATAGATTTAAAATCGAGGTAAATTGTTAAAATAAAAATATTAATAGTATTTCTAAAATAAAAATGTAGTTTTGTTGTAAACATTAAAAAAAAATTCAAAATTTACCAAAGACTACAATTCTAAGATAGAAAATGTAATCTTTATTAAAAAAAAAAATGATGTTTTTAAGATAAAAACGCAATCTTTGTTGAAAATATGAAAAAAAATTTTTTTTTAGAATTTAACAAACACAATGTTTATAAGATAGAAAATATAGTCTTGTTAAAAACATAAAAAATATATTTTTAGAATTTAATAAAGATGATGTTTCTAAGATAAAAAGAAAAAAAAACACAATTTTTATTAAAAAGACGTCATTTCTAAACAAAAATGTAATCTTTGTTGAAAATATGAAAAAATATATTTCTAAAATTTAATGAAGGCAACATTTCTAAGATAAAAAATATAATCTTTGCTAAAAATATGAAAACTATATTTTTTTAGAATTTAGTAAAGATGACGTTTCTAAGATAAAAAAATGCAATCTTTATTGAAAAGATTATATTTTTAAGATAAAAACACAGTCTTTGTCGAAAACATGGAAAAAATATATTTTTTAGAATTTAACAAAAATAACATTTCTAAGACAAAAAATGTAGTCTTTATTAAAAATATGAAAAAATATATTTTCCTAAATTTAACAAAGACTACATTTTTATCTTTGAAATATCATCTTTATAATAAAGATTGCATTTTTTTTATTTTAGAAACATTGTTTTTATTAAATTTTGAAAAATATATTTTTTCATATTTTCAATGAAGACTAACGAAAATTGCATTTTCTATCTTAAAAATGTTGTCTTCGTTACATTATGGAAAAAATATTTTTTTTCATGCATTTTCATCTTAGAAATATTGTCTTTTCAATAAAGACTGCATTTTCAATTTTAGAAACGTTATCTTTATTGAATTTAAGAAATATATTTTTTAATGTTTTCAACATTTTCTATCTTAGAAATGTTGTCTTTGTTGTACTCTAAAAAATACATTTTTTTCATATTTTCAACAAAAATTGTGTTTTTATCTTAGAAACTTCATTTTTGTAATAAAATTTGCATTTTCTATCTTAAAACATCATTTTTTGTTAAATTGTAAAAAATAATTTTTTTTTATATTTACAACAAAGATTGGGTTTTTATCTTAAAAATATTATTAATATTTTAGTTTAACTATTTACCTCTATTTTAAATCAATTTATTCAATTTTTAATGTATGTTTTATCTAATGAGATGTGTTATATTAAATAGGTAATTTAATAGATGGTTTATAAATACAACATAATATAATGGATGTTTTATAAGCATACATTACTAAATAAAAATAACAAAGTTACAAAATCACTACCCACTCTACAGTATCAATACCTTATTGGCTTTCCTTCAGCTTCTTAAATCGAACAAAAATAGCATTTTCTATCTTAGAAATGTTGTCTTTGTTGTACTCTAAAAAATACATTTTTTTCATATTTTCAACAAAAATTATGTTTTTATCTTAGAAACTTCATTTTTGTAATAAAATTTGCATTTTCTATCTTAAAACATCATTTTTTGTTAAATTGTGGAAAATATTTTTTTTATATTTACAACAAAGATTGGGTTTTTATCTTAAAAATATTATTAATATTTTAGTTTAACTATTTACCTCTATTTTAAATCGATTTATTCAATTTTTAATGTATGTGTTATCTAATGAGATGTGTTATATTAAATAGGTAATTTAATAGATGGTTTATAAATACAACATAATATAATGGATGTTTTATAAGCATACATTACTAAATAAAAATAACAAAGTTACAAAATCACTACCCACTCCACAGTATCAATACCTTATTGGCTTTCCTTCAGCTTCTTAAATCAAATATATACATGCAGTGAATGAGTGAGTTTTGTTTTAGTCGATGCAGTCGATGTGGAACTCTCTGGCAAGCCTGATATTGTTATAGGGGTAAAGCTTATGGGCAAGGCCGATGTTGTTGACATTATTGGGGCTTAGGATGTAAGCTTTAAAAAGCTTATGAAAGTAAAGCTTATGGAAGTGGATATTTGAGAAGCCTTTAAAGCTTACAAAAACCCACTTTCGTAAGCTTTGAAAGGTTTATAGAGATCCATTTTTGTAATACATGATTTCATAAAAAAAAAAACCTTAAACCTTAGGTTATAAACCCTAATAAATCAACCCAAGTAAGTAACAATAATTTGGAAATCTTACTTGGAATGGATGAAATACTAAAAAAGCTTGTGATTTAAGGGCTTGTTTAATGATTTTGGGTTAAATTTAGATTGAGATTAAAGAGAAAATTAAGAGAATGAAGAAGAGAGAAAAGTGGAAAAGGTATGAAATGGGAAATGTGAAATGCTGGGATGTGGCATATTGAATAAAAATATTGATTTATATTTTAAATGTTAGGTGTATTTAGTAATAAGTTGTAAAGAGTTTTTTTGTTAGGGGGGGAGGAGTATTTAGAAAGGTTAATTATAAAAATGACCACTAAACTATACACTTTTTGTCAGTTTGGTACCTAAAGAAATAAAATTATCAGTTTGGTATTTCAAATTTCATTCTGTTATTACGTTGGTAACTTATACTAACACTGTTAGTCTAAAATGTTGATGTGGTATAAATCCAAAAAGATGTTAACATATGTCAAAAAGTGCAATTAACTTCACATCATCAATATAATTCATGATTTTCTGTAAGTGCACAGAAGGTTTAAGTAATAATAGTGACTGAAAGTCAGATATTGTCCTTTTGGGATTAGCTAAAGAATTCTTAGTCTAACTACCTATTATCCTCATACTTTCTCTAAAGTTGATTTAATCGAAAAGTATATACAAGGCTAATCTAATAAGAATAATTGAATAAAACTAACAACAATACATCAATCTAGCAAAATGTAAATTTGCAACATGTAAAATAAGTAAATGAGAAAGTTTAGCTAAAATAGTAGCTAAAGTGAATTGAATTGAACTCAACATGCTCTGAATGTTAAACTAATCTAAAGAACCAAAAATAACAAGATCAATTAACCAACAAAATGGTAACTTGAAAGCATTAACAGAAAATAACTAACACTGAAAATAACTACCTTAACTACCTTCCAACTTCTAACAAAAAAAATCTAAAAACTTATTAAGAAATGATCCAAACAACTTGTAAACTACAAAAACAATAACTAAAATAAGATTAAAATAGATTTGAAGAACAACTAAATAAGCAAAAATGTAAAATATAGCATGAACAAGCAAAATCGAAAACAAATTTCAAATATGAAAACTACCAATTCTTGAATGAAAAACTTAGATCTACAAGCATAATGAGCTTAAATTGAACTAAAGTTATCTAGATCTACAGGTTTACTATCTAAATCAATAAAGAAATCACAAGAATCAATAAAAAATAAAGCTCATTAAAATAGTTCATAAACCGAATGCAAGAAGAGCAAAAATAAAGGAATTAAAAGAAATTGATCAAACAGAATTGAAATTCATGAAATCAGATACACTAAAATGAATCTAAACAAGAAAACACATGAATCAAAAGGTACAAAATGACAAAAGAGTAAACCAATTGCTCAGCTAGAGAAAAGAGTCTTAAAGTACTATCACTGACTCAAACTTTAGCTTCTTGATCTGGCCAAAACTTTAAAGAATTTTTTAGAAATTTGTAAAATGAATTTGAATGTGATATTTTCTAGATTTGTAGAGATATGAATCAAGAATCCACAAAAAAAATTTGGATTAAAACTCAAATAAATAATTGAGATTCAATGGAAAAACTAAAAATAAGTCAGAAATGAAAAGTGCTAAACATATTTGAGATTTAATAGAAATTGTAAGAAATTGAGCTTGAAATCTTAAATAACACTAACTTTCATTGAAAGATTATTAAAGTGCATGTAAAAAAAAAGGTAGAAAAAGTAAATTTTGCTAGAAAATTAAAGCAATTTTCTCCTAAACAGCCTTTCAAAGAACAAGGAGGAAACTGTTTAGAGAGAAAATAAAGTAAATGCAAGAAACTAAAACAAAAAAAAATTTGAAAAAGTCTTCTTTAATGGCCGGCCAACCCTCTTATTTATAAGCCAAGGATGAGGTGGTTCAGCCAATAAAATGGCACAAAAATACCAACTAATATGCCACATCTTCTAGAGTATTCCAATTCATCTAACTAGCTCACTTAGCTTTTTTGTTTGCTTCTCTTTACTTCACTTCACTTCAAGCAATTTTCCTATGATCTTGTGAGCTCCAAAAAGTCAAAATTATTTGCAATGAGAAGCCTTAAAATTGTCACAACTGCATTGCTCCTTTCTTGAATCTAAGAAGGGGCACCATAAGCCTTGATCATCCAACAAGTACATTACACAACTTGCATTGAATCTTTGCTTCCAATTTTTGGCACCAACTTGTAACTTCTTCCTCTTTCAATTTCCAACCAAATACAAACCATCTAGTTTCCAATTTGTGCATGAAAATTTTTGAAAAATTCCTAGCTCCAAAGATGGCTTTAAATCACACCAATGCATATATAACCATTCTAGCACAAGTAAAAATACTAAAAAAATGACAAAGCACTAATGAGCTAAAAATAATATTTTCTCATAAAAATATGAAGACTAAAGCTTGAAATAAAGTTCAAATAAGCTAAAGTAAGCTAAGGAAATCATAGAAGAAAAAGGTAAATAAGCTAAGGAAATCATAGAAGAAAAAGGTAAGAAAATCTCCCATGAATGGCATTAGAAACACATGCACACTAATTTCGCTCTTTCATAGCTTTTTGCAGTAAAATGCATCCAAAATGAGTATAAAAGTTTCAATTTTCATTTCATTTTTTTTTTCATATTTTTACCTACATATTGAATATTTCTACATTTAAAAGTATTTTTGTTAATTTTCTAAAGGAACAAGTAAATATTCACAAGAAATTGTACGAAAAAAGTGTAATAAAATGCTAAACTTTTAGTGCAATTACAATGCTATGTCAACGTAAAAACAAAAATTCTAAAAGATTCTAAGAAATTATAAAAAAACTTTCTGAAAATTTTCTAAACATTTTTCAAAAGTTCTAAAAATTTTAACAATTCTAAAAAGAAAATTTAGATTTTCAAAACTTGAAAAAAATTCAAAAATTCAAAACATTTCTCCAAAAATTCTAAATTTTTGCAAAAAATCATAAAAACATTTGAAAAACATTTTAAAATTTTTTAGAATTTATAAAAAATTAATAATTATGAAATATTTTAAAGAATTATAAAAATTACGGTAACTTTAAATTTCAAAAAATTCTAAAAATTTTAATAAAAATCCCAAAAATTAAAAAATGAGAAGTTTAATAAAAATTAAATTTTCTTAAGATTAAAAAAATTATAAAAAAAAACAAAAACTAAAAATTAAAAAAATATAAAATCTTTTGAAAATTTAGAAAACTTAAAAAAAATTTAAAAAATATAATTTATTTTAAATTGAAAATTTAAAAAAAAATTGCATTGTTAAATAATTTCAAAATTCTGAAACATTTTAAAAATTTAAAAATTTTGAAAATAAAAATAAAACATTAAAAATTAAATAAAAATTTCAAAAATTTCAAAAAAATTTTGAAAAAATGAAAAAAATATAAAAAACAAATTAAAATTGTAAGATTCAAAAAAATGAAAAATTTTTAAAATTTTTTAATTTTTTTATTTTCTAAAAAAATTAATTTTTTTTACTTTAAATATTTTAAATTTTGTTAGTGTTTTTTAAATTAAAAATTTTGTATTTTATTAAAAAAATCTTTTCTGAATGTATTGAATTTTTTAAAATTTTGAATTTTTTAAGTTTCCTTTATTTTTTTAGAATTTTTGGGAACTGTTAAAACTTTATAGAATTTTTGTTGAATATTTTTAGAATGTTTAAAAAGTTTTTTTAGAATAATTAGAATTTTTTATAAAATTTTTTGGTAATTGTTTAAAATTTTCTAGACTTTTTTGAGTTATTTTGAATTTTTAAAAATTTTTTAGAATCCTTTAGAATTTTAAAAAAATTTTCTTTTAATGCTGGTGTGGTATTATTGATGTGGCATTGACTGGACTAGTAGATATGTGTCGGCATCTTATTGAATATTCATGCCATATTAGTAAGTTGACTAACAATGTTAGTCTTAAGTACTAATGTGAATGATGAAATAAAAGTTAAAGTACAAAACTGATAACTTTATTTTTTTAGTTACCAAACTGATAGAAAATTTATAGTTTAGGGGCTATTTTTATATTTAAGAAATACTAACAAGAATTTTGTTGAGATTGACAAGAATTTTATTAAAATGTTTTAAACCTTTCTCCTTTAGAAATTACTTTTTAAGAAATATCATCATCAATAACAATAAATTAGGTCGGATCTATTAAGCTTATCTTCCAACAACCAATCCCAATTCTTTCTCTTAATTTTTTTTTTCACTCCATATCTTTTTAAACCTTAACTTAAAAGATAAAATCCTACTTTTCTTTTTCTTTTAACTGCCACTTTTAATCATTTTTCTTTCTCTTTTTTTTTTTTAATCTGTTATCTACTCTTTTATCTCTTTTGAGATCTTTTTTGCATTTTTTACATATTGTTTTCCTCTTATTCCTTTTTTTTTTCATTTTTTTCTTCAATTGAAATACCTTTTATGTACTCTTAAAATGTTTACTTTGGATTAGATCTAAAACGAATTTAAAAAAACATGTTTAAGATCAAGATATATTTTCTTAAAACAATCCTTTTAGATTTTAAAGAAAAAAATTTTGTGCATTTTTTTGTTACATCATATGTTATTGGTTATATTTTTAAAAAAATTTTTTTGGAATTTAGAAGGACCTTTTGGAATTTTCAAAGTTTTTCAAAATTTTAATATACCTTTCATAATTTTAAATGCATGATTTTTCTTATAGTTTCTTGGGTGCATGTTGTAGAATTTGATTTTTAGTTATGAATTATGTATTTATGGATTCTTTTTTCATATTATTCATATTTGACTTTTTAAGTATTTGGTAATTTCAATTTTTCAAGATAAAAGTAGATTTGTTGTTGTTTAATAAGGATTTGTTATAAGGGATTTAAAAACTCCATTTTGATTTTGGATTTCGGTTATTGACTGTGTTTAATGTGGATTTATTGCTTTTTGTAGTCTTTTTCATGTTTTATAAAAACAAAAATGGGATAATTTTTTGTGATTTAATTTTTAGTTATAGTGGTACGCTGGGTTTTTGGCTAGATTTAGGTTGTGATTGGTGATGGGTTCAAGTATGGAAATGTGGTGGTTGGTGGTAGCTGGTTGTAAAAGACGGATGGTTTTGGTTGAGTTAGGTTTTGAATTAATTCAATGCAGACATTTGCATAAAAGGATGATTTTATCCTTAATTTCTTTGATCAATTAAAAACTAGTAGATGGCATAAAATTGTTAACCTTGTGATGAATAGTGTTTTAATAGTCTCAATTTAGAAACTATTTTATATTATAGATTATAAGCCTTTATTCCTAAATTACCCCTCAAATCATTTTTAGGTACAATGATTTGGTCACTAAATTATTAAGTTGGGGAGAGTTTTAATTTATCTTATAGATTGGAAATGTACATTGTCAATTCAATTAACACTCAATGATATAATTCAGTAATTGAGGTATAATTCAAATTCTTTTACTTGAAAAAATTATTCAAATCTTTCTTCTTCAACTAAAATAGGATTTTAGTATTTGATAAGATAAAACAATTGAATATATCATACAGCAAAAAATCAAGTTATCCTTCAATTGTGTGACTATATCAAGAATCAAATAAATATAGCAATACTAATTCTAGCAAATAAATCACCAAACCATAAGCATAATGACATAAGTAATTTTATGTGGAAAACCTTTCAATGAAAAGTAAAAATTATGAGTAGCAACAAAAATGTGAATGTAAAGTGCTCTCTAGCTAGAACTAGATGTATTCAATCACAATATCTTAAGATTAAACAATCTTGACAAAAAAACAAATTTGCAAGAGAAAATTGGAGAAGTCTCACCAAATTCAAATATTAACAAACACCCATGAAATTAGTAGGTAGAAAACTTAAAATTCGATCTCCACCATTCATATTGAAGAGCAATGAGTGCGATCACACTGATAAAATTTTAACATAATATGATCATGAATTAACCTCAATCAAACTACTTGATTGGAACTACACAAACCCTTTTTCTCATTTTCATTTTTTTTTACACCACTGCCAACTTTTATTACTAGCTAACTTTTTTTTTACCCTACCAGTCGTATGAAAAATAATATTTAAGAGTTTATTAAACCCTTTGATTATACATAAAAGGACAAAAAGGTCCTTGGTGTATGGGGCTTTGATTTTAGGTCACCTTCATATGAAAAAAACCAAGATAAACAAATCTCTTCTTTTTTGACTATTTAAAGGGAATTGCCATCCAAGTGATTAAACGACAAACTTCAATCTTTTTTCTTAGTAGTGTCTTTGTCAACATATCAAAGCTATTGTGATAGATGTAAATATTTTCAAGTTCAAACAAGTTGTCATCGAGAGCATCTCTTAATCAATGGTACCTCACATTAATACACTTTGATCTTGAATGAAAAGTAAAATTATTACTATGGTGAATTGCACTTTGATTGTCACAAAATATCACATATCGTTGCTGTTTAAAACTGAGCTCCTATATGAACTTTTTCATCCATAACAACTTTATACCTGCTTCAATGACTGCAACATATTCTACCTCTATTGTAGAAAATGCAACACATTTTTGTAGTCTTGATTGCCAAGATATAACCCCACCTGAAAATGTAATCAAATAATCCAAAGTGGACTTTTAGGAATACATATCTCCAGCCATATCTAAATTAGTGTAACCAAACAAAATTGGTTTCCCATTTCCAAAAGTGAGTCTCAAGCTGGTTATGCCTCATATAGATATTTCATAATCCATTTAACTACATTCAAATGCTCTCTTCCTAGATTTGACAGAAAACAGCTAACAACACCAACTACATGGGTTATGTCAAGCCTAGTACACACTATTGCATAAATCAAACTTCTTGCTGCTAAAGCAAACTAAATCTTCATATGGCTTCCTTTACTTTAGTTGTTAAAAGGCTCTATTAAATATTTAGTTGAAAGTGTGTAGCAAAGGGAAGGCTAACCATTTTAGCTTAATCCATATTGAATCTTTCAAGCACCTTTCCAATATAGTGCTTTTGTTACGTGTATAACTTCTTGGTGCTAAGTCTCAGTGAATTTGAATTCCAAGAATTTGCTATGTTGGCCCAAGTGTTTCATAGCAAAGTATCTATTCAATTGCTTTTTCAATTGGTCAATTCTAGAAGCATTCTTGCCAACAATTAATATGTCATCAACATAAAGCAATAACATAATAAAATCATTATTAGATAATTTCTACACAAAATATAATGGTCAGAAGTAGTTTTCTAGTCGCCTTGCTCACCCATAATTGACTCAAACTTCTTGTATCACTTTTTCAGTGCTTACATTAATCCATAAAGACTTTTATTTAGCTTGTACAATAATATATTTTTCCTTTTACTACAAAACCTTTTGGTTACTCCATGTAAATCTTCTTGTCCAAGTCACCATGGAGAAAAATAATTTTGACATCTATTTATTCAATCTCTAAATTAAGACTAACTGTTAAACCCATAACCACACGAATAGATCATGTCTTAACAACTGGGAAAAAGATTTTATCAAAATCAATACCTTTTTTTTGATTGAATCCCTTGACAACCAATTTAGCTTTGAAATGTAGTTATGAATTGTGTTCTTCTTACTTCACTCTTACACCCATTTATTCTTCAAAACTATTTTTCTTTTTGTTAGCTTTACTAGTTTAAAAGTATTATTCTCATGCAAATACTTCATTTCATCATGCATAGTATTAACCTACTCTTTTTTGTGTTCATCTTTCATGGCCTTTATATAATTTTCAGGTTCTCCTCTGTCAGTATCACATACTTATCAATAAAATATCATTTGGAAGGCTATCGGTCTCTAGTAAACCTATTGAATAGAAAATCTGGTAAAACCTCTTGTAGAACTTCTAGTAGAACCTTTAATACTGGATTGGCTCAATCCTTTTAGTAAAAGATTAGGCCGAGTTTAATTGCAATTCAACAAACTAAGAGTAATTACTGGATTACAAAGTATCCATTACTTTGAATTCAAATTTTATTTATCTAAAGTATCCCTTGCTTCGAATTTAAATTTGATCTCTTTCCATACTTCACAAGCAGCAGCTATTTAATACTCAATTTGTTAGCCTCATGGATAATTTCATTACCTTGGCGGGCAAGGTCACATCCCTGCTATCATCAACCACTTCAACCCATGTAGGACTAGTATTAACATCACCTGTATTGTGCTAGTCATCTTGAACATCTTCAACCTCTGTAGGCATATACGTCAAGTGAATTAGATCAAAGTCAATCAAACCATTACTGTAATGTGGAACTAATATATGAGTTTTCTAAATATCATGTACAGTTTGGTCTTTCATAAAAGTAACATCCTGTCTTTTCACAAATTTCTTCTGCACTAGATCATAAAACTTGTAGCCAAGTTTATCCTAGCTATTACCGATGCACACACACTATCTTTTCTTGAGTTTAAGCTTAGACCTATTATATTTGGGAATATGCACAAAAGTCTTACATCCAAAGGTGCGCAAGTGATCATAATAAACATCCTCACCTAATCAAACTTTATCTAGAATATCAAAATCTAGAGGAACACATAGTGAGAGATTTAAAACATGTACAATTATGCTCAAAGTCTCACCCTAAAATGATTTGATAACTATGCTTATGAAAGCAAACATCTCACCATTTTCACTAATGTCCTGTTTATCTTCTCAGCCAACCTATTCAATTAAGGAGTTTTACAATGTGACCTTTGATGTCTAATACCTTGTTGTTTACAATACTCATAAAAAAATCAATATAGTCACCCCCATTATCAGTCTTTATACATTTTAATTTCAAACCACTTTGTCTTTCAATAATGAATGAAATTGTTTAAACACATCTAACAATTGGTTTTTTGTTTTCAAGGTATAAGCCCATATTTTTATTGAATAATAATCTATAAAAGATGTAAAACAGATGGAATCACCAAGTGTCTTTATTCTTATAGGACCATAAACATCAGAATATACTAAATCAAGTATATTTTACTTACTTGATAGAGGGGATGTCTTGAATGCAACTCTGATTTATTTGCTGCTATGTAATGAGTACACTTATCTAAGGATACATTTTTCACTTTAGAAAAAAGATTTTTCTTGGCCAAAACCTTCAAACCTTTTTTGTTTATGTGACTAAGTTGCTTGTTCCAAAGCTTAGTTGTATCATCATTATCTACTACATTGATAATGGAATTGGATAATTTTACCTACATCAATTACAATGAAGAATAATTTCGTACCCCTAGCTACAACCATTGAACCTCTAGTGAGCTTATACTAACCACCACAAAGGGTATTACAAATCCTTTTATCATCAAACTTCCCTATAGAAATTAAATCATATGAATATCAAGAATGTGTTTAACATTTTTCAAGATTAATGTAGTACCATTACTGGTTTCCAATAACACATCTAATAGCTTTAGTTGAGTTATTATTCTCTACAAGAAGGATGGGGATTTAGTGACACTTTTTTAACGACGTTTTCTAATAAGCGTCGTTATTTGTTGTGTTAATATAAATTTAATTGTGTTTATTAGATAAATCCACTAAAGAAAAATATAATAGCATTTGGAGTATAAAACACCAATAAATTTAAATTTAACTACATTTATGTAATTCATAATTTCATTTTGTTTCGTAGTATTGAACGGTATGAAAAATTTAGATAGTATCAATAGCATAAATATAGTTTTCATCCCTAAGGTTAAATCCTTAATGCTTATATCCCAATTTTGACCCATAGATCTTTGTAATGCTATGTACAAAATCATTGTAAAAATCATTGCAAATAGACTTAGATAGTTTTAACCTATTGTATTAATGAGTCATAAAATGCCTTTTTACCTAAAAAGCTTATCACTGATAATGTTTTAGTAGCCTATGAATTACTTTACACTCTTAAATCTAAGAGAATGGGAAAAATGTTCTTTTACACTAAAATTGGATATAAGCAAGGCTTATGATAAAGTAGAGAGAAATTTCCTAAAAGCTACAATGACTAAGTTAAGGTTTAAAGATAACTGGGTAGGTCTTGTTATGAAATTTATCATTTCTATTTTGTTCTCAATCGTGGTTAATGGTTATATTATTGATAGATTTTGTCCAAAGAGAGGATTGAGATAAGGAGACCCATTATTGCCTTATCTTTTCCTTATTTACTTAGAAGGTGTATCAGTTATGCTAACAAATTGCCAAAGAATAGGTTGATGATAAAAGTGCATGCTAGCTAATATAGATCAAAAATCATTCATTTGTTTTTCGCTGATGATAGTATGCTATTTGCAAAAACAAACAAAAAAAAAATGAATAAGGCTCATGCTATAAAGATACCAAGATGGATCTAGCCAAATTATAAACTTTGAAAAGTCTAATATAATTTTTAGCAGTAACATAAGTCAAAGACTAAAAGAAGTGTCGACAAAGGTGTTTGGCATTCAAGCCTTATCAAATCTTAAAAAGTACTTTGGATTACCAACTATGATAGGTGAAAGGTGGAAAAAAGCTTTTAGGGAAATGAAAGATAGAATCATGAAAAAGATACAAGGAGAAACATAAAAAAATGTCATTTTAGGGTGGCAAATAAATTTTCGTAAAAGTTATCTTACAAGCTATTCCCACTTATGCGATAAATTGCTTTGAGCTACCAAAGACATTATGCATAGAAATAGATGGTTTGCTAAGCAAGTATTGGTGGAGCCATAACAAAAATAAATGAGGCATACACTAGTTAAGTTAGGGGAAACTAGGTGTATTCAAAGAAAATGGTGGAATAGGCTTCAGAGATATAAGAAAATATAACCAGGCTTTGTTATGCTCACTTAGAGGATGAAACATAATATACTGCTAAACAAACAAAATTGGTACGAAAAAAAATCATCATAACTGGGGATTATCCAAGATATGGCACAAAAGAGAAGTCAATTTTACATGCCATACAAGACTACAATGGGTTAAAAGAGGTGTGTAATAAGTTAGGATTCAACTGGGATGAGACAAGTACTTCATCATTGTCTATAATAAGATAGGTTGACAAAGCAGCTAACCAACTCAACCAAGGAAAGTTGGAGATATTTCTTATAGCAGCACGGGTTATATGGTCAAGAAAGAATGATAAGGTCCATGGAAAAAAAAAAGCAAATGCTTTCCAAAAAGTTAACTTTGTAAGAGCCTATAAGGAAGAGTTCATGCAAGTGCAAGAAAAAGAGGAGGTTGGAATATAGAAGGGACTAGTGGGATGGAAACCGCCACCTAGTACATTGGTCAAAGTAAACTTTGATGGAGCCTACAACAAGGAGACTAGAAAATGAGGTTTGTAGGTAGTTATTAGGGATGCTGATAGTATTATACTAGAAGCACTTGCCGTAAGAATAACAGAGGTAGCAAACCCCTAAATGATTAAGGGAAAGGCAAAATTGGAAGCATAAAAATTTGCCAAGGAATTTAGGTTCACAAAAGTTCTACTATAAGATGATGCCTTGGGGTGGTACAATAGTTAAAAAGCAGAGAGCAAGACTTGTCTCCGATCAAGGTTATAATAGAGGAGGCTTAAGCACATATGGATCTTTTTCAGATATGTCAGGTTATCCACACTAGAATGGGAGAACCAAGCAGCTTCCACATTGGTTAAGTATGGTGTAACCCTAGAGAAAGATATTTATTTGATAGAAGATTATCTTGAATTTTTTTTTGCCAATTATTCAAAAAGATTGTAACCAGATTCTTGATTAATGGAATTCTATTTTACACTAAAAAAAAAGAAGAATTTATATAATCTAATAACTCTACTTCTCAAAGGAACATGCTACCTTGTAAAATTATTGAATGTATTGCTAGTTCTGGCTAAAGTATAGCTATGAATGTTTTCACACCTAAGCCTAATTAAATTCAAGTTATTGGTAATAATCCTAGGGGATGGATAAAAAAATACCAAAAATATTTTGCTGTCTTAGCTTGCTAATCATAAAAAATTTGAGGTAGCAACTATGTATTAAGTTGGAAAGGTTTAGATCTGGTTTAATGCTACATAATAAATAAAACCAATGTTAATTAGCAAGATTTTACTAAGGATATTTGTCAAACATTTTGTGATAAAACAAATTCTGTCCTAATTTGGGAATTTAACAAATTGGTCAAAAAAAATGTAGATATTTTTAAAAATGCATATTTGTAGATATTGTTATTTGATATATAAAAATGCATGTATGAAAAGTTTTAATTTTTTTTAAATGTTTATTCGAAAAGTTTTTGATTGATTGGATTTATATTTTGGAAAAGTTTTAACCTTTTCGAATATATATTTTTGAAAAATGTTAAAAACATTCAGAATATGTATTTTCGCAAAAATTAACATGTAAATGTTGATATTATTCAATTGATTGCTTAGGGTAATTTGTTTAAAGTGTATTTGAAATTTGATTGTATTTAACATTTGGCTGTAAAAAATATTGCAAATAGATTTTTTTTTTCTTTTTGTGTGTGGAAATTAACATATCGCTCGAGCTTGATAATTGGATATCAACTAAAACTTGGACATTTTGTATTCTTTAGGCTACCTTAGTTTAGAACTTTTGGACTTTTGGTCAAGAGCCTAAGTTGAATCCAACTCATCAATGACATTTCTTATTAGGCCTTCTAAAATTCAAATAATGTAGATATAGTAAAGTCGTCCCTACTAGGCCATTGAAAGGCTGTCCATATAGTAAAGAGCTGGCCCTAGAATTTTTTAGTTTCTTGTAACTTTATGTTTGACTTGTTAATTTAGTATCTTTTGTTGTTTTTTTTTTCTTCCGATCGAATTTATTAGACATGTGATAAAAGATAATTGCATATAGTAAGTAGAGTAGCTTTTGTTATATTATATGCCCAAAATGCATCCATGATGTGATTTTTTTTTTTTTTAGAGTTTATATTTGATACACTATAAATGTATAAAATTTATACACTGTCAGTGAATCAGATTATGATAACTCATTAATGAGGTGAATCAGATGATAATACATAATTAATAAGTAAATTTTTTAAAAAAATTTAATTTATGTATGTTTATTTTAAAAGTTGATATATGCTCATTAATAAAATATCATCATCTGATTCATTGTTAATATATAAAATTTATACACTGACAGAATATCAAATATAAATTTTTTTTTTTATCACCACTATAATTCTTTCCTTTACATACAGAGGCAATGAATATATTATGTGAATTGAACATTACTTATAGGGATGATGAGTTTATTTTGGGGCATGATTTTCAGATTGTAGGCATATCGCATTTATCATGAAATGTTAACAAATGGGATTGTCTTGATTTTATATTAAAATTTAAAAATAGGCACCAAACACAAAACTAATTAGTAATAAGTGGAGTGGTCTTGGTTGTATGTATATATCCAAAATGCCATCAATCTAATTAATGTGAGATTTTCTTTTATTACAACTCTAATAAGATTTATGTTAAAAGTCGTACAATTTCATTGAAGGCCATTTAATTGGGAGGAGAGAAACACAAAAGCAACCACATCCTATTGATAAGTGTTCTGAGCTAGTCTGGTCTTTATGTGCAAAAATCCAACCACTGTATAGGGAACTATTTTACTGTCTTCCATGTCTCAAAAGTTTCGACCTTCATTCATTGTTAAATATCATGAAGATTTGGAAACTAGATGTTAGGCTGTAGGGCTTCAGAATTAGAATGCATTTTTAACTTCATTTACAGGTCTTTTTTACACTACTGCTGTCTTTTGGCTTTATGAAGAAATAATAGAATTAGATCGCACAAATACGTCAAGGAAACCCAGCTCCCCCGCTTCAACCCTTTTCCGTTGAGTATGCTAACGACATGCCTGGTCCAGCTTTTATGCCGTTGGGTCCACTTTTTAAGAATCCGTTAAATTCCCGTGACATGAAGTTGTGTATAAATTTTTATCTGAGAACATATATAAATATGAGAATGGATATAAGGTAAAAAAACAAAAACAAAGATGAAAAATATTCTACCCGTTCTGTACACACCTCGATGACATCTTTAGAGAACATACATTCAATTATTGAATTTCTTTTGGCAAAGATAGATTCAATTGCTTAAAAGTAGTTATATCATATATATGATGTAAAGCATGGCGACGGAATATTATTTGTAAATAGACAATTGTTACAAGAAGAATTTTACAGCATGCGGTATTTAGATATTTTAGTACAAAGTCGAACAACTAGCGTTTTGGTGGATTACTTGGTCCTACGTGCGCTGGCGGCTTGTTTGGCCGTGGAGATGGAGGTCGAATTGGATCTTCTTTATGGCTTACAATTCTCAGATTTGAATCTGCAAAACCCCATCCAAATTTTCTATAAGTTATGCCAAAATTAAAAAAACAAAATACAGAAAGAAACAGATCAAGAGAAGAGAAGAGAGGAGGAGAAATGAAATCATTATATATGTAAGTTGCAACATAAATTTTCACTCCTTTCAGAAAATTAATTACTGTGGAAACAAATTTGAAGAAGCTTAAAAAGTGAAAGGCTTAGTCGTATGATACGAACCGGCAGCATTAATCGGAACATGGCGTGTGGTTGAGATAGAAGTAGTTATTAGCATGACTAGAACGAGTAAGCGGAACAAGAAATGCAAAGCCATTATCAGCTTCCAATTACAATGTTTGTGTAATTGGTTTCCTCCGTTTATTGTTCCTATAAATATATTTACACCTTTACAGAAGAAGTGCGGTGTCTTAATAATATTTTTTTTATTTGAAATTATTGAAATTTGATTTTAATAATTAAAATAAAAAATTTAACACTCTATCAATAATTTTTCTACCATTTTAAACTTTAATAGATATTTCAATCCCGTTTTCAATGTCTCTTTCGTACAAAAATCCAAACCCAAAAGAAAGACGAGACAATTTCCAATCAAAATCCAAATCAGGTAAGTAAAAGAAGAAAAATATAAAAAATATGGCTACTTGGTATCTGTAGATGTGAACGCGTATAACGTAATTTGTTGAATGAATTGTTCAGTTTCCATGTCAAAAAAAAAAAAAAAAGTTTTGTTGAAAGCTTTGGAGCAACTGTTCTGTTGAAAACTGAAATAAAAAATTAAAAAAAACAGTTGCAGATAAAAGAAATAAATTTGGTGTTACAATAATGGCCATGTGAGACTTTTACATATTTGATAGGATTAAAATTAAAGAAAAAGGTATCGCATTTTCTGAGCAAAAGAAAAAAAAAAAAAAAGGAAACGTGTCTGAACATAAAGAATATTAATGGTCATGGCTTTGATCTCCGCGTCTAAGTTTGACCAACAACTTAGTAAAGAATCTCAAACCACAATCAAATATAATAAATTATGATAAAAGCTTTAAGATTCTATTTGTTAAAATGGGAAAAGAAAGAAGAAGTTTTTATTTTATGGTTGAAATATAAAATAATTTTATAAAATAACATATATTGTTATGAAGTTCAATCATTAAATTATTTTTTTATATTTTTTCGAACAAAATATAAATGAAATATAATTTAGATTCAAACTAAAGAATAAAAATATATTAACGTGGTTGACCCATTGCAACTTACTTTTTTGTCTTAAATTGAAATTTGAAATACAAATATTGTTCTTTAATCCTACTAATTGTTCAGCTGCGATAAATGTCCAGCAAAACAAAGCATCATCATCCCCACATATGCATCTCTCCATTTTTTAAATGGCTGAACTGGCCAATTGGCCATCTTTGGCGATACCTTTCCTTTGGAACCATAACTTTGCTTTTCATCATCCCCACTTCGAGATACTCTTCCAACATCGAATTCTTCTCGTTTTCATTATCTTCATGACTAGTACTGACCATATATAATATACGTTTCAGCCTCAGGTACTTTTTCCTTCTCCTGTACGTCTTCAAGCTCACACAAACTGGAACTTTAGCTGTTTCCATGTTTTGAAAGAGAGAGATTAAGGTAGAAATAGCATTGCCATTGAGCAGAAGAGAAAAAAATTATAAGCAACGGGGGAGGTGTAAGGAAAAAGAGTTCCATGATCAATGAGAAGGCAGGATGAACTAATTTTGTGAACAAGAAGATGGGTTCAAGTTCAATGATTTCAAAGAAAGGGCTTGGAGAAATTCATGTGGCCTATGCCTATACAGACAGATCTTTGACAGCAATACCTTAATTTTTTTTTTAAGGTAACATACATAAATAGTACTATTAAGATATGATACATAATTGGGCAGAAAAAATTGTGAATTATATATCCACAGGTTAAAGGAAAAGGAATCGAAAATTGTCTCGACATATGTCTAACACCCATTAATTAAAAGTTCAAACTTCAGAGGGATAAAATCAAAAAACTCCAGCACTAGGTGTGTGTTGGTTAATTTTCCTAAAATAACATTACGTAAAGCTTCTGCTGAGGGGCTTGAATTTACATTATGGAACTCAAAACATAGGTGTGATTTGCGATCACTACTAAAAATTTTTATCAAAGTTACTATTCAAATAAATATATCTCTCTTAATGAAGCATTTAGAATTATCGTATTTATCTCGCTATAATAAAGTGTCACGGACTGATATTTAAGCTCTAAGCTTAAATTTACATTATGAAACTTAGAACATAAGTGTGATCTGCAACACTACTAAAAACTTTAATCAAATTTACTATTCAAATAAATATATCTCTCTTAATTAATGAAGCATTTAGAATTATCATATTATTTATGATCAAGTGTCATGGGCCAATATTTAAATTTCAGGGCTGCGTGATTTTAAAATACAAGAATGACCTCTTCTGCATCCCAAATCAACCTAACTGTATCTTTTCACATTAACTTATGAAATATTGTACGCTCTAGCTTAGTTTCACAATTTTATCTCACAAAAAGTGCCTCATAAGTTGAAAGTGGTGTGAATTTTTATATCTCACAATCAATTTTAGTACATAACTGATATAAGATTTATGACTCCTCTCGTGACACAAATACCATCTTATTTGATTTGAAAATACCTTAAAAATAACACTTTAACAAATGCGAAATAGCACAAGCAATGAATCAAGGAAAAGAAATTCTTTTTCTTTTTTTTTTTTGAATAAAGTTATAAGATCTAAGAAAAAAATAAATAGCACTTCTAACAGTTGACCAATTGAAACAATGACCTTATAAACAAATATAAATGATTAAAAATTAATTCTTAAAGTTGAATAATTAAGTAAAATAAAAAGTCTCAAAAATTTAGAAGATCAAAAAGTAACTTATTCTAATAATTGGATTAATTTAATATATTATACTTGATAATTTATTTTATACTTAATACTGTCAGAAACTAAATTATGATAATTAAAATTAAGAGTTTGATATTTTAAAAACACTGCTGTTGGATTCATATATTCATGGGAATGCACTCTTCATAAATTATGAGATGGATAGGTGGATGGGACTTGACTGCGATGCTTTGAATGCTAATTCTACAACTCTTCCATCTGTCGGACGAGGACGCTTGAATTTCAAGCTTCAATTATGAACTTGAATTTTCATTTCAGCCATAGAACAAATGAAATTTCATAATAGCCCTCCCAAATAGAACTCAATATCCTGAATTTGGCTACTCTTGTGTCTGGCCATGCATGCAATAAAAAATTTTTTTGATGTAACATATTTGGTAAATTTATGCATCTCACAAAGTTGCACTAATCCAACTGGACAACAGATTTTCGATTGCAACATCAATTAGAATTCAACATTCAGTTTCAGAAGTTAAGAGTAGCTTGCTGAAGTATGTATGTTACAAATATTTCAGACCCTTAAGATTGGTTTCAGTAAACAAAATCTAAATCAGTATTGAGGCTTGCATTTAAACTGGGGAATTTGATTCTACTGATCCCATTGGTTGTTTTCAATATCTGCTTGAGGCCCGTGGGGAGAGTTGGCACAGCTTCCTGGAGACGCAGCACCATGAGTTCTGTCAGCCAGCATCTGAAAATGTGCATGAGGTGCCCAACATGCTTGTTCAAAATGGGGGGATATACCAGAATTAAAATTAGTAGTAACTATGATTTGCAGACTAATCTTCAAAACTAGCTAGTTACATATACAATTATTCAAATGTCGTTTAAAATTAAACTCCTTTTCTTCAGCACATGCATCTTGTCAGGTTCAAGTTCCTGAAATTTTAACTAACTGGACTGGCAAAGTTAACCTTGCCTATTTCTAACAAAATTCGATTTTAAACAACAAATGTTTATGAGAACATTTTCAACGACTGATCAAAGCAGGATTAATGGTTGTGAGCTAGGGATGAAATAGAACACAGACAAGCCCTAGTAACATTCCAAATAAAGAACCACATTCACCAATATTATTGTCTGTGTCTGTACTCTGTACACTTAAGAGAATACAACACCAGCAAGAAAAAGAACACCACACCAATAATGTTAATGCAAGAAACAGAAAGAGATACAATCTTACAATCAACACTATTAGTGTGGTTGTTCACTGGCTACTCTTTTAAGTTATCATATCTTAAGTTTATAACTCTCAGTTGAAATGAGTTTCGTAGAGAAAAAAATTTATTAGCAAAACAGTTTTATGAATTAAAAGCCCAATAGAACCTGAAACATATTTTCTTCAAAGTATCCGAAGTTAATATGGGGAAAGGGAGAAGCAATAAACTTCCAGGTATAAAGCATGATAAAAATAAAGTTCTAAGTGGAAACGAAATACTAAAATCTAACTTCACTTATAAATCCTGCACTTCCAATAAGCATGTTCAAGTTGCTTTGAAAATGCAACCATTTACACATGTTCATACATATCAGGGGTGCAAATCCTATTCATATCATTACCTTGCTGCGAGCTGTATCTGCAAAAGGAAGCATATATATTGCCCCCGAGGAAAAAATCTTCAGTCAAGGTTAATTTGGGGGAGATATATCGGTGACAGAGATCACATACACATTTCTATTTTGCATATACCTTTTATAGCAATATCAACCAACATTGTGGATAAATTTATGTGTATTTGCATTAATCAAACTTAGAGACATACCATCCTCATCATGCGGATGAGGAAAGAATTGCAAGTAACAAAATGCTGCCATGGCTGATCCTGCACCAAAACAAATAAACGAGTATTTATTATTTCAATTCTAATCTCTCAATTTCAGTAGGAAATCATTAGTCCAGTTTACTGTAAAATGGACAGACCTATAAGAGCTCCAGTTAAAACATCTGTCCAATGATGCCAGTAGTCATCCACACAAGAAACACCCACAAAAGCAGCAACAAGTACTGGAAAAAACACGATATAGAGTTGCTCAACATGGCCTCTACAAGCAAATGCTCTAATTTTTCCTGACAATTACCTTGCAAGGAAAGAAAGACCTGCAAAGGACATATTGGTAACCACATTTTTATGCGGAAAACACAGCAAGAAATCAAACAATAGAAATTGAAATATAATGATCAGTCTTTTGCAAATGTGGAACAATCTCTCATTGTACACCTAGAAAAGATTATGAAACATCGGGAAATTCTCCTAGAGCCTCAAAATTGCTGAGGCAACCTGCAGGTCTATTTGTCACTCTAAACTAATTAAACCAAGAGTCTGCATAGGCCTTTGCATCGAACCTAACCTCGTTCAATAGTTGGATGTTTAAGTAGAACTTGAAAATTCTTTAACTTCGAGAAATTTATGGTTTTTGATGTTTATCAACATAAAAGTAAAAAATATGAGCCCACCCCTCTCGTCCTCCTCCAACTATTTCTGCTGTATGTCATCCCAATATATGTGATTAATGAAAGAATTGGCAATCTGAAAGCCCTGCAATTATGAACTTTTATTCGATCAGATGAATAAACTCAGATTATTTGTTTATCTCCAAAGTATCTGGAACATTTAGACGTGAAATGTGGTTAATGGTTGACATACGTTAATAGGTTCAAGGAAGATAGTTCTATATGTGTTAAAGCAGTATTGTTGAAGCATTATCAAAACCCTACAGAAATCTAAAAAATACATGTCTTACTTACATGAAGTATGACCACTAGGAAAACTTTTGTATCCTTCCTTTATATCCTTTGTAATTCCATGACAGACAACATCCCCTGTAATTCTGTCAAACACCTATACATACCATTGACAAGCAGAACGAAAAGCAGGCAATGAACGATACAAGAAGTCAAGGACATGCCTTAGCGTACTAAAAAGTAAATGCAACAGTAGTCAATAAGCCTCTTTCCACAAAAGAATACAGGGAGGTTTTTATGTGTATAGGCAAGAGATAGACATGAGAACATACTGCTTTTCCATCTGGGAAACAGCGCTAAAAGAAATGTGGTCTCGGCCTACCAACAACATCTTTGATTGAATCCGTTATAACTCCGGTTAGCAGAACAGAAAATAGGAGACCAAGTTAAATATTAAAGCATTTCAATAAGTAACAAAGAGCATTGTGTAGCACAGCCTAGTTTCTGAAAGTAAAAAAGAATGTGGAGTAAGTACCTGGTATAGCATGGTGAAAATCATATACATCCTTTCTGAAATAGCAATATATGAAAAAAAAAAAAAAAAACTAAAGGCAGCAATACTTAAAGAAACTGTAAAAAGGGATTAGTAAATTTTTATGATTGATTATTGGAGTAGAGATGATCTCAAGTGATAATATAAATTCAAAAATCTTGAAGCAAAAACACACATACTGGGAACAGCCCAGAAAGGAATAGTATCTTTATGGAAGGGGAATTTTAAATCTGTCACCATTTCTTCCCCAACAAAGCGGTGAAAGGGCTCTATAAAATTCAGAAGGCCATCAATCAGTACAAGTAGAACAATTATACTGTCATATAAATGGACTCTGGCCACCTTGACTCCATGAGATGTCAATGTATGAGCTACCAGCAGGATACCTGTCATCTTTCCAACAGGACATAGAAAAGAAGACAGAGATCTATTATTAACCAAGAATTTAAGAAGAATAAGGACAAATGATGATTTTTTTGTTGAAACGAAGGACAAATGATGAATTAAATGAAGATAGAAAGACTCAACTTTATATCCATCTCCAAGCAAAAAAAAAAAAAAATCAAAGATAAAATGATTAAGTTTCTATACTGATTGAAACATAAGCTCTGGAGAGAACTTGCATTGGAAACAACATATTGATCAATGCTATAGAGAAGGTTTCTGATGGTTTACCCCACTCTCAAAATGGGCAAACCCAGTCAAGCATTCAAGTATATATAGCATCCTTGTTTTATACCTGAAATTTGTTTTTCCTTTTCCTTGTTCCTTAGGGAAAACCTATCAAATAGAATTTCTGAGATGTTTTAATTTTAGCCAGTAGCTCCTCCTACAAACTAAGCTTCTTTTATAATGCTTAAAACTCGTATGCAAATAAGGTGGATAAGCTTAAGTAACTAATCAAAAAGCACCATTTACCAGTATTGATTTGATACCATGAACTTAAACAATTAATTTTATGCCTAATCAGGCCTCAGGGTTACAACAAAAACTTAACTTTGCAAACCCTAAACATATATATTGCTAATGTAAACTAATTCAAACAGATGAATGGGGATCCAAGAATGTAAAATGTAAAGCCACCATAAGAAAATTTGTAATAAATGGAATAAACATACAACATTTATTATTTACGCCAGAGACGATAATTAACATTAGTAGTTTCTTTGACAGATAAGATGATGTTTTATTAATAAAAGAGGATAGAAAATCCAAAATCGACTCAAATCACCCAAAGTCCCAAACTTAGCACCCCTGTATCCTGTGATGATAAATACATATAAAATCCCAATGATATGTAAAGTTAATTAAGTAACATTGTTAAACCATAAAGCTAATCCAAGCAGTAATTTATTCAAATTAAGCAAATAGAATTAAACTCATGCATGCAATACATCTAGGATCAAATCTCAATACCTGCTATATTTTCTGTGATTTTTTTTATAGAAAAATATTTAAAAAAAGGACAGAAAGAGGAAATTAAGTAATGTATGTGCCTTTTAAGGGTGAAAATTATGGAAACTTGGAATTTGGGGAGTCAAAGAGAGGTTTATTTCTTATTTCTTGTGCTCTAAGGAAGATTTTGATTTACTTTTCAGAGGTGGGTTAATAGAAATCAGTAATGATTTAAGAGAAAAAAAAAATAGTAGTAAATTTTAGGGGGTACAGAAAGAAGGCTAGAGATAAGAAAACAACTCCAGATTCCTAATATTGGCACCAAATTCTGTTATTTAGGTGTTTGATTATTTTCATCGCAGCAAATAAATTTCTTAATTTTTTTTACCGCAAGGAACCAAAAAATTGTAATTAACTTAAAAGATGAAGGATATGAAATATTGGACACCTTTTTACAGTTGATTAATGTATTAATTAACTGACTAATCTTCAAATTTTCCAAAAATATCATTGATTAATATGTTGCTATTATTAGGCGAGGGACGCATTCAATCCAAGAAATCATTTTATAAAACTATTATTGACAATTTCAAGGGAACATATATTATTTTCATTTAAATAAATTATGATTTCAGGATAATGTTTGAAAATATTATATCAGTGAATGAATCACAGTGACTTTTTTCTTTCTTTTTTTTTTTTTTTTGGTTGAAAATGGATCAAGAACTTTAAAGTTTGAATGTAAGATTTTTCACCTAAAACTCTCCCACCATCACCACTTGAGTTAATCAAGAGAAGAATAATGGAATTAATGTTTAATTATGTGAAATATTAACTTTGGCACATATTCATCTTTTTTAGGGATGGCAATCAGTCGGATTGAGACGAGTTTTTCCTTGCCTCAAACCTGACTTGTTTTTATATTTATAAAATTCGAACCCGATTTGATTCAAAGAATTTTTTATTTTTTTATATCCAAATTCGACTCGATCTTATATTATATAAATCATATCCAATCCGATTCAATCTGAAATTAATAAAATATTATTTTTTAAATATAAAATATTTTTTAATATAAATATAAAATTAAATAAATATATAAATATATATAAATAAATAATTTAAAAATAATTATATATACATCGAGTCGGATTGAGTCAGGTTTGCCCAAAACTTGATCTCGACTCCACCTCGAATTTTTCCTGTTATTATCCAGTATAAAATAAAAATAATTTTTATAAGATTGGGTCGGATGAACTACTAATCTAAACTGTACGTGTGTGCGCGCGTGTTTGGTAAGGGATAAGCTATTAATCTTTGATCATATTCAGCACCAATCAGTTCACCATGCTTAACCAGCAGAAAATGATGAACAAATGTTGCGAAAACAAGAAACCAGAGGAAAACCAAGGCCGGTGACTTGAAAAGAAAAACAGCTTGCAAGTGACTTTCATGAAGCATCGAAATGGCTTCAAGAAAGCAAGCGAAATTTGCATCTCGTCTAGTGCAAAAATGGGCATTATCGTGGTTTCTCCAAGTCCCACAGAGAAACCTTTCTGACCTAATTGTAATGTATTAAATAAATTGTATTATCAAATTTGACGTAATCGTAATGGATTCAAGAAGTTACTGATTAATTCAAACCCAACATTGATCCTAAAAGATATGAAAAATCAAAAATTACAAAATAATCGACTCTCCATTTGGCCAATTAATTTGTATCTCTAACTTGAATCTTATCACAACCCTCCATCACTCATATCATCCAACCTTACATTCTCCTCGTCAGATTGTGAGATATGAACAAATGTTTTATATTATTATTGAGACGACTATGAATTTTACAACCCAACATGTGACTATGATATAAAAAAATTAGTTGAAGGAAAAGTTCATACCAACATAGAATATTAGATCCTAGCTTTAGAAATGCACCAAGGCCAAAAAATGACAAATTCACAAAAGATATTTCTATATATATATATATATATATATTGTTGATCTCATTCCTATTGTCTCATTCTCATCTTTTCATTCTCAAAACAAAATTAAAAAATTAGGTTAAAGTAATAAAAAAAAAACTCTTAAATTTTATTATTTTACTTAAATAAACTCATATATTTTTATTATATCTAAATAAATATTTAACATTTAATTTGTACCTAAATAAATTTTTAACTTTATTTTTTTATCTAAATAAACTCTTAATATAAATCAATATTTTATTTTAAATAAGATATAAATCAAAGATTAATAATTTATTTTGTATAATAAAAATATAAAAATTTATTTAAAAAATGAAATAGTTCAAAGACTTTTTTAATAATTTAATAAAAAATTTACTATCTGTTCATTTCATCCTAGTATTTTAAATTTAAGAATGATGCATTACCTTAAGAATAAATCAAAACACAAAAATTAAAAATAATGAAATGAAAAAACATACTCTATATGACCTATATAGTTTCTCTCTTGGATTTCGCGTAGTTGTTACACCTCCTGGTATCTGTTGTAAAGCAAAGTGCAAAACCTTACTTGTGAAATAGAAATTAATTTTCATGAACTTGGCGTTGTTGTGAAGTTAATTTCTCTTTACTTCGTCTTTGAGTACGAGTACTATCGAAAAATAAAGATCAAAGCACCTGTTATGATAACGCACAAAAATCTATAAATCTGCATGTGATTGAGTCCATTTCCCATAAAAGTCCAGATGCATGGCTAATTTGTCGAGGATTCCACCCCACTCTTGCCAAATCTACAGCTAGCAATGTCATGCTGCCTTGCAATGGTTAAAAAAAATAGAAAAAGCTATTTCTACTCGCAAAGTTTACATTTTTACTTGCAAAGTTGCAATTTGATTGAACATTAATAATACTATAATGATATATATATATATATACAAATATATTTACATATATATGTATGTATATATATATACATATATACATATATATTTATATATGTATATATATATATATATATATATATATACACACACACACACCACCAGTTCTTCTATCAAATCCTAGTCATGATCAAGGTTTAACAGCATTTTTTGGTTTAGAAAAGAGTAAATGAGACAATGAACTCTAAAACAACCGGCCTTTGTTAACCCCTTCATGCTTGTGCATCCTCCGTCCACATCCCAACAAGCCTCTACCCCAAAACAGTAAACGCCTCCTCCAATGGATTCATCACCTCTCCCCGCTGCCCCCACCGCTGTCGCCGCCACTAGTGTACATTTCAACTACCCTGACTCTGTTGAGTCCTCTCCACGCTCCCGTAATGAGAACACTTATGAAAACCCTCTCCAAGTTGTCCCTGGCGCAAGGCTCCGCCTGATGTGTAGCTTTGGTGGTCATATAATGCCCCGTCCGCATGACAAATCCCTTTGCTACGTTGGTGGTGAGACTCGTATTGTTGCGGTTGATCGACATTGCTCTCTCTCAGCCTTTTGCAACCGCCTCTCACGTGCCCTTCTCAATGGCCGACCCTTCACCTTGAAGTATCAGCTTCCAAATGAAGACTTTGACTCTCTTGTATCAGTTGTCACGGATGAGGATCTCGAGAACATGATTGAAGAATATGACCGTTTAACAGCATCTTCAGCTTCTTCTGTAACCTCCTCTCGAATCCGTTTATTTCTTTTTTTTAACAAGCCTGACAGTGCAGCCTTCATGGGTCCACTGCTAAATGATGCCAAGTCTGAAACATGGTTCGTTGATGCTCTTAATGGTTCAGGGATCATTCCTAGAGGGAACTCAGATTCTGCCACCATGGAGACCTTGTTGAATCTTGAAGGTGAATTTGAGGCAAAAGGAGCACAAGAACATAACAAGCAAGCGAAAAACAATAATGAAGTTCTTGAGGTGCAATATTTGTTGCCTGATTCGCCAATGGTGGAGAAAACTTCACCGTTTGGTTCATCTTCTTCTTCACCTTCAATGTCCAACTTGCCGCCTATTGGGGTTCCAGTTGATCAGGATGGAAGGGCTAAACTACAGGACCAGAGGGTTGGCATAGAAGAGCAGTTTGCTCAGATAAGTTTTGCTACTAATATTCATAAGCAAGATGATGGCTATGGGGCTGCTGTGTCTGCTCTGCCTCTGCATCCAGTTTCTGTTGCGACTGCTATGATCGCTCCTGCAGGGGGTTCTAGTGACAACTTGAATCGGCTTTTGTCTGATGATGAGAGATCTGATCATGGGGTGCCTGCTGGTTTTCGCAAACCTCCATTGCCATTGCAGCCAGTTCATCAGAAAGCTTGCGGTACTTACAATCTGCCTTCCCCTGATTCAGATGCAAGGTATTTTCCTAATTTGATGATTTCTTTTCCCTGGATTTAAACTTTTCTTCCTCTTTGCTCCATTTGTTTCATTGAAGTCAATATCATCACACAGATAAGTAAATTTTAACTTCGGTTACAGAAAGACCTTAATCTAAGTAGATTGGTACCTTCCTTCTCTGAAGATTAATAAGCTCACATTAGTTTTACTCCAATGTAAGGAGAAATATTTGCTCATAATTAAGTTTAGTTGGCATGCATTTCAAGTATTTTATAAGTCCATTATCAATTTTCTTGATTTCAACTTCTAGAAATGACAATCTAGTCCTGAAGACTGTATTTCCTTTTTCCTGCCTTTGTTTCAACATAAATATGCAGTGATAGTAGCATTGCCTCTGCAAATTCTCTCCCAAAGCCCATGTATTATCAAACTCATGTTGCATCCAGAGACAACAGAACTGCTGCTAGCCCCAATACAAATGCTGATAATTCCATTCCAAGCTTCCAAATCCATATTCAACAGGTTCAAGAATCCTGTGCTTTGGCTCCACAATTGGATCAACAGCAGCAACAATTCATGCAAGCCAGCATGCATTACACCCCCCACCCTTCAGCTCCTGCTCCAGTGCCAATGTCATCATACTATCCAGTGTATGCTCCACCATCACAGCAGCAGCTTCATCATCCAGCTGATCAGCAGTACCCTGCCGTGTATGTAATGCCTGTTACACAAGTCACACAACCACGACCATACATGTCCATGCAAAATCTAACACTGGTGTCATATCCATGAAATCCAACGCAACTGATGCTAGCATTTTGGCCCAAAGCGGCCCATTGACACCTCCAACTCCTTCAATAGTTGCTGCCTCCACCGCTTACAAAGAGGCTGCGCCTCCCATTTACCCTACAAATACAGCTACCCTTGCTAAACCTGAAATGACAGCAAGTGTTTATAGAACAGCTGTGCCATCAAGTCATCAAGTGGTTCAATTTCAGCAACCATATGTCGCCTTCTCTCAAATGCAGCATTCACCAGAATCAGCAGTTGTTACTCATGCTGCTACTACTAACTGTGGTTATGAGTATCCAAATCCTACACAAGATCAACTGTACTATACTCAGTACCAAGTTCCTCCACTGCCTCTGCAGTATCAAACCGTGAGCCAAGCCGGTGCAGTGGCTGCATCGGCAGATGCTTCAAAGCAGCAGCCCACAGACAGTAGCAATCAGCAAATCAGAATCTCACAGCCATTATAAGGTGATTGCGCAGCAAATTAGACAATTTTGATGAATATGATGGTTGTACCTTGATTTTTCTCCTCGAATAATGGTTATTGGCTCAATTAATGTTTTAGTATGTAATTCAAACTAAGATTTTCACCATCGTTTTTTTTTCCCCTTTCAATATTGCTGCCTTTCACATGTGAAATAAAATGTTATAGTACTGCGTAACATAATAATTAATAAAGAAGTCCAGATTTGCCTTGATTGTTCAATTATTTTAAGGGATTTTGAGTCAATTTCTTACTTCATATATTTTCCTTTTATATAGAATCTGAGACTTAGAGGTCTTACCAGTTGTATAGAAAGAAGGAATCACGCGAGCATAAAGGTCAGATAAACTCAGGCAATTATAGACTTTTCCAGTCCAAAGTGGATTAATTAGATAAACCTGGAATTAAATTTTGGTAATGCAATATTCCAGATGATAGAAAGACCTGCTCACTCTTGTTATGCTCTTTATCAGATGAAGGCAGTCAAATGTTTACTCCATTCTTTTTAGGAGGATTTGAAAATCAGAGCTTGTGCTTGTTGCAAGGCCATGTGGCTGAGTAATTACATATTCCAAAATCTATCCTGTTTATTAGATATGGAGAGCAAACTATGCCGTTGCTGAAATCTAATGGAATGAAATTTGCCCAAATAAAATGCAGCAATAAATATTTGTTTCCTTGAGATCATATGTAAGAACAGCCAGCTGTTTGATCATCACTCAATACCTTATTGACAATAAAGTTGATACTGGCTTGCAAATCTAGCAGGCTGACATTACTTTGTTTATTGTGCTCCTCTGACGAGAGAATGTGCAGGAATAATTTTTTGTCATATTAACTGTTTACCTCTGCACATTCAACTTGCAATCTAGGGAAATCTATCAGCATTGCTTTGCACCACTAGGAAACAAACTGTGGTGTAAGATCCTGTTAAGCCGGTTGTTTTAAGTATATTTTATAGGCTCGCCTAAGAACTTCTAGTCTTCTGATACAAAAAGTTTGTCGCCTTGTTGATTGGGTTCTTTTTTTTTTGTTTGGGGGGGGGGGGGGGGGGGTGTCTAATTCTGAAAGAAAAAAAAATGTTCACCAGAAGTAGAACCTTGCAAAATTGATATGCTTGATGGTTGTAGTGCTTGTGATGAGATCATATAAATGAGTTGAGGAAGTATTGGTGGTGGCCGCTGGCACAGGCCATAGCAGTCATAAGTTCTAGTTGCAGCTGGCAGGTCCACTTCTGTAAATTATAATTCTTTTATATTATAAATTTTTATATTTTCAAACTAATATTTATTATAATAAATTCAAAAATAATTTGTGCAATTTTTTTATATGTAATATAATCTTCTATTTTAATAGATTAGTTTTATTTTCTAATTCAAATACTTTTTAAAAATTAGATTATCTATCAATAAATAGATTTTTAAATTTAATTATATTTTATTATAAAGTAAATAAAATATTACTAATATTTTTCAAATTAGTATCTTTAAATAACATTTTAATTATTAACTTGTGTTGTGTAACTATTATAATATATATGATTATTTTGATATTTTTAAACAAAATAATATTTGAAATCAAATAAAGTAATCTTTAATTACTAAAAATTAATAATTTTTAACCAAATAAAATAATTTCATATGACAAATGATAAAATTACCTTAATAATAAAACTATCTTGATAATTAAATTATTATGATGATTTTAAAAACAATACCAAATACTATTTAAATGTACACTTTCACAATGAATTTATATTGGCAACAGTACTATTCTTTTTTTTTTTTTTAAGTTCATCATGCATGCAGAGTTATTTTTCATTGTCTTTTATCTTATATTAAATCGATATTTCTTTAAAAGTTGTTTTTCATCTTTATCCTACTTGTTTTTACCCAAAAAAAAATTAAGACGAGAGAAAATTATCATATTTTAAGAGTAGATATATCGCAAATTTATTTAAAAGTTCAGAAATCAGTTATCAACCAAAGATTGGTAACAGTAAAAATTAAATTTTTACTCATCGAAACGCTCATCTTTATCAACTAAGTCCGATTGGTGTACCCTTCTAATCCTTTCTAACTTCAATTTTTTTTTTTTCACTCTCCTTTTAATTATGCATTTTGTTCATATAGACGAAGTAGCTCCATGCTCCGTTGTCTATTCTATTCTATTCTTTATTTATTTACTTATTTCAAGTTATGGTAAAATTTCACTAAATGCTTAATGCATTTAATTTTTTGATTTAATCATATCAGTTACAAAAGTTATTTTACTAGATGAGTATCTAAATCTTATTAAAAAAAATAAGTAGCTACCTATCTACATACTCGATTGCTCAAAGGTTTAAAATATAAATCGCATGAATTTAAATGGGCTCTTGTAAAAGAAAATTTTTACTCTCTTTCGACTAGAATAGAAAATCTATAATATTAATTTTGTAAAGAACGAAGAAAAAGGAGAAAGGGTTCATGTAGCACCCTATCTTTCCTTTAAAATTTTACTTTTTTATTTTTGGTTAAATTTATATTTTATATTTTACATTTTATATTCTTTAACTTTATTTTTATTACATAAATTTTATAAAAAAGTAAATGAAGGTTGAGATAATAAAATTATCCATATCTAATTGGTTTTAATTTATATCGATTTAATATAAATGTTTTTTTAAAAATCCTAAGATCAGATCAAGATATTTTTCTAAAAGTTAGGGTTACATCGAAAATGAATTTAAAATGTTTTATTTCATCTTGGGTGCTCGAGTGGCACCTCTCTTCTTTTTCTTTTTTTTTTTTTTTATTTCCTTTGTTAAAAGCTTTTGATTTTTTTTTGGTTTATTTTTTCTTTTTTATAAAATTTTTCACTTTTGTATTTTTATAAATTTTGTAATTAAAAGTCAATTGAGATAAAGATAAAAAAATAACCAATATTGATGAATTTCAATTCACACCAATCTAATTGATTTTTTTTTAATTATAGATAATTAGATTTAGTTTTTTTAAATCGAGTTAAGATAAAAGTAACTGAATAAGGTTTTGGGTGTTCTAGCTCAATCTTAGTATAAATAAAAATATATTTTATTATATATTTAAATCTATATTTATATATAATTTTATTAAAAATTATTATTTAATATTTTAATTTAATAAATTCAATTATCACTCAATTTGGCCTTTTCTTTTTTTTTTTTTGTTTTTTAAAACTTTTTATTAGATATATTTTGTTAAAAAAAATGTCAATTGATGTAGAGATAACTAAATAATCTATATCTTATAGGTTTTGATTAAATATCAAATCAGTGTGACTTTTTTAAAATAATAATTGGATCAAGTTTTACATTTTTGAAAAATTTATATTAAATCGAAATTAGGTTTGGAGTGCTCTACCTCAATGCCCTATAAAAGAATATATTTATTATCTATATTTATATATTATATTAATAAAAATATTTACTAATATCTTAATTTAATAAAAAACTACATTTATATTCAATTAAGTTATAATTTATATAAAAAAATAAATCATCATCTATACAATTAATATTTTAGATTTTGAAGCTCAACTCTTTTTCTTAAAATTTTGTTTCTTTCTTTTTAAAACAAATTTAATTTCTTTTATTTCTTGATGAAATGATGTGCAGGTGATAAGTGTCTCATACACCTTCTTTTTTGTTTTATTTTATTTTTTTCATTTCTTTCATTTCTTTTCATATCTTGTTTTTTATTTAATTTTTTACTCTTTTTTCACCTTTTTCTTTTAAAGATGTTTTAATTTCTTTTATTTTTTAATGAAAAGATATGATGGAGGTTGGTATCCTTGCACCTTCTTCCATCTATGTACTTAATTTTGTAAAAAATGGGGAAAGGAAAAGGTATGCGTGTGACACCACATCGTTCTTCAATTCTTTACTTTTTTTGTTTTGTTTTAATTTTATTTTTTTAACTCTTTATTTGGTTTTTTATTTTATTTTTATTACATTAATTTTAAAAAAAAGTCAATAAAAATAAAAATAATAAAAATAATTTATATTCGATTAATTTTTTATTCGTAACGATTTAACATACGTGTTTTTTATTTTAGATCAAGATTGTATCGAGATTTTTTTAAATATGTTAGGTTGGAGACAATTTTAAAGTATTTTGTCCCGGTCCACTTAACCCTCTCACTTTTTGTTTTTTCTTTCCTTTCTTTTTTTTTTTTTCGTTTTTTAAAACTTTTGATTTTTACGATTTTTTTAAATTTTTATTAGATTAATTTTATAATAAAAATATCAATTAAGATAAAAATAATAAAATAATTCATATCTAATAGTTGTTGATTCGTCCCAATTCAAATGGTATGCTTTTTTTTAAATTTAAAATAATTTGGGTTGAGTTTTTTTTTTTTTTTGTCGAATTTGAAAAGCAAAGTTTTGCATATTATGTTTTAGCTTTGATATATAAAAAAACTATATGTTTTATTATTTATTTAATTTTATATTTATATGTATATGTTTTATTAAAAATATTATTTAATATTTTAATTTGATAAATTCACAAGTCATCTTATTTGGTTTATTTTTATATTATTTTTATATTTTTTAAAATTTTACTTATTAAATAAATTTTATAAAAAAAAAAATCAATAGATGTAAGATGAGAAAATAACATATATCCAATAAATTTTAATTCATTATGATTCAATCGATATATTTTTTTAAAATGAAAATTAGATTAAATTTCGTTTTTTGAACAATTTAGATCAAGTTAAAATTGAATTTGAAATGCTTTGCACGGCTCTCTTTTGGATATATAAAAAATATATATTTAATTTATATTTATTATTATATTAATAAAAATATTATTTAATATTTTAATTTAATAAAAAATTTACATTTATATATAATTAAGTTATAACTTGTATTAAAAAATAAATATATTTATATTTGTTGTCAAACTTAGTATAAAAATTTAACTTTTTTCATTTTAAAAACATAGTTTAAAAAAATATAAAATAAAGGGATCAATTTACACAAAAAACTTTACACCTTTTTTTAATTTAAATTTTAATAAATTCAAATGATGTAATTAAAAAAATTTTTTACATATCTCTTTTATCTTTAATATAAATCAATATTAAAAAAATATATAAAATTTTTTAATTTTATATTAATATAAATTTACCCCTATCGATAAAAAATTTCCGCAAAACACGAATGTTTTACGGAAAAGGAAATTTATAGCAAAAGATGTCCAAATCTGCGGTTTCCAAAGTAACATAATAGCCGCCCAGCCCACCATCATGGCACCACCTGGACACAAGCTCGTCGCTGTCTTTTTTTTCCTCCGTTGAAGTGTAGTTGATCAAATTTAATTAATATAATATTAAATTTAAATTTAAATTTAATTTAAAATTTAAAATTTAACTTAAATTTGATCAAATTTTATTTTTTAATTTGATTTGATTTAAAATAAAAATTAAATTATTCAAATTCATTTGATTAAATTTAATTAATATATAAAAATAAATTTAATTTTTATATTCGATAAAAATTTAATTATTTATATTTAAATTTAAATTAAATTTAAAATATTTTATTAATTAAAATAATAAAAATATATTTAAATATAAAAATTTAATTAAATTTATAAATTATTTAAATTAAACATAAAAATACTCAAATTTAATTCTATCAATAAATTAAATTATTTAAACTTAAATTTTATTTGATAATAATTAAATCAAATTTAAATTTTATTTTAATCAATAACTTACGAATACCACCGACGTCAATATATCTTTTAGACTCTTATCTTCGCGTGGAAGCCTGTCTGTTGACTGTCCTAGAAACCTCCTTCATTTCTTTCAAAAAAAAAAAAAAGGCGAAAGAATGCAAAGCAGTATAATTTCCCATCTCTCAAATCAGTATGAAACCTGAGCAGCTGAAAAACAAAAGCTTTAAAAATGGCTACCAAAACCCACTTTCTCATCTTTCCCTTATTTACCATTATATCCCTCCCCCTCTTCTCTCCCTTCAAAATCCAGACAAACTAAATTTTGGTTTTTTGCAAACCCAACAAATTTCTATAGCTAAACTGTCTAAAGATTCTCTCTTTTTCCAGGTCTTTCAACAACAGCTTCTGCCTCTCTAAAACAATCAAGAAATGATCACTAGCAGCAGCACCGCCAACAAGGCCCTGGAGAGCCTCCGCGTGGCATTTGCTGCTGCTGGCACAGGAGGACTGCATTTAATCTAATAATCTAGGAAAGTTGACTACAAGGATGAAGTTGAGAAGACCATGCGGGGAAATACGTGGTACTTTATGAATTTTAATGTTCAGTTAGTTTGGAAGGAACTTTACATAACCAGGTATTGCTAGAGAAAATTGGAGAATGAATGAATTAGTCACAAGGTATATTAGTTTGGTATTCGCACGCACACACACGTTCCCACACATGCACGTGTGTTTGTGAGTGTGTGTGTCTGTGTGTGTGTGATTGTATCGTTAGTTTGATAGACAAATGCAAACACACTTACATGTCTTCCCATTAAAGATAAGAAAAAGATGTAACAGTCCTAGGGTTGTAGTAAATCATGCATAGTATTCCATGTTTGTGTATCCAGATCAAGGTGCATCGTTTTGTTTGCCTTGTAAAGTTGTGATGGTTCTCATTTGACCTTAAGCTTGCTCGGATGCTGGAATCTACTTTTTGATCTGCTGTCATTTTTTTATGTAGTGATCATTGTATATTGTTTTGAGAGTTAACTTGCACATGGTTGTGCTGGTGCAGATAATACCTCATTATCCTCTCTATAGGCTTTTCATCTTGGTGCTGGAATTCAACAGAAGTAATAGGCTCCTGTTAACAATTTTATTACCTCATCAAAAGTCAAATTTCACATGTAGAGCGGTGGCATCCGTCCAGTTGAATTATGTTCTTCAAAAACTTCAGATGTTCTGTTCCTCAATGTTAATTTGGTCTAGATAACATTTTTTAAATTTTATTACTGGCATCCATCAATAATAATTGGCACTTGGCAGTTCTACCCTTGAGGTCAGACCCTTGCTTATAATTCCCTGTCATTGTTCTAGAATTCTGGCTGGAAATGTGATGAGCTTATTGTTGCTATTTGTGGTTAATCAAGGAAGCTCAGATTTTTGAAATAATACTGTGGTTACCAAAGTGTTTATATTTTTAGTTTTCTAAAATTGCATGTATCTCTGAAATTATGAAGGTTCTTGCATTCAATGGATTTGGCATATGCGGCGGCTGACCTCATTGTTTCTCGAGCTGGGGCAATGACTTGTTCTGAGATCTTGGCTACTGGGAAACCTTCTATATTGGTAGATTGAAGAACATCACCCATTTTACCTTTCCCTTTTTTTTTTTATTGGGGGGGGTGGGGGGGTATGTTGAGGCAGCAGTTAACATCAATTTCTAATAATATCAAAACCATGAATGAACTAACTGGATTATTTTACTAATCTAACATGCTAGCTAGGACTGTTTTACTGCTATTTGACATATCTGGACAGATGATTTTTCCAATCTGTTCACAGACATATCTGTTCAGAGAAGATATTTTTCTAATTTTGGTAAAGGAAATTATTGAACTTTGTGCCATTCTATAATAATATTTGAATAAATGAAACATTATAGTATAGTATATCTTCTGCCCAGAAGAATGATTATTCTTAACCATAAAAGACTTGGCTAATGTTTTCTGCTTCCTCTTGCGGTGGTGACTGCTTTAAACATTAACGTGAAGAAAGTGAGTGGAAGGGAACTAAATAAAATGATTTATTGTCATGGAAATTGCCTCAATCATGATGATATGAGATCACTCTGAAAAGGTCATGGAAACCGTGGTAATATTAGTAGTTTGGAAAATGTTTCATGATGCAGAGGATCAACATGATTTTTGATAGTACATGTCCCTGTATAAGATCCACAGTTTTTAACTAGTTCTTATTTTTCATATGGATTAGATTATGGCTGATACAGAATGTGACAAAATAAATGATCAATAAAACTAGGTTATTGGGGCCAATGTGTGTGCCTTTTATAGACACCAACTGTGCATAATCTATCAATAGATATCATTCATAATGGATGTTGATTTTGGATTAATTTATTCAAATTGGTAATACATGCAAAGTTATCATGTGTGAGTCCCTAATCAAAACTCTACTTCATCGTTGGGGATTGATGTGTATTAGCTTTGTCATTCTGGCCTGTCCGGTATTAATATTTCTACTTATTGCTATCCTCCCAATATAAGCGTCAAAACATTTTTATTTTTATTGTTTTAAACCTCGTGTAGGAAGAGGCAAAGTTCCAAAATACTACCTTTTGCCTTGTTTTAATTTTAGCTTGTTGTCTACTTCGTATTTGTCTCATGGATGCCATAGATACCATCATCATATGTTGCAGAAGGACATAAATGTAGCAATGCCTCTCTAATGGCAGATGTAGCAGGTTCATGGGTTATAACTGAAGATGAACTTGATTCAACCACCCTTGGGACTGCTATATCAGAAATATTAGGTGTATTACAGCAGGTGCTTGCATTTGTGGTTAGTGTTATGATTGGAAATTGAGAATCTGATCATCACTAGTGATTCATGATCGTTATTACCTGTGTATTGGGACATATTCACTTCATGTCTGGCAAGTATTATGCTTGAAACACTCCAAAGTCCATTTTACAAGTATATGTAGATAATCAACTCTTGACATGCTACGAAATTCTAGAAAGAATCACATAATGCATGTGCGTTAGACTCTTAACATGCAAAGAGATATATTTTTGGCTAAAGCTTCTATTCTAGGTTATAAAAGCTGGTATCTGAACATCACACTTATTGTGGCTTGAATCATGCAGGATGGACAAAATCAATTCACATAACGAACCTCAAACAAGTTCAGGATTGAAACTTTGTTTTAAGTTTATTTAACTGATTAAAGATAGTGTATTCGCATTTGATTGAAAAAAAAAAAAAAAAAAACAGAAAAGAAAAAAAAAGCTAGAGCTTTTTGGTCTATCAATAATGACTCTTGTGCAGTTTGTTTGAAAATTACCAGAATTAAACCTGTGTAAAGTTCCTCTTACTTTGTTAGTTATGACTCTTATAGTATTATTACATTTAGCATTGTGTGGACACTGGTTTCGGTTCAGCCAAATAAGCCACAAAGCATACAAACAAATATCCATTTGGTTCTCTTGTTTGCTTTTAATCATGAAAGTTAGCAGAAACTCATCAGACGAGGACCACCTATCCAAAAAAGTCTGCATCCGTGCACAAATTTCCTCCCATATTGCACGACTAAAGACACAGTCAAAGAAAACACAAAAACCTGTTTCGTTCTCCACTCCACAAACACTACATCTACAATCCACTCCCACTACTTGAGCTGTCATCGCTTCTTTAGCTGGTAGTATACCCCATAATAATCTCCATATAAATATCTTCACCTTTGGCAGCAGCTTCGCCTTCCATAACATTTGCCAAATCGGGGATCGCAGTTCTCTCTGTAATTGTTCTTTCCCCAGCACTCGCCTAGCTAGATGGTACGTTCATCTCACTGTAAAGATTCCCAGCTGCGATTCTATCCATATCAGTTTTTCTGGACTTGTCGGCTCAATCGCATGTTGAGTATTATGTTACCATCTTCTTGACTGAATAACAAGCTTATCAGTTCCTCCTTCCACGTGCGTGTATTACTGTCTATTAGTGTTGCTACCTTCAATGAGTGACCAGTATATTCCATAGGGCAAATCGGTTTATAACTAGGCACCTTGTTAATCCATTTATCTCTCCGCACATCAACCTGTTCTCCATCCCCACCCTCCATCTTGCCCCTGCTAATACTTATTTCCTTCCATTAAGCTTCGCCATGTGTAAGAAGTATTAGCCCTATATCAGCATTTAACAATGTTCCCTGGTACTTCGCCTTAAGAACCTGATGAAATAGCAAAGAACCATATTAGTCGCCAGCATGGCAAGATTGAAAGCTTCAAAATCTCTAAAGCCCATTCCCCCAACCAGCTTCAAGACACATAAAGAGTCCCAGCTTTTCCAATGAATACTCCTCTGGTCTTCGCTGCCGCCCCACCAGAACCTTGCAATGATCATATTTAACTCATGCACGACGCCCTTAGGAAGCAAAAACAGCTCATATAATACATAGGAATGGATTGTGCTACACTACGTATTAGAACTGCCCTACCCGCATATGATAACAGTCTTCCTTCCCAGCCTTCTATTTGCTGCCACACCTTATCTTTTATCCGCTGAAAAACTCTCTTCTTTGACCTTCCAATTAGAAGCGGCAAGCCAAGATTAAGGACTTTGGTCACGTCTTTATTGATTCCCAAGCACGTCTTAGCATCGCTTTGGACTCCTGCACTTGTGATAGAACTAAACAACACAGCCGACTTTCCCACATTCATCACTTGTCCCGACACTTTCTCGTATTGGCGAAGTAGATCAAGAATGGTCTGCCTCTCCATTACATTCGCCCAAAGGAAAAATATACTATCATCAGCAAACAATAAATGAGATACCTTTGGCGCCATTTTAGTCACTGCAACTCCCCGAATATCTCCTCTTAGTTCAGCTTGATGGAGTAAGCAAGACAGCCCTTCTACACATAACAGAAAGAGATATGAAGACAACGGTTTCACTTGCCTGAGTCCTCTTGTCGGAAAAATCCTACCACTTTGATCCCCATTGATCACAACCGAGTAAGCAACACTACATACACACATCATTTTCCACGAGATCCATTTTTCTGATAAACCCAGTTTCTGCATCACTCTTTCCAAATAAATCACTCGACATAGGCCTTACTCATATCAAGCTTTAGTGCCGTCTGACCATTTTTATCACTTCTCTTCTTTAGTATAAGAAAAGAGTGACTATGCTAAGGGTGGAATTTGCTTCTGTTTTGCAGGCCATCGTGTACTGACTGCCACTTCTACTGTCTAAGTTGAATACATGTATCCTCACTCAGGTTTTATTTGCTTTACTTTTCTATAAATTGTATAGTAGTTTTAATTTATTTGGTTACCATTACCGTTCCACCTCCTTTTAGTCAGTTGCGAGGTAAGTTACAGTGGGTATGAATGGCAAAACTCCCGTTTGTGAGTACATGCAATAAAAAGATAATACATTTAATTTGTTGTATGCATTTTGTATAGTGTTGCTGAATTTGTCATTCTATTACAGAAGAGTTAAGACAGGATAGACCTTATTTTGCCCTAAAAGTGATGCTTTACAAAAAGTTGTCACTTATGGTAGAATTCACTCATCCTTTGTAGTTAGAGTAGGAGGAAAGTATTGACTGGATATTTACAATTTAACATATTTTTGTTTTGATTCTTTGATACAAGGAGAAAAGAAATTGTAGACACCCAATTGGATCCAGACCCAGATCAATTGGGCCTGACCCAAATGGGTAAGGCCCAATTCAATTTTTATTCTGTATTATTATTATTTTTTGTATTTTATGTATTTTATTATTTATTATTATTATTATTATGTATTGAATATATGGTATATACTGTATTTATTTATTTTTATTTAGAATAGATTTAAGTGTATTTATTTAATATAGTTCTATATTTATTATATATTATAATTTATTTATTATTTTTCTTATTTTATTTTATTTTTTTTTGTAATATTTTTTTGATTTATCTTATTGTATTATCTGTTAATTTTTTTTCTTCTTTTTTCTCTCTTGTTCCAGTTTCGTTTATCTGATTTTTTGTATATATGATATTATTATTATTTTTTTATTTATCCTATCTTTTCTAATTATCTATTATTTTTTTATTTGATTTTGGAGGGCTGAGATTGAAAGTTAGAGAATCTCACTGTGAAGGGGAATTCAATCAAGAGAGTCCAGATTAGATTCAAAGATTGAATTCTCGTCCAAGGAGGAATTGGGATTGATTAGGAACTCCTGATCAATCCCTATAAAAGGGACCTCTGGAACAGAATAAAGAACACACAGAAAACAGTAAGTAAAAGCTACCGATTGAGAGAATAGGGACGGATAGAGAGCTAAGAAAAGGTTTATGAGTGTTCTGGGAGTGAGAAGAAATTTTTTGAAGCTTTTTGGCAATTTTTTTTCTGGGAATTTTTGGAAATTCCAGATTCCGGTTGAATTTTTCGACAAAGTTTGAATTTTTCGGCAAAAATCCCGTCAAACTTGAAGTTTTCGACGACTTGCCCAGTTTCCGGCAAAGAATCCCAAAAACAGGTGACCTTCCAACCAACTTCCGATGAACTTTCGGTGTAATTTTCCAGATTCCGGTGATATTTTCCAGAATCCGACGAACATTCCACCGGAGTTCTTCAGCTTTTAGAGAGAAGGGAGAGGAAAAAAGAAGAGAGAGAGAGGGGAGAAGGTTTCTGTCAAAAAACGAAGGGAACTGCCTTTTATACCCTCTCAAAACGACGTCGTTTTAGCCTTAAGTGACCCAGAAGATCCGCACATTTTGTCGTGACCCGACCCGAGCGTCGATCCGCTTCCTGACCCGCCCGTGCTAGCCCCCCTCCTAGCCAAGCTGAGCCGAGCTGAGCTTCCCAAGCTGCCTCCCGAGCCGTTTCTCTTCCGTGAGCCGAGCCGAGCCAAGCCGCGATCCGAGCCGCTCCAGGTTTTTTTTTTTTTGAATTTTTTTTATTTTCATTTATTTGTTTATTTTTTTTTCTTTTTTTATTTATTAGATTAGGTTTATTTAATATTCTTTTATCCTAATTTTATTTTTATTTTTTTTTACTTTTCTTTATTTTCCTATTTTTATTTATTTTTTTATTATTCTATTTTTTTTTAAATAAAAATCAAAATTTCCAAAAAAAATATTTTTAGGAAAAAGTTGAAAGTATCAATTTTCCTTAAAAATAAATTTCCAAAAAATATTTTTGGGAAAAAGTTGAAAGTATCAATTTTCCCCACACAAGAACAATCATTCTCTTCTTTCTTTCTATTTTGATTTTGATTTTGATTTTTCTTTAACCAATCTAACGATGGAGCCTCTGCAAGTAAAACAGTAGTTTTTCTTGTATACTCTTGAGGTGAGGGAATTTTCTCAATTTTTTGCTAAAAGTATTAGAGTCAATTGAAAAAATTTTCTAATAATTAATTACTTGGTAAAATTTTAAGGCTTTTGGATAACACGAATTTCAGCTGGTACCATCTTTTGATGGGCGTTGTGAGGGTGCTATAACCTTTCTCACACGTAACCGAACTCCCGAACTTTGTTCTGGTTAGTAGACCTGAACCTATTCTTTTAGGGACCCTTAAACTTAAGTGTTCCTTGGAAGGACAGATTCCTAAGGTGGCCAATCGCACCTTAATAAAAAAAGATTGGTGGCGACTCCCTAAAGTCAATGTCTAGCGATAGATCCCCGGATCTAGACGTTATGACAGCTTGGTGACTCCACTGGAGATTTTGAGAGTCAGGCCAACAAATAATTTGTGTTATCCAAAAGCCTAATAAAATTGAACCTTTTTGTATATATGTGTTATTATTCATTCATGTTTATTTACCTTGTTAATCATGTCATTCATATGCATGTGCATAACATGAGCTCTACACCCGAGCTCCGTCCCTCTAGGAGGGAGTAAAGTACCTATTGCTTTCGTGAGGTCTAATGCCTCCGCATTGGCTAGCGAAATACTCCCACTCAAATTGAACCTTTTTCGCTTGTAGCCTGTAATGGGTGAGGATTAGGGTGCCTTACTAGTCTGCGATGGACAAGGATGTAAGGAACAATTTGAGGACCTTTAGACTTTGACCCTAAAATCGCATATAGTGAACTTTAAGAGTGCCAAACCTATAGACAGAGCCATCACTCTTCCCTGATAGAATTAACCAAAAGCATAGGATTCATCCTTTTTACTTTGTGTGATGTTTAAATTTATTTAGTCATTTATTCTTTTTCTGGGTATACTAACCTTTTTTTTTCTTTTTGCATTGGTTCATGTGCATATCATAAAGTTGCATAAAGAACATTTGCCTAAAAAAATGGTCTTCAACAAATTTTTTTCATGGACACCAATGAACGCTTAGTCTGTTCTTCATCAGTATTAGCACCTTATGAGACACCTAATGAAGTAAGGGCCTAATCAGAAAAAACTCAACTGAAGATGGGAGATTGCTTGCCAATTGGGTATGAGTCTACTCTGTCTTAAGAAATATCTATCCTCCTCAAACAAAACAATTTAAAAGATTTAGTGGATATCTGAAAGAAGATGAGTCCGTCAAGACAAGAGCAGTTTTGCCAGAAACATGGGCATATAGCACACCTTCTAGCAGTGGCTGTTGATGATCAACTAATTAGAGCTGCAACACAATTTTGAGATCCTGCATACAGGTGTTTCATCTTTAATGAAACTGATATGACTCCCATCATAGAAGAATATTTGGTCTTGTTGGGTTTGCATCTCAAGGCTCCTGACAAAATATATGTCAAAAAGCATAAGTCAGGGTTTCGTAAAAGTCTGGCTCAATTCATGGGGATAGACAAGAAAGTCATGGATTCTCATACAAAGAAGAAACAAGAACAGGTTTGCCTACCTTGGAAGTTTTTTCATGAGTTTCTGATGCAACATGCCAATGAAGAACGGGGTTAGACATATTTACCTTGGCTATATACGGACTGGTGATTTTTTCAAAGGTTTTGGGACATATTGAGATAGCGGTGGTTGATTTCTTTGAAAGTGTGATCAATGGCTGTAATCTTTCAACGGTAATATTAATAGAGACTATCAGATCTTTGAGTTATTATCGTCGAAATAGAGAGTGCTTCATAGGATGCATACAGTTATTGTACATGTGGATGAAAAGCCATTTTGAACAAAGAAATGGTGCTTTCTCGAAGATTTACATCCGTAATCATTTTTCGATCAAAGAATTCTACGAAAGTGGGTGGTCAAAGCGAAAGTCTAAACAAGAATGGATAACTTTCTTACAAAAATTAGAAAGTGCCAGGGTGAGATGGTTGGCCCTATGGATGAATCGTGAGCCTATGTTATACCAATGTGGGGATAGTACAGTGGTTCCGCTTCTAGGTTTATAGAGAGTGACGAATTATGTACCACTCTTAGTGAGAAGGCAATTGGGGGGAGAACATTTCATTCCTATAACTTATGGGCTTCATCAGTTAGATTTCTCTTACATGAGCCTAAAGCATTTCAGAGGATGAATGAGATGATCAAAGCATGGAAAAATCCCCAAAAAGTGAGTCCTAGACCATTCACTGAAAAAGTCACCCCAGGTTACTTGGTTTGGAGAACAAAAAAAAGACAAGAAATGATATTCACTTATGAAATATCTCAACCACCAACAGAAGAAAAACTTGAAGAGACACCATCAGAGTTAGAACTGGCAACAAAAGAATTTGAGTTTGAGAAGATCAAGTTAAAGAAAGAGATTCAAGAACTTCAAGAAGAAAAAGCTCGATGGAAAGGTAGAGCCGAAAGTTATGAAGTTAAAGTCCACAAGACTGCTAGAGAACGTGATACAGCTACTGAAGATCTAGCAAAGTTACACCAAGAGCATAAGAGGCTATGTGTGAAAGAAAGAGCCAAAAAGATAACCATTGTCGAGCTGATTGAGGAAAATACAAGACTGAAATAAGAGTATGCCGAGTTGGAAAAAGAAAGTACTGAAGCACAGGCAGAGATTAACATGCTAAACAGTTATTTGAGCGGGCTAAGTCAAAGGTTGAAAGAACAAGGAGACCACATCGGTGCATTGGTTAGAGAACATAGAGAATTATCATACCAAGTCTGGTGTGGTAAAAGAAAGAACTTAGGAAGGCAGAAATACATTGAGCACTTAACAACCCAAATTCATAAAGGGGTGCGTAAGGCAAGAGAGATGGTGGAAGAGGCAGAGGCATTAAGACAAGTGGTGGCCCCAATAGGAGAACATGGACAGCGTCTCTTGAACTTCATAGAAGAAGCTAAGGCCCAGTATAAACAGATCAAACAATTTTATGGCTATAATTCTAGGATGTTAAACTCAATGTAGATCAAAGTTTTTTGGAATAAATGAAATTTTTTTAGTTGAATACCGTTTTAAGGTAAATGTTCTTTGCATACATGCATTTCTCATTCATTGCATTCTCATTCATTACATTCTTATTCATTACACTTAACAAAATAACCATGTGATGATCATGCCAATTTACTAATTCTAAGATATGGTACTCAAGGTTCCAAGATAGCTCCTTTTAGTGAAAACCCTGTCCATCGATTCAACACAAGATCCAAAGCAAGGCAAATGGAGCAGAAAAATTCTCATAGGTTTGAAAAGTTAGAAAAAGCGTAAGAAAAGATAGAGAGTGAGCTAAGCAAGATTTTGAAAGCTCTTAATAACATGAATAAAGGAAAAGGAGTTGAAGGAAGTACAAGCCAGCAAGAAGTGACTGACCTTTTGTACCCTCTAAGTTTTGGCCCACCTCAAGCCCAGTCTGCCCAAGAGGTCCTGCCACAACACTTCGCATATCCAACATATCCTGGAATGCCATCAACTTTCAACCCAGGGTAGTATAACAGCTATATAAATCCTGTCTTCACTGAAAAGGTAGCAGAACCAATTCTTGATTTAGATGATTTAAAGAGAAGGAGAAGGAAAAGATGAGAGTGGAAGCTGAAGAAAGTTTCAAGATTAGCATGCTAGAGTAAAGGCTAAGGGCTGTGGAAGGATGTAGCTTTTATGGGTCAGTTGATGCTGCTGGGTTCTGCCTAGTTCCCGATATGGTTATCCTCCATAAGTTTAAAGTACCAAAATTTAAAAAATATGACGGTACAAAATACCCCAAAACCCACATCACCATGTATTGCAAGAAGATGACAGCTCATGCACATGATGAAAAACTCTTAATGCATGTTTTCCAAGACAGTCTTACTGACTCTACGGCCAGATGGTATGTTCAGCTGGACAGGACTCACATTCGCTCTTGGAGCGATATGGCACATGATTTTATCAGTCAATATTGACATATCATCGATTTGGCCCCTAATCATTTATCTTTACAAAATTTAGAGAAAAAGTCAAACGAATCTTTTAAAGAGTATGCCCAGAGGTGAAGGGATATTGCTTCTCAGGTACAGCCTCCTCTAACCGAGAAAGAAACTACAGTGCTATTTGTTAGCACTTTAAAACCTTCCTATTATGAAAAGATGATAGGGAATGCAACAAAAAAAATTTTGTCGATATGATAATCTCGGGAGAAATCATTGAAAGCGCCATTAAGAATGGAAAGCTAGAAGGAAATGAAGCATCTAACAAAAGGGTCTCGAAGAAGAAAGAAACTGAAGCTCAGGCTGTGAGCTTTGATAGACAACAGTTTAGAGGTTATTCACCCTACCCCCCACCAGAATATCTGCCATATCACCCTACTGTAAATAACACTTCCTTTCACTCATACCAACCATTTACACAACCACCATACCCCCAAACCTATCAAACCTCTCATAGACCCCAAAACACCATGTACAGTCCTAACATTCAAACCTACCCCAAGACCACAAAATTGCCCAACTAACCCTGCTGGTGGCTCGCGGGTAGCAACGAACCACTCGTGAGAGACCTGTTTTTGACCCTATTCTCATGACCTATACGAAATTATACAAGGAGCTCTACAACAATCATTTGATTGCTCCAAGTAAATTGGAACCCCTCAAGCCACCTTACCCAAGTGGTATGATCCCACCGCCCACTGTGACTACCATTATGGGATTGCTGGTCACTCTAACCGAAAAATTGCACTACCTTGAAACACAAATGCAACGGTTGATCAAGGATGGGATGATTTGCTTTGACACTGAAGGGATAACTGCGCCAAATGTTAGTGGCAATCCTTTGCCAAATCATAATGTGAATGCTATAAGTGAAGAACAGGAGCGTCAAGTGAAGATGAAAGTGGCAGATATTAAGACACCTCTCGGCCAACTGTTTAATACTTTACGAAAAGCAGACATGATACAACTGGTAAGTCCACACAGCTATCATGAAACATATATAACTGGCACTAGTTGTAAGTATCATAGTGGGGCAATAGGCCATTCCATTGAAACCTGTGAGCGGTTTCACCAAGAGGTGCAAAAACTCTTGGATTCATATCAGATGGAGGTCTATGAAGAAAAAAAAAGCTTGAAAAATGCTGGGGTGTGCATGACTGATAGGCGTGAAAAGTTGTTTCCTAAACCAGTGACAATTCAGTGTGGGAACAAACCAAAGTCAGTCATAGACAAACTCTTCCCCAGGCCAGTAACTTTTAAAGTCCCAACTTCTTTCCCATATAAAGATGATAAAGTTGTACCCTAGAGTTATGGCTGTGACACTGTAGTTCAGGGACAGAAAAAAGAGGTCTCCAAAGTCGATGCTTCCACTATTACTGGTGTAAGAGGTATTACTCGAAGTGGGAGATGTTACACCCCAAAAATACTAGATAAGGCTAAAAGGGAGAAGGCTAAAGAAGGAGAAG
>NW_019167838.1:10515572-10548838 GCF_002303985.1 Durio zibethinus
ATGGAGGACAAAAATCAAAAAGAGATGTTTGCTTACTATGAAGCCTATCAATACTATCAATAATATTAATTTTTTAGAGAATGTAGGAAGGTGAAGGGGTTCACTAGACACCTCTCATTGCCTCTATTCTTTACTTCTTTTCTTATTAAAATGTATTTTTTATTTTTTTATTTTTTTATTAGATAAATTTTGTAAAAAAAATCAATAGATATAAGGATAATAGAATAAGTCATACTTGATTGGTTTTGATTCGCATTGGTCCAATATAAGTGCATCTAAAAAAAAAATTGAGATTGAATCAAAGTTTTTTTAAAATGAAGTCGGATTGGAGAAAGATTCAAAATGTTCTGTTTTATCTCAAGTGTCCATGTAGCACCTTTCTCCTTTTTTATTTTCTTTGTTTTCTTAAAGCTTTTTTTTTTTATTTGTTTCCTTTTTTTCTTTTTTAAAACTTTTTACTTTTACATTTTATTAGATAAATTTTTTAATAAAAAAATCAATTGAGATAGAAATGACAAAATAATCTATATTCGATGAGTTTTGATTCATTCCGATCCAATTAGTTCATTTTCTTTTAATTCGAGATAATTGGATTGACTTATTTTTTAAATCAAGCTATGGTCAAAGCAAGATTTTGAATGTTACATATCAACCTTGGTATATATCAAAAATATATATTTTATTATTTATTAAATTCTATATTTATATATTATTAAAATATATTATTTAATATCTTAATCTAATAAATTCACGTGTAATCCCATTTGACTTTTTTATTATTTTTTGTGTATTTTAAATTTTTATTTATTAGATAAATATTTGTAAAGAAAAAATCAATGGATGTAGGGATACAAAACAACTTATATCCATTGAGTTTCGTTTCGTTATGATCTAATTGATGCCATTTTTTTATTAGATTAAGTTTTACTTCTTTGAACAATTTAGATTAAGCCAAGATTGGATTTGGAGTAATCTATCCCAACCCTCTTTGAGATATATATAAAAAATATTTTTTATTATTTCTTTAATTTATATTTATACATATTGTATTTATAAAGAATTATTTAATATTTTAATTTAATAAAAACTATATTTATATATAATTAAATTAAATTTATATTAAAAAATATATATATTTATATTTATCTATATGTTATCATCCATTAAAATTTAATCTAAAAATTTTATTTATCTTGTCGCAAGTCTAATTCTAATATCTATTTATGTTTTCAAACTTATCAAGTTTTTATTGATTTTGACCAAACTAATCACAGGTTTAGAGCATTTGGAATTCAAAATAGGCATTGATGTTTCTATATCCATCCTCAATTTATCCGAAAGTTTATTTCCCATCTAATAAAAAAAAGGTAAATTTTTAGCCTTGTTTCTTATTTGCTTTTCTTCTTCCAACCGCGCACATGGTATGTACATTTGCCCTTCAGTAATCACAGGCAAAGTTCATGGTTAACAAAGTTTAGATGTATAAATAGAGGAAGCAGAGTGTAATTAAAATGCAAGCATGGCACATAGCTTATAAGAACATATCATCTATAATTCTTTTTATTATAATGTTATAATTATCTAATCAAAATAAATATTTATGTATAGATTCACCACTTATAAATATGAGTTTCATATAAAGGTTTAATAAATCCTACATAATTTTGAAATATGATTGGTTAATTGTACTATAATCATTGTAAGTGATATGCTTCTATCTCTTAAGGTGTACTGAATTATCAACTCTATCTAAATAGTTTTGGGGTAAGTTAGTTCTAATATTTTTTATATGATATGATATGAAAAAAGATATGAAGACGATATTGTTTAAAATTTTGACAAAAATCATATATAAATTTAATAAAAAAATATGTGTTTCATGTTTGATATGTTGACATGAATTATGACATGACAATTTTTATGTTTTACATGGTTTTAACATAAAACAAATATGATATGAATATACATATTATCATATTAGATAAAATTCTAAACATGTTCCAATACAGGATTTTCCTAGCTACTAAGAGTGTGTTTGGTTTGGAGAAATCCACAAAATTTTCTTCGAAATCTTGGTGGTGGATATTTGTTTCTCATGTTTGGTTCAGGGTTATCCAATTATAGGGAAAAAATGTTAGATTCTCAACAGTGTCCAAAGTCTTAAAATCAAAAACCTCACTCTCTCTTTGGTATTTTAAGATTTCGAGAAAAAAGTTGCTTAATTTTCAAATTTGACCTAAATAAAAAATTTGTCACATTTATGTTACCTTTTTGAAAAAAAAGTTTGGAACTCAATTTTAGCTTTTTTTTTTAAAATTCAATTGCAACATTTCTTTGAAACAAAATGCCCTAATTGGTACAATTTTATTTTGTCCAATATATCCTATTAAGTTTCTATTGCAACATTTTTGTGGTACATACGCCTTATTTAATGCCCCACACATTTGTGATGTGCGTAGTTATTAGGGCATTTCATTGCAAAAATGCTTTAATTTATTATTAATTATGGTGTTTTTGTTGTAAAAATAATTTATTTGGAGCTTCACACTTTTATCAAAATCAACTGGCCATTAAGGTATTTTATTACAGAAATACCTTAATTGATTATCAATTATGGTGTTTTTGTTGTACAAATGCCTTATTTGGTGCCCTAAACTTTTATCAAATTCAAGTGGCTATCAAGGTGTTTCATTGCAAAAACACCTTAATTTATTATCAATTACGATGTTTCAAGAAGGAAATGCTATAATTGCCACAAATTAAAAATTTATTTTTCCTCTCGAAAACTGTATTACGACATTATGAACATTGTAATGTCTAATCAAATTCAGAATTACATATTTTTAATACATCAATTAAGGTGTTTTTATATATGAAACACCGTAATTGATGTCATCATCATGTTTCAATAACTAAAACTACTTTCTGACTTTCATTTCAATATAGCAAAGCTCAAAACAAATAGTTTTTTTTTGTTTAAAACAACTTTAGTTTCAACATCTATCATTTAATCTTTGTCCTGTTAAGTTTATCCGTGTTTTTTCAATAAATGGTATATCTACTATATATTACCTAATTATATGTTCTACATTATTTGTTACATTCAAATATTTTCTATTTTAAATCTTTTTAGATATCGTTTAGATTTGGATTGAAAATATGTTGATCTATCAAATGTGTTATTTATTTTGGTTTTAGCTCCTTCATCCATAAATGTTTTGTTGTTGGTTTATATTTTCTTTTTTAGTGTTTGATAGATTTCATCTATGATATGTAAAGATTTGCTTTCCAATTATGTTTTCAACTTTAACAAGATTCTATCTTCTAAACAGTTATGATTTATTTATCACTAAGAAAAAAAATGCAATTAGTTATAATGCTTATGATGCATTTGAACCAGATAGAGACTTTGTTGCATATGTTATGTTTTATTGCTATGACCTTAATACATATGAATCTTAGAAACCAATATAGATTATCTTATGATAAGCTACATATTAGAGAGTCAAACTTAAATGTAATGATTTTTTAGAGCGACAGACAGTGTGTAAATAATACTGAAATAAAAATTAGAGTTTTTGCAAAATTATATCATTTGTTTCAAATAGGAGGGGGATTACAAGCATCTAGACATATGTTAATAGAAGAATTGATTATTAGCTTTCTCCACATCATTGCTCATCATACAAAAAATAAGGTTATGAAGTGTTAAAGTACCTAAATCTAGAGAGACAATTAGTAGGTAATTTCATTCTATGTTAAATTCTATTTTAAGATTGCATATGTTATTGTTTTAAAAATCCAAAATGATACTAGAGAATTCAACAAATAATAGATGAAAATGGTTCAACAGTTGTTTGGGTGCCCTGGATGGAATATACATCAAGGTCAATATAAACATAGTTAATAGACCTAGATACAAGATTAGAAAAAATGAAATTGCTACCAATGTCCTTGGTGTTTGCACTGCAAATATGCAATTCATATATGTTCTACTAGGATAAAAAGTTCTACAATAGATGGTAGAATGTTAAGGGATGTCATTACACGCAGGAATAGGTTAAGGATCCCATAAGATATTAACTTTAATATTTTGGTTTTGTTTATAATGAAAAACTTTTTTTTGTGTATTAATGTTATTCAACTGTAACAAGTAGTTACTATTTATGTGATGCTAGATACACAAATAGAAAAGTTTTTTGGTACTTTATAAAGGTCAAAGATACCATCTCAATTATTGAAGGCTAGGTTTCCAACCGACAATCTTACAGGAATACTTCAATATAAAACACTCTCAAGCTAAAAATTGTACCGAGAGATATTTTGATATATTGAAAGCTAAATGGGTAATTTTAAGGAAGAAGTCATTTTATTCAATAAAGACACGATGTAGAATCATTTTTGCTTATTGCATTCTTTACAATTTTATTAGGTTTGATATGGTAATTGACCCTATTAAAGGTGATGTTGCTGAAGAAAATAGTAACCAACCAGATGAATCTAAACATTAAGATTTGATTATACATATTGAGTCATCTGATTCTTAGACACAATTTAAAGATTGTATGGCATATGAGATGTTCACCCATTAATTGTAATCTGGGGATAAGGACATTATAGATTTTTTTCTTATAATATTTACTAATTTTAATTGATTTATATACCATATGGTTGAGTGTATAATTTGGTTTATACCTCCGTTGAATATATATTTATCTTATATTTCTTCTATTGTTTAATGTCTAATGTATATGATAATTTTTACAATAATATTTGTTTTCTTTCCATGTCTATTGGTTTATTTAATGCCCTTATACATACATTTGACTCTTCATTAGTTTTTATTTACTATATTGATATTGTTGTATGATGTCCAATCATGTGATTAGAAATTCAACATATCTTTATCTCGTACCAATCTTTTTCAATCCATACGAGGCCTAGCCAAAAGAAGAATAGAAAGTTCGAAGGTAGGTAACCATTTTCGGATAAGAGAAGATGATTCTTATCTAGTTTAATACCTATATTCTCCTGGTAGATGATCCTTAGATGGAGAACGGATACACACTTTACGTTGATATCTAAGTTATCTTAAGCATATATTGGAGCAACTCATTCCCACTTCCCAACTTAAAGTCACCCTTCACATCGAGTAAAGGGTTAAGCTATTTAAGAGACAATATCGTGTAATTTGTGATATAAAAATTACTAGTGGATTTGGATGAAATGATCAAGAAAAATGTCTCGCAGCTAAGAAAGAAATTTTTGATGAGTGGGTTCGAGTAAGTTGTTTAAGATTAAACTATATCTTACCTTATTTATTTATTTATTTATTATTCTTTTTACTTAATTTGTATTTACTTTAACTTTTGTATAGACTCATCCACATGTTAAAGAGTTAAGGAACAAACTTTTTTCTTTTTTTTTGATGATTTTAAAATGATTTTTGGATCTGATAGAGCAACTGATCAAAAAGTCAAAATAGCAATCGATGCCATTGAATCAATGAATGATACTGAGGATGCTTACTTCTCTCCAAAATTTGATATTCATACAAAAAAAATCCGAAAATAAGATACGAAAAAAAAAGATTGATTCAGTTGTTTCGAGCAACACTTGAATTTTGTTAGGCAAGAAATGGTCTAGAAATGAAGATGGATCAATGGTTGAATTGGTTGATCACATAAGCAAACTCAGAGCTTTATATGATAAGGCTATGAATGTGATGAAGGGCATTTCAGCTTTCTTTAAGAAAGAAGTCGAGAGTAGTGATAGAAAACTATGACTTTTCAATGAAATAATGTAACTCGATGGTTTCTCAATTGATGAAATCATCATTGCTGGTGAGTATATGTTGAAAAAATCACAAAGTTGAGTTTTTCTTGGCTTTGCCACTTATATTTAGAAAGGAGTACACTAAAAAATAGTTAAATGAATATAATAGTTATTACCCATCTTTTGACTTTCTTCCCTCTAGACACATGTAGAACGCAGTACATTTTGTATAAAGATTTATATATTATGTATTCTTTATTTTCATTTAATTATGATAGGAAGAGGTTTTTTTTATTGCAAATAGATTGGCATGTTATAAATTCATTTTTTTTAGAATGAAATTTAATATTTAATCTTGTATATAGGACTAATTTCATATATATATTATTAGAACAAAAATCGTACTTGTGTGAATGATATAAAAAATTGGGATGACTAATATCACATTTATATTAAGATAAATGCTTTGTGGATTGTATAAGTCATTAAATGATTTGAATTTCAATTTATCATTAGGATAAACCATTTGGCCTAAAGTGATCACATTCCACTTGTAGAATGTGAACAATATAAGAAATTGGTCGTCATAACGTTTAAATGAAACTACAAAGAATTGATATTAATTTAAACAAATACAAACTTATAAAAATTAACAGCTATACAATTATAGTACCTATAAAAAAAATTTGGAATGTTTGTATAAATTTACAACCAATTTAGTATCCTTAATCAAGTCTTTGTGTAAAGGTGGATACGTAATCACATTATTCTTTACGGACTTCATCAATTTTTTTTTTTGCATGAAGCTTTCCTTTTGTGCACACTATTAACAAAAAATAACAAGTCAATGTTAATCAACTCGCATAATATTATATAAGTTTAATTGAAACATATTATATGGTATAAGGTATTTATACTAACCTTGAATGGTTTTCTCATAAGATCATAGATAACAATCTCCCTCATAAAATGAATGACATAATATCTACATTCAATAATTATTGGTTGATGAGGAACCTAAACTTGAAATTAAGTTGGTTGGTAAATATTTTTCTAAACAAACTCAACGTAAAAAAAATATATTTTACACTTACCGGTAATGTCACTAATTTAAACTTTCTATTTTTATAAACTGAAGCCATTCCCTTGAATTGAACACAAAAATCATTGTAAACATAAATACTAGTAATTACACACTAACATATTTTAATTAAATTATCACTTATATGTAAAATGTAATACCTCTTTATTGAATTGGTAAGATCGGGTTTAGACATTGATCATGCTTTTTCGAAGTTCAAGAAATAAGTAGTTCACGTATTAATTTCAATTACAACAAGCTGCCAATGACCCTTGTAAAATAATATGCATGATAATGTTAAAATGTATTACATGAAAAAACATAAATTCGACAGACACTTATACAAAATGTATTGGACATCATAAATGATCCAATTATTACTACGAATAGAACTCACTTGAAATTATAAGGCGCCAGATAATATTTGAATGGTTTTTATAATGATAGATCCACATGAGAAGCACGAGTAGTGAGAGAGCCAGTATCATAACTGATAGAATTTAGGTCAATAAATATATATCTATCAGTCAATTGTCTTTGCTTGATCTTTTTGTATAGGAAGTTACATGAGGACAACCAACAATATCATTTAGTAATATTATATAATATAAGAAAATAAATTAAAAAAATATATTTAAATTAAGTGATAAGCTAACCTCATATATGCAACAATATTAAAAGTCGATATCTCATCCATGGTACAAAATGCGTGAATCTCTTATTACCCTATGTACGAAGTCAAGGATAATCAAATAATCCATGCTTGACCTTAATGATATTGTAATCTCCTCTTAATAAATGATCATATACATAAGTGGTTAATGCATTCATGGTAGACAACACAAGTGTCAAAATTTGAGGCTGAACATCTTGTTACAAAGAAATATAAAATATTATTCTTTTAAACAATTTCAAAAATAATTAATAAAATTAAAAATTAACTCAATAAACAAAAAAATAATGATGATTACTAGAGAAGGGGTTTACTATAAAACTTGATTTGCAAATTCATTTTCAAGTAGTTATTGTTGCCAACATTGCCTCTAACACTAGAAGTCGTTATTGTTGCTCATTAAGGCATTATTTTTGCTCATCAAGTCTTTGCTATTGCTACTCAATTATTGCTTAATATTTAGCACTTTTCGTTATGCGATTGAGGAACTATGATAGAAAAACAAATCTCTCAATCCCTCGAACTCCACCATTTCTCTCTTTTGATCCTAAAGTTAAGGACAGAGGATTTTTGCCATAATCGGTTTGTAAGTCACTAGATTCATATCTCATAATATATTCATCCTAATACACAACAATTTGGTGAGTAACTAACTAAATACAATATTTAATCATTCATAAAGTATATTCAACATACCTGATATAAAAACAAAATCAACTTACAATTTTTTTATCCTTTTCTTCAGTTACTTGATTCCCATACAATTCATCTTTGCGTATATATCTTTTTTTTCCAAACATCCTATCTAGAAATTTGGTTCTCAAATTGGATGATTCCTAAAACCATTAATTAATATATGTTTCATATTTTCATTTAATGAAGTTCATAATATTCATTTATGAGTATAATAAAAGTATTTGAATACTTACAAGATCATACTTGACATTTGCATAACCCTTTTTCAATTTCTAATGATGATACATTTGCATGATACACTTCTTTTGTTGTTCTTTGGTTTTTTAGAGAAAAAAAAAATATCAATTACATATTAACATATAATTATATTAAACAATGTATTATAAAAACTTAAGAAGTTGGGTATGCATAACGAGAATTAATCTGATAAACGATCTTAAACAAACTGCGATCATTTCACATAACTGATAATATCTACATATGTTGTTGGAGGATCAAACGACAATTTAAAATTATCAGTGAAGAATAAAATATATTTGGTTGTTAATCTATTCTTAAAGTCTCTGAATGTTTTTCTAGCAGCTTGCAACACAAACTTTTTATACTCAAATAGGAGGTCAAACAATTCCTATAAAAAAGATTAAATTAAATTAACTTAACACAATAATTTCATTCCATTAACAATTAACAATAAAGATGAATTACTCTGGATTTCATTGATTAAACTTACTGCAACTGAATCCCATATACTATCATTCTTATAATTTGGAACCATCTTCCAACCAAGGGAGGTAATAGATATACTGCCTATCTTGATTGAACTCCATATGAATTTTTGTCTCACTCGCTTTAAATGATTTATCATTTTCCCTTGATTTTTACTTTTTCAATATGGGTATATCTTTTTCATATTTGGTAGAGGAAAACATATGTTCTTCTAAAGCCATACTACTTGCGATTTTTATCAAAATTATATAAAATTTAAGAAACAAACCAATATGCAATACACAAAACAAAACCAATAATAAAATACATGAAACAAGCCATACTATGTTTCATCGTATCATAAGAGTCCATGCAAAACAAATGAGAAAAAATATAAAACCATTCCAGTAGATAGGCATGCTTTCAACCAAACTTTTTGTGTATAAATCCATAGCAATAAAGGTGGAATTGCAAATCATATTCATCAAAAACCTATTTTTCATAGAACTAATCAGCAAACCACAAAACTCCAACCATACAAAAGAAAAAAAAAACCATGCATGCAAACAATAATGCAATGAGGGTGTGCGACGATGGTGATGGTGGTAAAGGCATATATATATATATTAATGAAGAATAAAAAAATGCATCCATACATGAATAAAAAAGAAAAAGAAAAAGAAAAAATTTGCACTTACCAGAGTTAGACAATGTGTGATGGGGGTGATGGTACCACAGTTAGCAGCAACGAGAGAGATGAAGAAACAAAAATGGAAAGTGAATGAGTTTATTGTTTTAAAAGTACGCAAATAGGTTCCTTTACCATTGAAGGGTTTTAGCCGTTTGGTCTTTCAAGGTACAAGAATATAAAAACTTAGGTATACATACTGAGAATTCATCTGATAAACGATCTTGAACAAACTACGACCATTCCACATAACTGATAACATCTACATATGTTGTTGGAGGATCAAATGACAATTTAGAATTATCAGTGAACAATAAAATATATTTGATTGTTAATCTACTCTTAAAGTCTCTGAATGTTTTTCTAGTAGCTTGCAACACAAGCTTTTATACTCGAATAGGAGGTCAAACAGTTCCTATAAAAAAGATTAAATTAAATAAACTTAACACTGTAATTTTATTCCATTAACAATTAACAATAAAAATGAATTACTCTGGATTTCATTGATTAAGTTTACCACAACCGAATCTCATATACTATCATTCTTATCATTTGGAACCATCTTCCAACCAAGAGAGGTAATAGATATACTGCCTATCTTGATTGAACTCCACATGAATTTTTATCTTACTCGCTTTAAACGATTTACCATATTCCTTTGATTTTTACTTTTTCAATGTGGGTGTATCTTCTTCATATTTGGTAAAGGAAAACATATGTTTTTCTGAAGCCATACTACTTGCGATTTTTATCAAAATTATATAAAATTTAAGAAACAAACCAATATGCAATACACAAAACAAAACCAATAATAAAATACATGAATCAAGCCATACTATGTTTCATCATATCATAAAAGTCCATGCAAAACAAATGACAAAAAATATAAAACCATTCTAGTATATAGGCATGCTTTCAACCAAACTTTCTGTGTATAAATCCATAGCAGTAAAGGTGGAATTGCAAATCATATTCATCAAAGACCTACTTTTCATAGAACTAATCAACAAGCCACAAAACTCCAACCATACAAAAAAAAAAAAAAAACCATGCATGTAAACAATAATGCAATGAGGGTGTGCGATGATGGTAATGGTGTTAAAGGCATATATAAATAAATATATAAATATATATTAAGGAAGAATAAAAAAATGCATCCATACATGAATAAAAGAAAAAAATAAAAGAAAAAAATTTTACACTTACCAGAGTTAGACAATGTATGATGGGGGTGATGGTACCACAGTTAGCCGTAATGAGAGAGATGAAGAAACAAAAATGGAAAGTGAATGAGTTTATTGTTTTAAAAGTACACGAATAGGTTCCTTTACCATTGAAGGGTTTTAGCCGTTTAGTCTTTCAAGATACAAGAATAGAAATGAATAGGTTTTATGGTTTTAAAATTACTTAAGTACGGCATTTTAGTAAAAGAAACACCTTAATTGAGTAATTTAATTTTTTTATGTTGTTTCGATTAAGACGTTCTTACCAATAAACGTTGTGTGATTAAAAAAAAAATCAATTAAGGAATTTATATTAAACAAATGTCGTAAATGATGAGTTTTTTTAAATTCTAAAACAAAAGCAATTAAGGCATTCATATTAAACAAACACCATAATCGAGAGTTCTAAACAATTATAAAACTTGCCAATTAAGGTGTTTATCTGTTCCAAATATCGTAACTGAGAAAAAAAAATCAATTAAGACATTTATATTAAACAAATATCATAAGTGAGGAGTTTTTTCAAATTCTAAAATGAAAGTAATTAAGGCATTCCTATTAAACAAACATCGTAATTGAGAGTTTTAAATAATTATAAAACATGTCAATTAAGGCAATCATTTGTTCCAAATGCTATAATTGAGAAGTTTTTTCAATTATACAATCAGATCAAATAAGGTGTTCAATATGTTTGAAATGTCGTAATTGAAATTTTTTGTATATTTTATTTAGTTAATTACAGCATTATGTCTAGTTAAATGCCGTAATTACATATATTTAATTTTTTAAAAAATTAAATTCTTTGTTTTCTTTTGTTGCTAAAGGTATCATTTTATCGTTCGAAAAAATTTTATTAAAACAAAATTAAAGGTTGCCTACAACTTATCAAAGAGATTATGATAAATATTTTCTCATCAAAATCCAAGAATTTGTGAATTAAACACCCTTTAAAGGGTTTCATGTCACTAGATATGTCAATTTAATTTTTTTTTATTGACTATCATATGGATATGTGACAAATCTATAATGTTAATTTTACTAATGTACAATCCCTCTAGGTTGTGGTACGTAGCACCTGGTAATTTTCATTTTTTTTTAAATTTTTTTAAAATTTTTAATATTTAATTTTTTTTTGTTAAGACTCACTTTATACCATGTTTTATTTGCATTTTAGATTTATTTTGTAAATTGTTTTTAATAAATATATTTTTTAGATTTTAATTTTTTTTATGTAAAACCCATTTGATATAAAAGACATTAGATTTCTTTTTCTATTATTTTCTTTTTTTATATTTAATAAATATTTTGTAGACTTCAAATTCATTTTTGTGTGAGCTGCTTTCTTTTCTTTTTTTTTTAAGGAAATGCTGCATTTTTTTCTTTTATTATTTTTAATTTTATATATTTAATAAGATTTTTAAAAAAAAATTTAATTTTTTTTTCGTGCCGCCAACATGATAGAAGGGCTATACTAGGGCTGTAAACGAGCTGAGCCGAATAATGAGAAGCTCGAGCTCGAGTTCGACTCACAACTCAGGGCTCGATACTCGGCTCGAGCTCGATCGAGTTTCATTTTTCAAGCTCGAACTCGATTCGTGATCAAATTCGAGCTATTCGAGCTCGCTCGATTAAGCTTGATTAATATATAAAAAAAAGCTCGATTTTTATACTCGAAAAAAAACTCGATTATTCGAGCTCGAGCTCGAGATCTTTTATAACTAATTTTTATCAAACCTAATAAATATTATATTTTCAAGATAACAACAACAACAATAATAATAATAATAACTTACACAACAACCAAATTTAAGCAAATAAAAGTCTCATTAAATGATTCAAATACAACACACAAATATAAGACATAATGAAACTTAGAAATTAAAATCCTAATTGAAAGATATTAAATATCCAAGCAAATAAGTTCACAAATAAGTTACAACAAACCAACAACAATACATATGCTGCCTTCACAATATTATGTCTTCAAATGAACATTGGGCTCATATTGCTTTTCAATAAACCTATACAAAAGAATAATTACAAAACAAAGAAATTATAATTAACAATAAGAATAACGATAAAAGTACCCATGCAAGAAAAAGATTGTAATATTATTACAATGATCAATAACTTTAAATTTTTAACATTAGCATCAACATGGATTTTATCTTGTCAGTTGTCTTATAATCAGAGCAAAAAAATATAAACAGTATCTTGTCAATTACCTTAACATGAGTTTCTATCATTAGTTAACCTATGGTTCGTAAATTATAATGCAAAAAGCTCAATCTAGACTAGCTACTACCTATTTTTCTTTAGTAATGTTGTGACAAATTAAAAGTATTTAATAATAATATTTCATACCTGTATAGAAGACATTAGATATCCTCACTTTAGGAGATTTTGAGTGCAATCTCAATTGATTTCTTCTCTTTCTACATAGATAAAGTAAAGGAAAATAATAGTTAAAAATTAGATTAAAGCAATGATAGTCACCTAATAACAAAATAATAATAAAAAAAACTCACTTTGTTCTTCTTCTTCACTCCATGAAGATTTCGACACCAATCTCCTCCACAAAGTAATGCTTGCACTGTGTCAGGAGATAAAGAAGCACGATAAGTATCAATAACTTTACCTTCTGCACTAAAGGTAGCTTCTGAAGCCACTGTAGTGGTAGGAATAGCAAGTATATCCCGAGCCATCTTGGATAAAATACGATACTTCAAAGTGCTCCCTTTCCACCATTCCAAAGCATGAAACTTAGTGGAATCTCCTTCATAGATAAAACAGCCCTCAGGTAGGTAGACATCTAAATCAGATTGTTGTGGTTGAGCAGTTTCAACTGATTTTACATAATTTGCAAATTCAAACCAACCAGAAGAAGAAGCTTCTATATTCATACCACTAATACCATTATCATGCACTTGAGTTTCAGCACTATGCTCATTGCCAAATTGATACTCACGAGCATATTCATCATAAATCTCATAAAGGGCATCTCGAACTTTAGCAATATTTTCTTTTGCTTCTCTATCAGGGTACATTCGAGGAAAGCAAAACTCAATCACCCTCATTTTGCACCTTGGATCCAAGATTGCTGCTATAGACATCAACAAATTACATTCTCCCCAATACTTATCAAATTTACTCTTCATCTTACGAACCATTGCTTGAACAAATTCATTTTCATCATTCATCCTTTTATCCAACAACACTTTCACACGATAAACTTCATTCAGAAACAGGTTTGAAGTTGGATAATCACTTCCAGAGATGATTTTAGTGGCTGAATTAAAAACTTCTAAAATCTCACAAACTTTCTCCACCTTTTCCCAATCTTCATGACTTGGACAACATTCATAATGAGATTCTCGCTCTTTGAGTCTCGAAAACACTTCTTTGAATTTGATTGCAATCGACAACATCTCGAATGTCGAATTCCAACGTGTTTTACAATCGAGAATGAGTTTCCTATCAGGTAACTGTAACTGTTGTACTATATCAGAAAATGAGTTAAGTCTTGCCTCATTTTGATTAATAAAATCGACACTTTCATGAACATCACCAATCACATTCTTAATCTCAGAAAGGCCATCTTGAACCATGAGATTTAAGATATGTGCACAACACCGAACATGAAATAATTTTCCTCCACAAAGCAATATCCTATTTCTTGAAAAAGTGTCTTTAAGAATTCTAATCACCACATCATTGCTTTAAGCATTGTCCACAGAAAGTGTAAACACCTTGTTTTCAATTCCCTATTCTTTTAGACACTTAAAAATACAATCAGCAATCTCAACAACTTGACGAGGAGGAGGTATGTGAACAAAGCTAATAACACGCTTTTGCAATCTCCAATTAAAATCTACAAAGTGTGCTGTAAGAACCATGTACTCAATCTTTTGATTACTTGATTTCCACAAATCTGTTGTCAAACTAATCTTGCTGATAGTCTTCAACAATGCCTTTAATTTCTTCTTTTCTGCTTCATAAACTTGCATGCAATCCTTTTTAATAGTATTGCGTGATACCTTTTCCCATTCAGGCATCCCACGTTTTTGCATCATGTTAAAACCTTCCTCTTCTATAATCGAAAAAGGATGCTCGTGCATAAGTATCCAATGTGCAGCTGCTTCTCTCATCTTTACCATATCAAACTTGCCATCTGTGAGAGCAGGTAGTATCTGTACATCACCACATGTGTTTACTGCTGAAAGTTGATCATTTGTTGTTGATTCTGAAAAATTTTTCTCTTAACACAAGTTATCAAATGCCTCTTAAATTGAGTCATACTTTTACTTGTATTTATTGCTAGCTTCTTCTTGCAATGGACACACTCTCTTTTTTGGAACCATCAGAAAGAGTGACTTCTTTGAATTCTAACCAAACAGCAGATGTCTTTTGCCTCTTTTTCTCATTACTTTCTTCACACTCTTCAGGGTCAGCATTATCACATTCTCTATCATTGGCATCAATGACTGGTGTTTTATCTGTGTTACCATTAGTGGCATCTAAAGCTTCATTCATTGAATCATTACCATCATCTGACACAATTCGACTAGTAAAAGAATTTATTGTCGGCTGAACTGGTATAGAAGAGATATCCGGTGTGGTTGATGACATGTTTAGTTCCCTATAGCAAAAAAAAAAAACAAATCAAAAACAATAATATAATTTTAGGATCAAACAATAATGCAAACAAGTTGTTAGAAACATGTGCGATAAATTTTATTGCCAGAAACATGCTAAACAAGTTGCGAGAACAAATTATTGGAAGAGTATAAAATTTTATTCTTTGGGAAAATATACTAATATTGTAGGAATTTTAATAAATTTAAGATTACCTACTTCGATAATAATTTCAATTTCTAAAATCAATTTCTTAAAATGAATATTTCTTATTAATTTTTACAATTATACATGCCTATTTAGTATTTATATAACATTAACTCAATCTCATTAGAAATAAGTGTCAGGTTATATTCTAACAAATCTAATATGCATAAAGAAGAAAAGTATTCACATTAAACAGTCCCCAATAAATTAGTGATGAACTATATGGAAGCTCAAATTATGATTATGACTAAAAACAATAGAGCCAATGACCTTTTTTTTTTGTTAAATAATATGAACCATCCAAAAGTTTTTCTACTGATAAAGCGTATTGTGCAAGTCTTGAAGTGGCCCAAATTCAATTACTTTCTTGCTAATAATATAGAGACTTTTGGTTTACAAAATTCAGTATTTAAATGCAACTTCACAAAGAACATACTGCTTTTCACAAGTTTGCAACAAAAATAAAAGTATAATATGATAGTGTTTGACAAACAAATCAGAATTGAGAATATCAATACTAACAAATAGCTATAACACCTTGCCCCCTTTCATTGTTGTTCTCGATCTGCATCCCCACAATATTCATAAGGGTATTTAATTTAGGCATTCATAAAGGTATTTAATTAAGGCATTCTTATTTAAACCACCTTTTAGCATGAATTGGAAGCCTAACATAAAAACATTTAATAAAAAAATGGCACTCAAAAAGTATGTCATGGAGAAAAGGCTACGTTGAGGGATCGGGTTCTGTTCAAGCTACTGCAAACGTCGAATGGGTGGAACGAGCTTACCTTTTAGAGAGAGGAGAAAGGGCTACGTTGAGGGATCGGGTTCTGTTGAAGCTGCTGCAAACGTCGAATGGGTTTTGTTGAAGCTGCTGCAAACGTCGAATGGGTTCTGTTCAAGATCAGGTTCTATTGAAGCTGCAAACGTCGAATGGGTTCTATTCAAGATCAAGTTCTGTTGAAGCTGCTGCAAACGTCGAATGGGTTTTGTCTGCAAAAGTCGAATGGGTTTTGTTCAAGATCAGGTTCTGTTGAAGCTGCTGCAAACGTCGAATGGGTTCTGTTCAAGATCTGTAAACTGTTGAAGCTGCTGCAAGCTGCAAAGGTCGAATGGGTTCTGTTCAAGATCTGCAAACTGTTGAAGCTACTGCAAACGTCGAATGGGTTCTGTTGAAGCTACTGCAAACTGTTGAAGTTACCGCAAACTGTTGAAGCTGCTGCAAACTGTTGAAGCTGCTGCAAGCTGCAAACGTCGAATGGGTTTTGTTCAAGATCTGCAAACTGTTGAAGCTGCTGCAAGCTGCAAACGTCGAATGGGTTCTGTTCAAGCTGCTTCAAACTGTTGAAGCTACTGCAAACGTCGATGGGTTCTGTTCAAGATTTGCAAACTGTTGAAGCTACTGCAAACGTAGAATGGGTTCTGTTGAAGCTACTGCAAACGTCGAATAGGTTCTGTTCAAGATCGGGTTCTGTTCAAGCCTTTTAGAGAGAGGAGAAAGGGCTTTCGAAAGGGTGGAACAAGCTTGGAAGACAATGGAGTGGGATTCGGGAAGAAAAGGCGCCGCAAGTAGGGCTGTTGGTGAGTGATAGAGATGGGGAGAAAAACTGAAGGAGAAGAGAAAAAGAAAAAAAATAAAATTTTAGGGTTTTTTAAGCTAAGGGTAAAAAAGTAATTTTATAAATAAAATAATAAAAATAAATATATAATAAAAAAGCTCGATTAGGTTCGCGAGCTACTCGAGCCGGATATAAGAATACTCGAATTCGGCTCGATCGATAAGTCGAGTTACTCGAGCTCGAGCTCGACTCGATAATAATCGAACCGAATTCGAGTTTTCTTCGAATCGAACTCGAGTAGCTTGCGAATACTAATGTATCATTTACATCCCTAGGCTATACCACTTGTCAAGTTATATTTTCCTTTTTTTATCATTTTTTTGTTTATTTTTTTTTCCTTTTCAAATATTTATTTTTTTATAATATTTTAACTTTTTAACATGGGATTCATTTGATATTAATAATTAAAAAATTATTTTTTTTTGAATTTTTTTGAATTTGATTTTTTTTAAGGAAAATGATAGTAAGAAAAGCTCATCAATACTATATCGTGTGACAATTCGGCTTTTTTCTTCTTTTTTTTATTTTAATTTTTTTGTCTTTTTAATTTTTTTAATGAGATTATTTTATTGAACATAAAAGCCCACTAATATATACAACTGATGACATTCTATTTCAGCTTTTTTCCTTTTCAATTTTTATTATCGGATAATTTATAATAAAAGAAATGAATAAAAATTTTTTTTTTTTTAAATCAGTAGAGGTGTGAATAATAAAATAACCATATCTATTAGATTTTGATAAATTTTATGAAAATAATCAATTAAAATATTTACATGTCATTTTAGTATTGTTTTTATTTTTTATTTTTTTAATTAAATAAATTTTATAAAAAATTATACGAGATGATAAACAAAAAAAATTACTCATAACAATGCGAGAGCATTTTTCTATTTAACTTCAAATTTTCGGCACGTTATACACAATAATCTCTTAATTTCACTTTAAAAAATTATACTACAGTGCTGCAACAACTGTCCTTTTATCTGTTCAAAAAATTTTTTTTTATTTCAATTAGTTAAGCTGGTTCATCTTTCTTTTGATTCGAACGTTTTGTACTGGTAATTTAAATAATCCTCATCAGCCATCAACACAGGCTGCGAGGAGAGAATTACAGTGTAAACTTGGGATGCAAAGCACAACCCACAAGTGCATTCAATAGCTTATTGTTTTAGTCACATTTCTTCGAGATTTTACCTACTTTTTCCGAATTCTCTTTAAAAAAAAAAACTAAAACAAAACAAAACCTTAATTTTTCCGAACATGGCAAATAGGAAAATCCAAGTATTTATATCAAATTGAAAAAAAGAGATAGGCAAGGCAAGAGCCAAGTTGCAACACAATCACAAAATAATATTTGATTTCATGAAGAGGGTTTTTTTCATATAGCAAGAATTGCCCATCATTTTTGAAGCAAACAGAAGTTGAAGGCTTCACACATTTTCAGAAAAGGAAAACAAAATGAATCCTTGTTTTTTTGTAGTTGGAGCAAAATCTATACACCAATACGAGGTTTATATTGAATCCATTACTGCCGCTAGCATCGAGCTACTGCCTCAGTCTTACAAACAGGGCAAGTATTTTTCTGCACAAGCCACTGCTTTATACATTGAATGTGAAAGCTGTGTTCACAATATAGCTTCCCCATCTCTTCATCTGCTTCATATTCCTCCTACACCCAAATCCAAAGATAAATTTACTTCAAATTAAAATGAGAACCATGATTGAAAGGGGAAGAGAGTGGACAAGAAAACAATTTCACTTGAAAAACTCACCTGGCAGATGCTGCACTTCTTATCCACATGCATAGGTATGTTTTGTGTTAAATCATTCATAATTGAGCCCTTGATTTTTCTGAGGCATCTACTTATCTCATCTTCTTTCAATCCAGTGCTGACATAACCAATTTTATCACCAAGCTCCAGTAATTGCTGTTTTAAAGCAGTACAAAAAAAGAATGTTTATCGTTTCAACAAGGATGATTACTTTTGTACTGAACAAGGTTTGATTGAACATAACAAATAACTAAGCTTCTTTTCTTTTTTTTCCAAAGAAAACATACAATTTAAGAAAATAAAGACAACATACCTCATATGACATGTTGTCAATATCAAGCCTCCACTCGGTAAATCGATCGCATGAGTCTAATCTTCCCCCCATTAGCAAATTGTTCTGTAGCATCATTATCTGCACCAACCACCACCAACTTGAAATGCAAATTAAAAGAGTATAAAGCTTTTTATCAAGTTCGTTCACTTCCCCAAAATGAGTAAACACAAGAGATTATATCCCATAATTTCAAATGAACATTAGGGTTTTTATATACTATGAAACCAAGAGACCTTACTATCTTTTTCCAGATAAAAGTAACCTGAAATCCAAAATTCATATATCATGCAATAAGAATCTCTGGTGCATCAATGCTTACTAGCTGAACCACTTGTTTTTTTACTTTTAAGATATTAAAATCTCAACAATAAAATCTCTCTTTTTAGTGGTCCGTTCAGCATTTATTTGAAGCAGTCCTACTCGACACCATACAACCTTAATACAAAAGTATACCTTGTACTGTGTTCAACACCACAATATTCCTACTGAACAATCTCTGAATTTTCTTGGTACTTAACATTTCAGCCAAGCATCTTAAATTCTAAGGTATCAACTGGCACTGAATAATTAATGAGTTCTTATTACCGTACAACAAATATAATAGTAGCTTTGAAAAGGATTATCCAGTTTACCACAATTTTTTCATGTGATTTTAAAATGACATTACAATACCTCAATTCCAAACATGTCAATTTTGCATTAATCAACTCTTTAGCTTATTTCAGACAATAATTATTAAAATGAATATTGTCATACTTCAGTTATTTATTTGATGTTCCTTTCACAATTAGCTTCTCAAAAATAAAATTCATTTTAGCAGCACAAAGCTAACATCATGTACAGAAAAAAAATAATCAATTCAGTTGGAGTATTTCAGAAGCAAAGTTCCAATTAAAATCTCCAATAAAGCAAGTCATGCCAACACCCTGCCATTGAAAATAATATCCCAGATCCTTGGAATTTACATTATTTTGCTGAAGACAAAATTTCAGTTATTGCATCAGAGAACACTTAAGATCTTAGGACTAGTTTCATCAGGGATCACAACTCTAATGACCAAACAAAATTATTCTTGTTTAACTGCAATAAATCTTTAATGGTCAAAATTACTAGACCTGACAATTCGAATATCCACACCGTGTCTATTTCATGTCAAATACATGAAAAACACAAAAATAATCATGTCATAATTCATGTGAACATATTAAACATTAAACACATTTTTTGGTTTCTGATAAAACCATATATGATTTTTACTAAAATTTAAACCATGTTACTTTCGTGTTTTTTTTTTTTTTTCATATTGTTTTCATATAAAATTACCAAGTCTAAAAATTACTACCACAAAAAGCCTAACCCATCCCATCTTTATTTCTTTTCTAAAAAGCAATAATATTTGAAAAAGAAAAAGAAACTGAGTTTAACTAATCACATGATGACAATCTTTTCCACCAAAAGAGTTTAAGACAACAAAAAGATTAAACTGCAAAGAAATAAAGAAAAAAGAATATATGTTAAAATTCCATTGGTAAAAAAAATTTTTTAAAAAAAAAATTTTAACCAATCATATTCACAAGGAGCTAAAAGCCATATGGAATAGATTGAACAGTATTCTTTGGGCTAATCAGAATCCTAGGACATATTATGTTCTTGCAGAATGAAATAAGTTGTAAACTTTACATGCCAAAATTGAACCTTTAAAAGCTATAATCAGAAAGTATTTTCCAAATTAACTATGCTTGAGTGCATAAATGATATTACTTGATATTTGTATAGAAGCCCACCCATACCTCAGCAAGATCCTCTGGAGAATAATGTCGAACATGGCGATAGTATCTAGCTCCAAAGAAATCAGGTTCAGAACGTGTTGAGGTATAGGCTGAATCAGAATCAAGAAACGAGAGAGTTTCAGGATTTACAGTCCGCCTTGCTATACAAGAACGCTGTCAACATAGATGAAGTAAAATCAGCCAACTTAACCAAGTTATGTCACAAATTTTAATATAGAGGAACAGCGATCATGCTGAAAGGAGAAAACTGAATCAGTTCAACAATCTTTTGCACCGGATGGAAAAAGATAGGAAAAACGTTACACATCAGAAAAAGAAGAGAGGGTCCTCATATAATTCAAACACTGAAGAGTTTATCAAAAGCTCCATATAACTATCTTCTAATTTGATGGCATCCACAATAAGCCTTTTAACCTAAGTTATTGTCTTTCATCAGTAACCAAGCTAAATTATAGGTGCACGTTTTTTTGTTACTTATATTAAAAGAAATGAAGGGGCAAAGCTGCTTAACACACTAAATACCAAAAAATCCATATTAGAGAGAAAAGAAATAAAATCAATAAGAGTATCAAATCCAAGGAAAAGAAATTTATCAATGTAACACCATGTGATCAAAAAGATTAAAAGTTGAATACAGGACAAAGATATTCTGAAAAAAAAAACTCAAAATTCACCTGGTTCTATCAATTAAGCTGAGAACAGCAGGAAAATATCCTCTTTCATGTATCAACTGAAGGGAAATATAAGAGCAGTCTTTACGAGTTTCTTACTTTATCCTTAGGGCCTAATAAAAAGCTTTTCTATAATACTCTGATTTCAACAAATACATTAGAATAAAAATAAATTAATAGGGGTAGTTAAAAGCCGATGCTTCAGCTTTGGGCTTGAGTGAAATACTGAAAAATGCAACATGCTTGCTTCAAATGCAAAGAAGGAACCAATTTAAGGCGCAAAACTTCAACTAAGTTAAATTTGCTCATTCAATGAGAGCAAATCTGTAGGTTAGCCTAAACTATTGAAAATTTATAGTTTCCTAAGAAGTTTTATTGATTTTTTTTTTCAGGAAAATGATCAAAGAAATGAGATTTTATCAAGGGAAAAACTTTAGGCACGGATCAATTAACCAGTTAATAATGAATTTGTAAATGCCCAAAAAGTCATAATTATCAAAAGGAAAATGAAAAGTAATCTAATTAAGCAATATCATAAATAAATGCATTGGGATGCTAAAGATGAATACATTCACCAAACAAAAATCAAATCGACTAAGCACCAAAAAGGGTAAAACAAGACCAAAAAAATGGCTAATCCTGGTGCCAAATCCAGATCAAAGCACAAAACTAGAACACATTAACATTAAAAAGATGAGAAAAAAACATGACTAAATGATACAACACTCAAATCTAAAAGCCACTCACAACATTAATAAAAAAAATCCAAAAATTCATAGGACAAGGAGTTTAAGCCCCAAAAGAACATAATTATATATAACATTAAGGGATTGAAAGGAAATAAAAAATATGTATACCTCCCTATGGTTGGCCTTTTCAACATCAATCTTCCCTCTAGCAGGCACATTTCTCCTTGCTACAACACAATCCACGGAGCCAACAGCATCAGCTGAAAACCCAATTCCAGGTCCACACCAAACATCATGAATTACCCCACAACTTATGTTATTAGCACTCCCTTCGTTCAAAACCACACCTTGTTGATGATGCATCTTATTACTGTTATTATTCTCATTGCCAACAAGTTTACTACTTTGCTTCTTATTCTTCTTCTTTTCTTGTTCCTGCTGCTGTGTTTTCTTTTTCTTCTTAACTTTCTTAGCTTCCCAATCAGGTGATGTACGTATCATGGCAGGCACGGACACCTGCTGTGATGCAGATGCGGTGCAGCCAAGTCCTCTGAGAGTGGACTGGCTAAAAGGGTTGGCTTTTTTTTTGTTGTTTTTTGTAGGTTTTAAGGTTGTTGTTGTTGTTTCATTGTTCGTGGAGGAGAAAGTGGAGAGGAAAAGAGAGGAAATGCTGGATTTAGAACGAGTGGATTGGATTGCAGATGGGATTTCTGGCACTGGGTTTGGATCTGTGTCTGTTATGTTGATTTGATTTCTGCTTGGTCTTCTTAGTTTTAGATGTTCTGCTATTGTTGTAGATGAAGAAGAAGAAGCTGAAGCTGAGGTTTCCATAAGAAATGGCATGGCTTTTTCTGGTTTGGTCTGGTTGTTGGAATTGATTAAAGGCTATGAGAGAGAGAGAGAGAGAGAGAGAGAGAGAGGGGGGGGGGAAGACGGTGTGATTTTGAGATTTTTAGTGGAGAGAAGAATTTTGATTGATTTTGATGAGGAACATTTTCGTGCTAGCTCAATATTTTTTTAATATTTTTTAGAAAATTTATTGAGTTTTTTTATTTTCTTTAGCATTTGTAAATAAGATTTTGGTTTAAAGACAAAAAAAAATTTAAAATTTTAAGATTTTAAATTCAAAGATTCAATTTTATGTATTTAATTATGCTTCAATTTATTAGATTTTTTTATTTGATTGTTTAATAATTATTAATATAAATAATATTTGAATATAATTATATTTTGTCTTCGTAATTTTGAAAGAAAATTTAAGAGTTTGTAGGGTGTGCTATAGTTTGTCTTCTTGTAGGAATTTGTGGGTATTTTTCTTTCAAACAGCAGCCTGAGTCCTGTAGAATCCGTAAGATGTGAAAAGCTTTTGCTTTTCCTCTGGAAATGTTGTAACTGATGCTTTCTTTGTTCTTTTTCTTTTTTTATTTTTATTAAGCTTAAAACAGATGCCAACTTATCAAACATAGAAAAGAAAAAATTCTCTTTCAAAAAAAATAAATAAATAAAGAAGGGGTCTAAATCTCACCTTCTGTCATTTTCTGTACGAAACTCCCTTGAGATTGAGGCTAAGAATTTTTCGGGACAGAATCTTTTCTTCTACTTAAAAATAAATAAAAAATTTCATTATTTTATTTAAAAGTGAATAATACATTTTAAAGATTGAAGTTTAATTATCTTAAATTAAATATAAAAATTAATTAAAAACAAAAATAATTTAAATAAATATTAATTATAAATTTATTAAAAATATATTTACTATTTTTAAATAAAATGATGCTTTTACTTATTTTTAAATACCGAAAACGATGCTTTGCCATTGCTTTTAGGCAGCATCCATGGGAATAGAGTCTTCAAAAAGTCAGATTTGTGGGGTTGGTGTTGGTGTGGAAACAGGATGCTATTTCAACGGGCCCTCCAAAGAAATCAGAAGGTCAAAAAATAAAAGGAGTAATGAAAATTTGAGGATTACATAAATTAAAGGGTAATGGCCATCATTGATTTTTTATAATATGTATGAATATATGAATGTATGTATTAAGCCAAATAATAGGAATGATGTTAGATGGTCTTATTTTGGCCTTTAAGTGATGTCTTATGTGGGAAGCATCCAATTATGTCGGTCTCCATTCTGGGTTAGATTTTTGTTTTTTCTACCAACTAAGCATCATTCTTTGCACAATCCTGGAAGCTGCTTTTAATAAGATTTTATACTATATTTGGATGGACATTATTAAACATTAATAAAAAAAAAAGAAAAAAATAATATATACTTCTGTTTAAATAGCTAAAACTAATAAAGAAAAAAATCCTTAAATTATTATTTGATTAAAAGGAAAAAAATTAAATAATTTATTATAATATTTTTTTCAGTTATACCTTCAAATATTTCATTTATCATGTAAATAATCTAAAAATTAATTATTTTAAATAAAAAATTAAATTTTATTAATCTATAAAATAATGTAGATTTTTAATTATTTCTTTTTTTTTTTTGAAAATTAACTCAGAGTGAAAAATTCAAAAAACTTAAATATGTCTTTGTAAATTCAATTAATTATTAACTTATATTAATTTTTTTTTATAAATTTAAGAAGTTTCATTAATATAGGTATAATTTATTTGGTTGCATGTATTTTTTATATACATACTTTTTTAAATTTATAAAATAATAATAAAATATAAAAAATGATATATATAAACAAGCATCCTATCATTTATTTGACTTTCATTTTACGAAATGACAAATTTTTTATTTTCCTTTCTTTCTTTTCTTTTCTCTCACCTTCATTCAATTCAAATATTGATTTATTGTCAATTCTCATCATAAACATGATGCTCGTTTATTGCAATAATTTTTTTGGTTTAAAAAAAATTAAAGTGTTGATATTTGAATAAAAATATATTAAATATTATTTTTTAAAAGTAGTTGGATTAATCACATTCTTTATTTGCAATAATTTGAAGGAGAATACGAATGACTCAATGAAACTATGGCCTGGCAGCCAAGCAATTTGACCAACAAGCCAACAGAAAAATGAAAGGGGCAAATTCCATTTTCACACATCTTAGGTTCCCTTGTATAGGTTACCATATTGGTGAGAAAAGAACCCATGAACTTGTTTCAGAATAGGATTCTCCAACCAAAATTTGAATTTTTAAAATGCTTTTCATTTTTTTTTTAAAGTAAAACTATGTAGCATTTCTCATTTTTGTCAAATTCTTTGAAAAAGTTTTGGTTGAGTATCTGTGCCAATGCCTGGCTGATTGTCCATGCGTGGACCATCAAAAAGAAACAAACATGCAAAGACAAAGAAAAAAAAAAAACGTTTTTCAATAATTCATTCTGACTAAATTGCTTAAGTTATCAAAAGAATGAAAAATAAAGTGAGTTTACAGTTTACTGACCCGTTTTTACTTTTTTTTTTTTTCATTTTCTCGATCTGTGGCCCATTACCACCTTATTATTTCGTTCTACAATCTTTCTTTTTTTTTTTTATAGTTTTTAGAATTATTATTTTATTTTAGGGCCTTCACTTCATCTTTTCCCACCCAACTGATCAAAGGAAAAATAGGGGGATTGATTTGGGAAATTTTGATATATTTTTTAAAATTTTATTTTTGGAAATGTAATTATTATATTTGGTTTATGGGTATCTTACTCTTAAAAGTAATCTTAGATTTTTAACAACATTCAAATATATCAAAATCAGAAATTCATTGTAACTTTTTAAGATTTTAAGAGAAAAATTAATTTTGTTTCACATTTGATCTTAATAATAAATTTTTTTATTTATTTAATCATTGAAAATTAACGTATTTTACAAACTTTTAATTACATTTTTAATTTAAAAATGTAATTTTTAAAACAAAGATAATGTTTTTTATGTAAAAAATTGTAGTTTAAAAAAAACAAAATTTACATTTTAAAATAAAAAACATAATCTTTATTAAATAATAAAATATTTTTAAAATAATAAAAACTACGTTTCTTATGTCACAAATGTAGTTTTTAATAATATAAAGATCATGTTTTTTTATATAAGAAACATAGTTTTTTTTTATAAATAAAAAAAGCATTTTTTTATAATAAAAAAACTTATGTTTTTTATATAGAAACGTAGTCTTTAAATAGACAATAATTGTGCTTTTGACATAAAAAAACATTCTTTATTAAATAACAAAAATCACCTTTTTAAAAAATTAAGATCACGTTTTTTTATGTTAGAAACGTAATCTTTAAAAATACAAAGATTACATTTCTAACGTAAAAATGTTGTCTTTGTTAAAAATTACTTTTTTAAATAACTAAAACCACATTTGTTTTTTTGGTTAAAAAACACTTTTTAACAAGTCAAAAATTGTGTTTCTAGGATTATAAACATAATCTTTGTGATTTTTTTTTTCATTTCAAAGACAAGGTTTTTCTCATAAAAAGCCTAATCTTTATATTAAAAACTACATTTGTAAATTTATAAACATAGTATTTGATTAAAGACTGCATTTGTATATTTTAAAGTTAAAGGCTATATTTCTAACATAAAAAACATTGTTTTTAACTAAACAACATCATTTAGTTAAATGAAATTGCTTCATTTACATGTATTAAACACTGCATTTAGGATCATATAAACATAGTGTTTAATATAAACAATGCATTTTATATAAAAATGACATAATGTTTCATATATTTTACTTTTTATTTTTTTAATAACAAAAATGTAGTCTTTGACTATATTTAACTTCATATTATTTTGGTCAAAAACTACGTTTATATTTAATAAAAATGTTGTCTTTTGTTATGTAATGAAGGATATTATAGTAAAAAGATTTTATTAAGTAATTTGAATTTTTCTTAAACCAAACATAAAAATCTAACGTTCTCATGTCAAAAAGAATCACCTTTTGCTAGGAATCTACACTTTTTCAGAAATCACTTTTTTTCTTGAAATCTAAGATTCCATGAACCAAACGCTTCCGTAAATGAGTGATTAATGATAATTATAAAGGTTAATGTAATGGTTAATCGTAATTGTAAAGGTTGTTGTATATTAATCAAAGATCACTTTACAAGAATAAATTCTAAAAAATATAGTAACGGAAAATACAAGTTTATAACTAAAATTAACTAACATATACTTAATAAATAAATATATAGGGAAAACAAGAAAAAACATAGATGACTACTTAGAAAATAAAAGTTACCATGTAATTTTAGAAACCAACAATCCAATTGATATTAGATATAATAACTCTATAAAACAGAGTTATTTTCATTATTTAAATAAGTTAATTTGGCTTAGTTTTTGTGTAATAAGGTAATTTTTACTTTTAATATGCTTAATTTGTCTTTATGTAAGATATTTAAAAAAAAAGATGAATTTTGAAAAATTTTGGTGATTTTTGATCAATTTTGATAGATTCTTGATACATTTGGAGGAATCTTAGATGATTCTTTGCAATGTCTTGATAAATCTTGAACTTTTTGAAAAATTTTGGAGTTGAAATATTGAAATTGTTAAAGATTTGCTATGACACACCTTAAGACTTAAGATTAGTTGAATCTAGACAAAAAATAAGTGAAATTCATGCAAGAATTAAGAAAAAGAATTTCAGCTCTAGTAAGGGACATATTTGAAATTCTTAAATTTAAGTGCAAGTCCATGGTATATTCTATGTAAATGCACATGCAAGGAATCATTATAGGATGACATGGCAACAATTTTAAGGTCATGTTTGATATAAAAGATTATTAATAAGATATGATGATAATTATCTTATATTATGTTTGATTTGTGTCTGAAAAAAAGGATAATAATGGTAAGGAGAATTAATATCCTCTTGGCATAAGATTATTCAATCCTCCTCAAGTGAAGATGATTATTTTTAATCGATGAGATTAAACTTACATGTCAATTATACCTTTAAAAATTATATTAATAATTTAAATTGAATAAATTTTGAAGAAGGATAATTTTGATAAATAAATAAATTATCCTATTCTGATCCTTGTATATATCAAATACAAAATATGATGATATTATTTAATTAATCATATTTATAATATTATCTTATCTTATCACAATCTTGTATAGCAAACATGATCTAATCTCATTAACCAAGATAAATGACTTGGATGCTTATGTGGCAAGATAATATAAAGAAATAATTTAAAATATGACTTTATGTAATAGTCAAATAGCCCTAAGTTTTTCTAGTCAAAGGTGGAATTCTCACTCTGACATGATATTCTTCTATTCCTATTTAAAGTAAGATTTATGCATGAAAATTAAGAGAATTAAAAAAAAGGGAAAAATTGGAGAATTATACAAGAACTCTTCAAGAAAAAGATTAGAATACATAAGAGTAAAAGAACTTGTAGAAAGCTTTTATGTGTTGATTTTCAAGAAGACTTTGATGCACCTTACCTTTCAAACTTAAGTGATTTTACTCATCAAGAAGAGAACAAAAGAGAGTTAAACAACTAAAATTTTTGAAGTTTTAAGTTTGTTCAAAGAGGAGTCCAAGTCAAACATGAAAGGAAATTCAAAATGTTTGCAAGCTGCTTATAGTAGAGGTGAGAAAGAAATCAAAAACCTGAAAACTGATTCAAAATCGTAATGTTTGGTTTGGTTTGGTTTGGATTGATTTTTTTTTATTCAGTTCGGATTAAGGTCAAATATTAAATGTATATATTAGATTTAAATAAGATTTCGGATTAGAAAGTGAAAAACTGAAAAAACCAAATTGAATCCAATTATATATTTTTTTAAAATTTAATAAAATAAAATAAATGATTTTATATCAAAATCTATTTAAATATATTAAAAGTTTATATTAAAATAATATATAAAAACAAAAAAATTAAATTAAAAAAACCAATAACTGAACTAATAAAATTCTATTTGGTTCGAATTGGATTGTATGAAAGGTTAGTTCAAATTCAGATCAAATTTTAAAAGTTAACAATATTATACAATATCTGAAAAAATCAAATTGAATCCGAACCGTTATCACCCCTAACTCAAAATCAAGATTTTTTTGGCTAAATACTTAATTTAGTATTAAATGTTTGGATAGTTACTCAATTCAGGACTAAACATTTTATTTTATATGAATAAAGATTAAACATTATTGAGTTGTAACAATATAAGATTTTTTTCTAACAAAATTGAGAAAGTACATTACAAACACCGTTAAGTGAAATATTGAATTACTAATTTTTGTTGATGTAGCAAGTCAATGGTATATTTGTTTGGTCATGCGGTAATATAGTTGTCAAATATTCAAGATAATAAAATATCAGTTTAAATTATAATTAAAAAAATTAGTTTAATTAATTAACTTCTAAAAAACATTTATCTCTCAATCTTTTTCTTACGTTGCCTTTTCTAAAAACTTTTTACCAGTCAACAATTTTGCTTCCTTGCTTGTTTCTTGTAAAAAAATCGCAATCAATTTTTAATATTTTTCTCTTTTTTTTTCTTTTAAATTTTCAAATCAACAAAAACTCAATAGTCCAAATACTACCAATCTCATTCACAACAATTAAATTTGTAAAACCATAAAGGTTCAACCTTGAAATAGAATCACAAAGTTTTGGATCAACAAAGATTCCTTTCATCTTCATCCATGGCAGAGCTATTGTTATTTTGATTCAAGGTAAGATTGTTTTTTTTGTAATCAAAACCCTAGAAATAAAAAAATTGGGGAAAGGGTTTATAGCTTTGGATATTGGACATTAGCTATTTGGAAATCAAAATTTTGGGTGAGTTTGGTTGTAGAAAAAAATTTTGAGTTTTGCTTGGATTCTATTTTGAAAGCCTATAAAAAAGAAGATAAGATTGTATTCTTTAAGATGTTCACTTAAAAGATGGCTCCAATTACTCTAGAATCTTCTGGTTGTGGATTTTGCTTTTCAATTGAGCATTTTGGGTATCTTTAGCATTAGTTTTTTTTTTTTTTAAAAACTAATTTTGGGTTTTGATTGTTACTTGAAATTGTATCTTGATTTTGATCATTGATTGAAATTGTATTTGGATTTTGAATTGAAATTATATTTGGGTTTTGATTGTTCATTGAATTACATTATTTTGGTATTTTTTTCAAGCAAGAAATTCGAAAATAAAGTAAAAAACTATTAAAATATTTTTAAAACAAAAAAAAATTATACGTCATTTTTATCTATTAAACTTAACGACTCGTTTTTTTACAATCATATTTCTATCTAAAAGGTTCTTCCATTATTATAAATTGATAACGTTTAATCTTTATTTATATAAAATAAAATATTTGATTTTGAATTGAGCAATCAAACAAATGTTTACTCCTAAATTGGATATTTAGCTGATTTTTTGAGTTGCTTGAAGGAAGAAACTGAATTAAAGAGAGGATGCCACTTTGCTGGATGCCAAAGATTAGAGACCTTCTCTTATTCAAGAGTCACGATGAAAAAAGAGTTTTCATGCAAATTTTCAAGGTTTGGAGAAGTTCAAAACAGAATTAGAAAGCGTTAAAGAAATCTTAAACTCCAGGATTTTTAGAAGCTGCCAAAGTGAGTTTAGCCACACCTTTTCTTCTTCAAAAAGAAGTTTAATCACCATGTAGAACTTAAGATAGAGACTACTCAAGTTCTTGAAGCTAAGATTCGATCCGAATGCATTCTTTTGAAGAGATTCACTCTTACCTAATCAAGATTCACCTCAAAGTAAACCGCTTTTATTCAATTAACTCCACCAAAACAGAATCAAGAAGTTTGTCTAACTAAAAGACCAAGGCTGCCTCACATCTCATAGAGATCTTCTTGTATAAATAGCTAGGTCTAAGTATTAGGAAAGACATGGACTCAGGGTAACAAACCAGTCCTTAATCTTAAGGTTTCTTCCATTACATTTTAGTTCTTTAAGTTTCTTTATTCAGTTTAAGGCTTAGGGCGAACAACTAGCTATTGTTTTTTTAAGTTTTCAAGTTAATAAAGTTGTCTTTTTTAAATTCTTTTAAATTTTTGCACTTATAATTTAAGTTTTTCAAGCAATTTAACTTCTATTTTAGTTTAATTTAAGTTCAAAAGCTTTTCAATTTGTTTTCTTACTTTCTAATTCACTCTAATTTGCTGTCTTGAGTTAATTTAAAAAGTTTCAATTCTATTAATGCAATTTAAGTTTAATTAAATTCTGCTTTTGTTTAATATGTTCCTAAGTTTAATTAAGCATTCTTAGTTCTGATTTTAGGTTTGTTAGATTATAGTTTACATTCTTGCATATTTTAAGTTTGTATAAGTTAAATTTTGTTTAGTGCAATTTAAGTTTATTTGCTTTATTGAAGTTTCAAGCACGCTAAATTAAGTTTAATTTGTTTGGTTTTAAAATTTAAGAAATTAAAGCATTCTGTTAAGTTTAATTTCAATTTGGTTTTTTCGTATTTGTATGCTAAGTAATTAAGTTGCTATCTAATTTGGTTTAATTGTTATTGCATGCTTTAATTTTCATTTTTAATTACTATTTTGATTTACTTAAATTGTTGTTTATTATTCTTACATTTTAAATTTCAACTTTAAGTTTAATTTCAATATTTAATATTAACTTCTTTTTTTATAATTTTCGTAAAAAGGAGCTTTATTCTTTACTCTATTATTTATTACTATCCAGGTACTTGGTGCTATCAATCAAGCCGCCGTACCAACAAGCTAATTGTATTTGAATTTTATGTTATCATTTATATTGACATTAATACAATAATTTTTTTAGACATTTTGAATTATAATTGAATTCAAACTCAAACTTTACAGTTTTGAAATTAATTTTAATATCACTAAATTAACAACTAATTAATAATCTTAAATTTTGTACTTGAGAAAACATATGGATGTATACTGAATTTGTACTTGAGTAGTATTATCACATTGTAATAATATTTCTTGAAACATCATCATGTTTCATTGTCAAGACATAAAGTGAATAGTAATTTATTAATTGCTGTAACCTTTGGAGTAATTGGTAACCTGAGGTCCAAGGAGGAATAGGAGCACAACAGCTGAACAAATTGGAGTTTGGTTAGAACTAGTAGGAAAGTAACACGGGAGTGGGTATGGACAATGAAGGGGCCGCAAAAGAGGTAGCTGCTAGGTACATGTTTTTGGAAACGAGAGGCAAAGGGACAAATAGGGTTAGCACTGCTACATTTGTCACGAAAACCTAACCGATTTAAGAATTTTATATTTGAGATAATAATAAGAAATTCAAATTTTAATTTAATTAGTTTATAAAATAATTTTAAAAATTAATATTTAATAAATTTAAATTTGAAATGTCAACATCTTTAATTCATTATTTTATTCTAAAACTATGAATTATGTACAAAAAATACGAGCCAGATTCCGATCAGATATCAGCCAATTTAATTACAAACTAAATCACTCATAGAGTCTTGGACAAGTCCTTGTTACAGAAGCTTTGGACTCCAAATTTCAAAACGCTGTTTGGGCCATTTTAACCTTTTCTACACTAGGTTGGTTTGTTGAACGATATTGGGCTGGGTTTTTTAGCATTATTATTTTGAATCGAGGTGCTTCAATTCACCTCTTACATTTCACAGAACTGACCAAAAGTCTCAGGCCCATTCCATGGCCCAAGGTTTAGCACCATCCAATTGGACCGCCTAACGCCTTCCATGCAGCTCGGAATAGCTCTTGGTGGTGATGGTGGAT